>CM047807.1:65786178-66386178 GCA_026214975.1 Gentiana macrophylla
CGTAACTTATTGTCAAATGAAAAAGTTGAGTTTCTATATGAAGTAATTGGGTGTGTCGGAAGCTAGTCAACGATTTGAGTGCGATAGGGTATACCACGCATGTCCTATACCACCATGATGACTAAAAGCTCACGACAAATGTAAGAAGTCGCCTTATGATTGAGTAAGGTAGGTATATCTCGAATATCTTATTCTCGCTATGACAGGCAAGAGCTCATTCTCGATGTGCGCTTAAATGTGAAAATAGTTAAATCAACTTACGAAGGAAAGTGGTATGAATAAGTGAAAGATTGCTTATCGCTCATCTTATATGTTGGTCCCAGAGAAGGGTGAAACTATAGTCGAGGGGGGGTGAATGACTATAGTGGAGTTTCAAAACTTTTCTTTGTTTAAAAGCTTTTGGGCAAATGGATAAGTCCCTTCTTACTATATTGTTTTCAAATCTGCTTAGACAAATACAGATGTAAATTTTGATGTATGCAAATTAAATGAATGTCAGAAAGTAAATTGCGTAAATTAAATTGACACAAGGCTTATAGTGGTTCAGGGTGGTGTAATCCATTAATCCACTCTTCTCCTGTGATGATTGGAGGAATTCACTATTGCTTTCACTGATACAATAGTATGATTGTCCTTGGCTTCCCAAGCTTCACAATCTACAAGACTATCACTCCTTGACCGCAATAATTTCAAGTGATTCAGCCTTCCCTTTGTCGCTCCTTAAGATCAAGATCCTTCAACAAATATCACAGATTCAACTCCTTCTCGATTGCCTCCGATTCGCTTGTTTCACTTGATGTGAATGTGATTCACACACTTACTTGATCAATCTCGCCTCCGAGTATGACTTTGTAGTTCGATATTTGAGTTGATCACTAGATGTATCCATGTAAGTTCAGAGAGAGGGCTTTTCAAATTGACAGAGTTTCTGCTTGATTTCTCCTTTTTTTCAATCGTTGTTTGTTTTTCTCACAATGCCTTCTATTTATAGCCTTGAGTAACTTTGGTTTTGAAATTCATTCCGTTGGCTATATTAATGAGGGAATAATCCTTGATTTTATTCTTGATTCCCCTTAATTGTATTCTCCTTGATTTCAAAGATCGGATTCTTTCTTCAAACGTATAGCGTAAAATCCGCCCTGATTGATCCTCTATTGATTGTGCATTTAATGCATGATCTTCAGATCTTCAACATATATATCAAATCTGATCCGTAAGTGTTACTTCGCCGCTTTAACGGTCGAGTGAGCCTTCCGACTTTGCCGTTAGTTCTTTCTTCATTGCTTTGTTTTCACTTTGCCGGCGTCACTTACTCACCGATTCACTGCTTCCTTCTTTGTTCTAGTATTAGAGAGTCTTTGTACTTCACCGATCCTTGATTTGGGTGAGACCAAAGGTACACCATATTTGAACATTGAGTTTCATCACTTAAAAACATAACTTAGACTTATCCAAGGTCATCACAGCACTTCTTGGTTATAAGTCGACCATAATGTCTTCATTACTTCTCTCGTGGTGCTTTGTCGGCTTCACTTTGCCGAATATCTGCTTTTTGCTTTGCCGCCCTACCAACTAGTACAATACTTGTCCGACCTAACTTATACAACATGTCGACTCTAAGTAAAGACTTATACAGAGAGTTCTAACTTATTTCAGCTTGCTATAATAGTTTAGTATGGCCATCATCAAAACATAATGAAATGTTCCTAACAATTTCCCTTTTGATGATGCCAAACCCCATAAGCCCTGAACATAAGTAATCAAAATTTTTCATAATAAACAACTCAATAAAACTCAACAATTTTATTCATCCATCTCAGTGGCAATAAGATATTGCATCTTTTTTTTTAAACGACAAAGGCAAATGATAAAATTAATTGAATTAAGCAACATGTAATCGGGTTTACTTTTTCATTTCTTCAAACTCGATGCTTTGCCTTTGCTATCCTTGCCTTTGTCGCCTTTTTTCATTTCCAATCGAGCTCTCGTGCTTTGAGTTTCCTTCCCTTTGTGGCAAAGATCAAAACGTGCTTCAAGGTCCGCAATTGTCGCCGCACTCAGTGGAGAGGGCCATACTTTTTCTCCTCAGATTTTGTTGTTGGCCTCACCAACTTTGATTAGAAAGTCCAGCTGCTTGCCAGAATGCTCCACTATCTCATCCAGACGCTGAATTTGTTGAGTGTGAGCATTTAGAGTGTCCACAAATGGTTTGAGATTATTGTCAGTTGTTTCAGCAAGGAAGTCAAGATTGGTTTGGACATGATGAAGGATGAGTTGCTGTAAGTTGCAAAGTAAATTTCCTTGTCTCTCCATGACCTCATATTGGATCTTGATATGGCTGATGAGAGCCTCAATCTTGTGATTGAAGGAGGTTGCTTCACTCCTAAGGCATTCTTCAGTTTTGCCTCATTGTAATATTGCCTTTCCATGTCCACAATGAGGGGTTGAATGTCCAGATTGAAGACTCTCTCGGATCAATTTCTTCCGTGCCACATGAACATCCTCTTCATCCCCATCGCCAAAAATTTCAACATCTTTACCTTGCTTCTTCTCATTTTCCACTTCAATTTCTTCTTTTTCTTCTTCTTCCTCTTCCTTCTCATTTTGTGCTTCTTCTTCTTTTTTTCTTCCATCTGCTTTGTTGAGTGTGGATCGCTTCATCTACCACTGCTCTCTTGTGCAATTGAGGGGAGTTGACAAGTTTGGCCGAGTGAACTTTATCACCGCTCACTTAGTCCGGTTGTCAACTTTGCCTCGTGCTTTTGAAAAGCACTTCTTGGAGAGTCAGCTCATCATCGTAAATCCCCAAATCTTATTGAATTGCTTCAAGATTTCCTCCTTCCGAACGCTCATCCTCCTCGACTCATCCTCTTCCTCATGTATCTCCTCCTCTTCAGATGAAGTGATTCTATATCCTTCTTCACCTTCCTCTAGGTAGGTGATTTCCTCTTGTTGCTTTTCTTCTTCTATTTCTGTGTCATCACTGATTGTCACAGAGTCAATTAAGTTGCCGGGTTCCAGCAGAGAGATGTTTTCATGCGCCGCCTGGGATCTGCCCTTCGCCCCACTCCCGCGCTCTACCGCCTTCAGTTGCTTTCTTTTGCTCCCAAGATGGGTTTAGGCTTCATGGAAGCCTTGATGTAAGTGAACATCGCCTTTGACTTGTGTGGGGACCGCAGATTTGTGGGTTTCACGCTCAATGCGCTGAATGTGTGTCAAGAGGGAACCCAGATGATTTCTTTTCCCGTAAATCACCTTTCTTCTCGCAAACCCTTGTTTGGTGTCGTAATTGAAAGGTCAAATTCCTTTTGTATCCGATCCTTTAGTCTATTGAATACAAAAGTTGCCCAATAATTTGATGCTCGTAGATGATGGACATCAATCTGATCCAACCTCACCAAGTTTTCCATGGATCCTTTTGCCTTTGATATTCTTGGTGATGATCGACTCAAACTCAAGAAATGTAAGTTTGAGTGTTGATCTAGGTAGATTGTATGTTTTGGTCGTTTTTCCTCGGATTTTTGGCTATCTCAAATTGACTTTTGTGATGTCACCTGCATAAACTTGACATTGTGCGGGCCTATCATTGGTAATTGTAGGAACCAATTGAGAAGTCCAGCGCGTTGACTATCTCTTTCCCAAAAATTGAACTTTTATGCAATGACCTCGCTTTCTTTGTGTCCGGGCACAAACTTGGCATTTTTCCGCACGCGATCAGTTTTCATAGCAGATTCCCGTAATTGGGGATTTAGAAAAGTCATCACCCCAAATTTGAACAACAATCAACCAAGCGCTGAGCTTTTGCATCATTATCACAAAACGATAGATAGTGTTCAGTGTTTGAAAACGAACCAGTTGATGATTGATTTTTCATAGTATTTTTCAAAGGGGAGAAATTGTGGAAGATGAAGCCATTGATAATAGATAGATGTTTAGAAGGAGTTCTTCAAGTTTTGCAATTTGCAAGAGAGATTGGGTTTGTAATTTGCAAGAGAGGGTAAAGAATTCTCAAAATCTCTAAGTCTGCTTATATAGTGTGATTTGGGTAAAGGTGAACGTGGTTTTGAAAATGGAAGGATTTTGTGACATAATGGCGTGATTTTGTGTATGCAAATCGCGATATTCGAGTGGAATGGGGAGTGGTTTGAGGTAAGTAATGATAGAGCCCGAGAATCGAGGAGTTTATAATTCAAAAATAATATAATTACCTTCATGATCATAAGTTGATCGCCACATGTGTACTGCATTAATCATCTATAATTTCCTTATTCTCCACGTAAATCGTAATTGATTTTGTTCACACTTTTAATTTATCTAAGTCTTTATTTCGTGAAGTGCCTTGGTCGGTCACTTAGCCGATCCGATAAGTTCTTCATCGAAGCCGCTCCCATTTAACTGCTCCTAACAATCGCTTAAGTTACCTTCGCCGATACCAAAGCCTTACTTGCCGTGATCTCCTCGTAACGGCAAAGGTCGTATCGCTTTAATGAAGTCACTTAGCCGATTACTCCAGCTTAGCCACTATTTGATACTTATTCAATTTCAATCATTCCTAACTCATTTAGCTTATCGAATCTTTCATAATCGAGTGGTTTAGTGAAGATGTCACCAATTGATCTTCAAAGGGTATGTGTTTTAGATGACATCCCCTTTTCAACATGGTCTCTCGATGAAATGATGTCTTACATCAATGTGCTTTGTTCTTGAATGCACATCGATTTTCAAGTAATAGATATTGCACTTGTGTTATCACACATGATTGGAATTGTTTTCTTCCACTCCATAATCCCTTAGTCGTTGTCTTATCCAAAGTATTTGTGCATAATAGCTACCGCCGCTATATATTCTCGCTCACCACTGATGATGTAGATATGGAGTTTTGCTTTTACTCAACCAAGAAACTAGTCCGGTTCCTAGCATTTGGCATGTTCCAGAGGTGCTTTTTCTATCTATTTTGCATCCAAAGATAGTCGAGTCCGAATATTATATTAATTTAAATCCTCCATCTTTGGATACCAAATACCAACATTATAGTGTTTTTCAAGTATTTGATTATCCTTTAGTCGCTGTAAGATGTGATTCTTTTGGTTGAGTTTGAAATCTTGCACACACTCCTACCGCAAATGCTATGTCAGTCTCAAGCTAGCGCTAAGTACAATAATGATCCACTAATTCCTCTATACATTTTCTCGATCAACATATTTTCCTCCTTCATCTTTTCCAAGTATGACTCGCACACATTGGTGTATCTCACAGTGCCACTTGTATCCATCCCATATTTGTGTATCAAGTCTCTTGTATACTTGGCTTGACTAATGAAGTCGCCATCCTTCATTTGCTTTACTTGAAGGCCAAGGAAGTTGTTTAATTCTCCCATCATGCTCATCTCAAATTTGCTCTTCATCAGTTTGCAAATTTCTCACACAAATTTTTCATCTTCGGATCCAAAGATTATATCATCAACATAGATTTGTACTAGCAAAGTGCTTGCTCCTTCCTCTAGTTTGAATAGAGTCTTGTCAATAGTTCCTTTGTTGAATCCATTCTTGATCGTAAATTGTGATAGTGTTTCATACCGTGCTCTAGTGCCTGCTTGAGGCCATGAGGGCCTTCTTGAGTTTGTATACTTTGTCTTCTTTTCCTTTAATTTGAAATCCAGAGGTTGTTCTACATAAACTTCTTCTTCCAAAAGTCCATTTAGAATGCACTATTTACATCCATTTGATAGACTTTGAAGTCTTTGTGTGCAAAGAAATGCTAGAAAGAGTCCTGATTGCTTCCAATCTTGCTACTGTGCAAATGTTTCATCATAATCTATTCCTTCACTGGGAATAGCCTTTGCAACTAGCCTTGCTTTGTTTCTCGACAACAGCCTTTGCTCATCCATCTTGTTCCTCGAATACCCATTTTGCACCAATGATGTTGGCCATTTCAAGTCTCACAACAAGTTCCTGCACTTCATTTCTTTCAAATTCATTTAGTTCTTCTTGCATGGTCGTGATCCAATCTGCATCTTGGATTGCATCATCTATGGTCTGGGTTCCACTTGTGATAGAAAGCAAGTTAGCATGTGCTCCAGCTTGTCTTCCTGTTCGACTCCTCGTGTGAATATCTCCAATGACTTGTTCTTCAGATGGTCTCTTAGCCAATTTAGATCCGCTTGAAGTTGTTCTTCCTTGGTGCTTCCATACCTTCATGCCGAGCATGAACTTCAACTTCGTGTGCTTCATCCGTTGTATTGGTAAGTGGTTCTTCTTGATTTTCAAAATGATGATTTAGGATGGTAGCCGGTATGGTTGCATTTGTATAGATTTCCTTTGTGTCGCTTTCACTTCTTGATCTTGAAGATCTTCACCATTTGTATTTGGTTCATCAAAACTACATGTATTGATTCTTCAATCACCAAGGTTCTTTATTGAGTACTCTAAATGCTTTGTCGGGTGTCCGAGTATCCCATAAAGATTGCTTCATCACCTTCTCTCATCAAAGGTATGCAAATGATTCTCGCTTAAATCAAAACATTTTGATCCAAACATATGAAAATACGAGATATTAGGTTTTCTACCATTCCATATTTCATATGGAGTCTTTCCATGATGTTTGTTGATGATTGATCTGCTTTTTGTGTATGGCATGTCGTGGTTTGTCGCTCAAATTTGTAATCTCTTTGGTAAGCATGCTTCGATATCATTGTCATGATCGCTTCCTTGATGGTTCTGCTTTCTTCTTTCTACTACACCATTTTGTTGTGGAGTTCCCCGCCGCAGATAGTTGATGTAACACTCCATTTTCTTCACAATAGGTTCTCGATAATTTCATTTAGAAATTCAAAGGCTCTATCCTGATCCGATCTTGATAATCTTTAGCTCTTTTTCATTCTCGAGTCTTCTCAAAGAAATCTGCAGCCTTCTTGAGTGTTTCTTTCTTCTTGTTCATGAAAATGGTCCAGTGAACTTTGAGAAGTCATCCACCACTACAAGAGTATACTTTTACTACTCACACTTACGGGTGTGACTCGGTCCAAACAGTCCATGTGTAATGTATGTAGAACTCTTGTTGTAGATTGATGAGGCTTTGACTTGAATGAACTTTTTATTTGTTTTCCTTTCTCGACAAGCATCACATAGACTTTCTTTCTTGAATGTGATCTTCAAGTGTGCCTTCAACTAACTTGCTCCTTGATAGTTTGTTGATGGTCTTGAAATTTAGGTGATTTAATCTTCTCGTACAAATCCAAATTTTGTTGATTGTTTATTTTTGACAAGTAGACATGTTTCGCGCTTTGTCGCTTTCCACCCACCACATACATGTTGTCTTGTCTTCTACCTCGCAAGAACTATCGTGTTGGTTTGACTGTGAATCACTTTGCATCCTTCTTTGTTGAAGTGCACATTGTAGCCTTTGTCACGTAATTGACTCGATGCTCATCGATTGAAGTTAAGTCCCTGACATATGCCACATTTTGAATCTTTAGATTGTTCTTGAGTATTGTGCCTTCCCCTTAATCTTGCCAGGGTTTTCTTTACCTCCAAATGTGACTTTGGGTCCATCAAAAGCTTTGAAATCAAGAGCCATTTCTTGTTTCTCGTCATGTGTCCGAACATCCACCGCCTATGTACTGCACATCCTACAAAACAGATTAATTAAGTTTAGGTACCCAACACCGCTTGGGTCCATACCGCTAGCAATCATGCCTCCCATACCAAGGGTGTATCCAAAAGGTCTTCTTTTGGATAATTGAAGTCATCAACTTCATATGTGTAAGGCATAGCAGAATAGCTCCTAGTATTTTTACTGAAGGTATTCTGATACTTTTCTCCACCTTTTGGTGCATTTACATCCTTCTTCACTTTCCAATATGCAGTAGGAAACCTTTCTTGCTTCATGTGTCTAGGAACAAATTGGTTTTTCTTAAACATATGATGCATTTTGTGAAATGGTTTCCTCTTGTATTTTGGAGGTGCAACATTCCAATCATCCTCTGAGGGGTAAAGTATGCCTTTACCTTTTAGATGGATGTTGTTCTTGATTGACTGGAATGAGGATTTGATTTGTTGTTTCACTACACTGGGTTTTGACTTCACCGGAACAGGATGATCTGTTGGAATCATGGTCTGTCCCTTTCTAAATTTTGGTCCAAAGAGTGGTTTCTAAATTTAGAATGGTGTTGACCATTATTCCTATTTTCATCCTCGATCATTGTAGCCAAGACCAGATCCGATCCAAACCTTTTATGGGTTTGTAAGTTGGTGCTTTTAGTGGTGCAAAGGATACCTTTCACCGGTGAGGAGATTTTCTTAATCGATTCATTAGTAAATGTATGTTTGATCATCTCGCTTTTGTTGATCATTTAAGTAGATCTCCTTACTAGTTAATTCACTTTTGCTTTATCCAGCTTCTTTCTTTAACCTCTTATTCTCTTTCTTAGATCCTTGCATTCCTTTGCTAGAATTTCATGATTCTTTTCAATTTCATTAAATTTAGTCATGAGATTTTGACTAGGTCTCATTGTATCTAAATGGGAGACTAGAGGATTGTGTAGTGTTAGATGTGGATGCATTAGATGAAGAACAGAACTAGATGTTACCTCGCTTCATCTCGATTCTTTAGCCATTAAACATAGGCTTGTTTCCTCGTTGTCCGAGCTATCACTTTTATCTTCATCCAATTCTTTGGTCATGAGGCATAGGCATGCTTTTTCATTTTCTCGAAATGCCTTCTTCATCACTATCGCCTGAGTCATTATCGATGATTCTTCATGATTTTCACCGCTGGATTCTCGCTTTAAGTGCCTTCTTGCTCTTTTTTTTTTCGATGCTCTATATTTCTTCTTTTCATCATCTTTGTCATTCTCTTCGTGACAATCACCTTGATGTGACCTTTCTTGTTGCGCTGAAGTATCTCAGATTCTTCATCTTTCTTCTTCATGTCTCTCGCTTGAGCTTGACTTTTGTTTGACGAAGAATTTCCTTTGAATGGTTTCTTTTAAACTCACAAAACGCTTAACTAATAAAGCTACCTGCTTTTTTTAGTTCATGTGTCTCTTTGTCCGATGCATTCGCAAAGTTACTTAGCCGATGCAAATAATGCAGTTGATTTTGTGTGTCTCGCCGAGCACCATCTTCGCCGCTCAATTCGAATTCATGAGCTTTTAATCGGGACATCGTTGTCGAGTGTCGCTGCTTGCAAGATTTGTTGTTCCTCCGACATCGATGTTATGATCTTCCATCTTTCGTAGTCCTCTCAAGATCTTTAAGCATACTTCTTTCTCGGGGATATATGTGTCCAAGCTATTGTAATTCACTGATGATGCTTGAGAATCTATTGTCCATTTGATCAATGGATTCACCAAATTTCCTTCATTTTAAAGTTCTCAAATTTCTTTTTTGCAATGTATAGTTTGTTTTCTTTAATCGCTTCGTAGATCCTTCATTTATCAATGATAGCTTGTCCCACATCTCCTTTGTCGCTTTGCGCCTTTGATTCTCATGAACATGTTGTCGCTTCAGGTCTTCAAGATCATGTCTTTTGCAACAAAGTCCAGATTTGCTCTTCTCCTGCCATCTTTGGTCCAATCGCTTGTAGGTTTGTCAACTTCCTTTCCTTGATCTCGCTTCTTGTGCTTACCACCGTAGTGATTTTGATTGGTCCATCATTGATTACATCCAAAGATCTCTTCATGAGTTGTCGCAAGATGAGATAGCATTCTTATTTTATATTCATCAAAATTGTTAACATTAAACACAGTACTTTTGACAAGAAGGTTGAGGAATCCATCAAAGGTAAATTGAAGATATAAATGTAAGTGTATGAAAAACTCGATTTGAAAACTATTTTGAAAATATGTGATCTCCTTGTTACTGTGAATTAGATCTCAATGTGTTCTCGATACTAGAACACCGCTTCGATACCAATTGTTGGTCCCAGAGAAGGGTGAAACTATAGTCGAGGGGGGGTGAATGACTATAGTGGATTTTCAAAACTTTTCTTTTGTTTAAAAGCTTTTGGGCAAAGCAGATAAGTCCTTTCTTACTATATTGTTTTCAAATCTGCTTAAATAAATACAGATGTAAATTTTGATGTATGCAAATTAAATGAATGTCAGAAAGTAAATTGCGAAATTAAATTGACACAAGGCTTATAGTGGTTCAGTGTGTGTGTAATCCCTTAATCCACTCTTCTCCCGTGATGATTGGAGGAATTCACTATTGTTTTCACCGATACAATAGTATGATTGTCCTTGGCTTCCCAAGCTTCACAATCTACAAGACTATCACTCCTTGACTCAATAATACCTTCAAAGGATTCAAATTCCTTCCTTTGTCAGCTCCTTAAGATCAAGATCCTTCAACAAATTATCACAGATTCAACTCCTTCTCGATTGCCTCCGATTCAGCTTGTTTCACTTTGATGTGAATGTGATTCACACACTTGGTTGATCAATCTCGCCTCGAGTATGACTTTGTAGTTCGATATTTGAGTTGATCACTAGATGTGTCCTTGTAAGTTCGTAGAGAGGCTTTTCAAATTGACAGAGTTTCGCTGATTTCTCATTTTTTTCAATCGTTGTTTGTTTTTCTCACAATGCCTTCTATTTATAGCCTTGAGTAACTTTGGTTTTGAAATTCCGTCCGCTGGCTATATTAATGAGGGAATAATCCTTGATTTTATTCTTGATTCCTCTTAATTGTATTCTCCTTGATTTCAAGATCGGATTCTTTCTTCAAACGTATAGCGTAAAATCCGCCCTGATTGATCGCTCTATTGATTGTGCATTTAATGCATGATCTTCTCAGATCTTCAACATATATATCAAATCGATCCGTAAGTGTTACTTCGCCGCTTTAACGGTCGAGTGAGCCTTCCGACTTAGCCGTTAGTTCTTTCTTCGCTGCTTTGTTTTCACTTTGCCGAAGGTCACTTCACTCACCGATTCAATGCTTCCTTATTTGTTCTAGTATTAGAGAGTCTTTGTACTTCACTCGATCCTTGATTTGGGTGAGACCAAAGGTACACCATATTTGAACATTGAGTTTCATCACTTAAAAACATAACTTAGACTTATCCTAGGTCATCACAGCACTTCATTGGTTATAAGTCGACCATAATGTCTTCATTACTTCTGGCGGTGCTTTGGTCGGCTTCACTTTGCCGAATATCTGCTTTTGCTTTGCCGCCATACCAACTAGTACAATACTTGTCTGACCTAACTTATACAACATGTCGACTCTAAGTAAAGACTTATACAGAGAGTTCTAACTTATTTCAGCTTGCTATAACAAATTTAGTATGGCCATCATCAAAACATAATAAAATGTTCCTAACATTATCCCCAAAGAGAAACCGATAGATATGTCAGGGATTATCCTCTCGAGTATCTCGTAAGGCCCTGTATATATTCTATCATCCTTTTCGGATATTTTACGCTTGTAGGTGCATCTTATGAGTGTCATTTATTGCTAGTCTACGAGGGGTATTAGCTAGTTTTGCTTTGAGTTTCTCAAGTTTGGACTTAGTGGAAGTTTGTTATGGCTTTGCACACACACAAGTGGTGAACTTCGATTTATCAATATGTGTTATATTTGTCTCGAGATGTCCGCTCTTTTCCGAGCCTTGGTTTTCATTTTGTTTTGCTCGACGAGCAAAAGCTAAGTGTGGGGAGTTGTTATGGTGAATTTGTACGCTTTATAAGGATATATTTTATGATAATTTCATATTTGTATAATTTGCATAAGAAACGAGTGTTTAATGGAATTATTGAGTAAATGAGGTTTTTAACGAGTTATTCGCAAAATTGGTTAATTTATGTGTTTTATTGATGATTTTATGTTTATTTGGATACTATTACACTTTGTGATGTTTTTGATGACGGTAGATGCATAATTGCGTTCAAAAGATGATTAAATGATGATCAAGTCGGATTTAATGGATGAAAAAGAGATAAAGATGGAATTGGCTAGAAGAAAAGAGATAGAGTTGATGATTTCGAATTTGATCTAAATTAATCAAGCGCCCAAGTCCCGCTCCACTTGGATCAAGGCCTGTATATTGGATCAAGCGCCCAGTGTGAAGAAAGTTGATTCGTAGAGTTTGACGCTGAGTGGACAAAGGCCTCAAGCAAGTCCAAGACATCTGACGGGCGCCCACACTCCGGACGGGCGCCCACGGCCGACTTTGTCAAAATGGACTTACTTTTCTATAAATAGCAAAGTGATTTCAACCCTAAACATACATTATTGAGACCTATTGATACATAATCATTGGAGAGAAAACCTTAGCGGCCCTGCACTTCTTGTGGGAGGTCAAGGCATATTTTTCTTGTTTTATATTCGCTTACTTCATTTTGCTTTTGTTGTGTCAATGCTTGAGGTCGAGCAATTGTTCAAACCTTGTGAATCCGCTTTCAAGGTGTTCTTTATTTTCAATCTAGATTTGTTTTGTGAATTTGATTAATGTTGTATCTTTTCTATGCTTATGTGTTATGCAATCTATATCGAAAGATGAATTGTTGTTGATGTTTACCGTATGACGAGAGTCGGTGTAAACCTTAGACCACCATAGAAAGATGGGATTTTTAATCTTGACATAACGAGAGTTGATAGGTTAGATTTCCAAAGTTGCTAGATTGAGAGATCTTACACCTTGTTTTGATAGCGTAATCTTATATATCAAGAGATGAGAGATTGATAGGCGAATTATCTATGAAAGTAGGAATTCATACCTTTGATAGGTGAACCACAACCTTAATTAAATCATCACAAGATACTTTAGTAGAGGAAATAGAAGGTTATGGAACGGTGGATTATTGTTTGTTCGTTGTTCAATCACCATGATCATCTTCTTTGTTTACTGCTTATTTTATAGTTTATAGTTTAGATTTCGCTTTCGCTTTTATCCTTCCTCGATTTTGGACCGACAATCCTCTCGTCCAGCTTTATTTTATCGCTTTTAGTTTCGCTTTAGTAGTAATAACCTTAGGAAAATTAATGAACTAGATACCCCGATTCCTCGTGATCGACTCCGGTATTAATCGCTATACTACGATCCCTACACTTGGGAATACCGGATTTATAAATTTTATTACTTGTTTATTTTCATTAGTTAAAACTCCGTGATAAGCAAAGAAACACAAAGATGTCATACACAAAACAGATCAATCATCAACAAATATCATGGAAAGACTCCATATGAAATATGGAATGGTAGAAAACCCAATATATCATACTTTCATATGTTAGATCAAAATGTTTTGTCTTAAACAGAACCAAATTGTGATACCTTTGATGAGAAGGTCGATGAAGCAATCTTCATGGGATACTCGCACACCAAAGAAAGCATTCAGAGTACTCAATAAAAGAACATTGGTGATTGAAGAATCAATACATGTGGTTTTTTGATGAACCAAATACAAATGGTGAAGATCTTCAAGACCAAGAAGAGAAAGCAATGTAGGGAAATCTATACAAATACAACAATACCAAATTTACTATCCCGAATCATCATTTTGAAAATCAAGAGGAGCCACATATCAATACAAATGTAAGAAGCACTGGTTGAAGTTCATGCTCAAGATGAAGGTATGGAAGCACCAAGTGAAGAAAAACTTCAACCAGATCTAAATTGGCTAAGAGACCATCCTCAAGAACAAGTTATTGGAGATATTCACACAGAGTTAGAACTGTAAGACAACCTGAGCACATGCTAACTTGCTTTCTATCACAAGTGGAACCTAAGACTATATAGATGATGCAATCCAAGATGCAGATTGGATCACAAATGCATGCAAGAAGAACTAAATGAATTTGAAAGAAATGATGTCCTGAACTTGTTGATGCATCACTACTATGGCCAACATCATTGGTGCAAAATGGGTATTCAGAACAAGATGGATGAGCAAGGAATGCTTGTCGTAAACAAAGCAAGGCTAGTTTCAAAAGGCTATTCTCAAGGTATGAATAGATTATGATGAAACATTTGCACCAAAGAGAGCAAGATTGGAAGCAATCGACTCTTTCTAGCATTTGTCGATACAAAGACTTCAAAGTCTATCAAATGAATGTCAAGAGTGCATTCCTAAATGGACTTTTGGAAGAAAAAGTTTATGTAGAACAACCTCCTGGATTTCAAAGCAAAGGAAAAGAAGACAAAGTATACAAACTCAAGAAGGCCCTCTGCCTCAAACAGGCACCTAGAGCCTGGTATGAAACACTATCACAGTTTCTGATCAAGAATGGATTCAACAAGGGAACCATTGACAAGACTCTATTCAAACTAGAGGAAGGAGCAAGCACATTGCTAGTACAAATCTATGTTGATGATATAATCTTTGGATCAGAGGATGAAAAGCTTTGTGAGAAATTTGCAAACCTGATGAAGAGCAAATTTCAGATGAGCATGATGGGAGAATTAAACTATTTCCTTGGCCTTCAAGTAAAGCAAATGAAGGATGGGATTTTCATTAGTCAAGCCAAGTACACAAGAGATTTGATACACAAGTATGGGATGGATACAAGTGGCACAAAGAGACACAACAATGTGTGCCAGTCATACTTGGAAAAGATGAAGCAGAAAGGATGTTGATCGTAAAATGTATAGAGGAATCATTGATCCTTATTATACTTAATCGCAAGCGCACTGATATAGCATTTGCAGTAGGAGTGTGTGCAAGATTTCAAGCTCAACCAAAAGAATCACATCTTCTAGCAAATAAAAGGATTATCAAATACTTGAAAACACTATAAATGTTGGAATTTGGTATCCAAAAGATGGAGGATTTAGATTGATATCATATTCAGACTGACTATGCCGGATGCAAAATAGATAGAAAAAGCACCTCCGAACATGTCAAATGCTAGAACCGACTAGTCTCTTTGTTCAAGAAAAGCAAACTCCATATCTACATCAACATCCAAGGTAATATATAGCAGCAGTAGTCACAGCACAAGTACTTTGGATAAGACAACAAATAAGGGACTATGGAGTGGAAGAGAAAACAATTCCAATCATGTGTGATAACACAAGTGCAATATCTATTATTGAAAATCCAAAGATTGCATTCAAGAACAAAGCACATTGATGTAAGACATCATTTCATCGAGACCATGTTGAAAAGGGGATGTCATCCTAAAACACATACCCACCAAGATCAATTGGTGGCATCTTCACTAAACCACTCGGCCATGAGAGATTTAGTATGTTGAGAATCGAAAGTTAGGAATGATTGAAATTGAATAAATATCAAATAGCGCTAACTAGAGTAATCGGCTAAGTGACTTCTTCAATCGGTACAACCTTTTCCGCTACGTAAGATGTAGCGGTGTAAGGCACTCGTATCCAAAGAAAGGTAACTTAAATCGATTGTTAGGAATGCTTAAATGGAGCACTTCGGTGAAGAACTCATTGGATCGGCTAAGTGACCACCCAAGGCACTTCACCGAAATAAAGACTTGGATAAATTAAAAGTGTGAACAAAATCAATTCGATTACACGTGGAGAATAAGGAAATTATGGAGGATTATTCTCGTGAAAGATTACACACGTGAGAGATCAACTTATGATCACGGAGGTAATTATATTATTTTTCGAATTATAAACTCCTCGATTCCCGGGCTCTATCATTACTTACCTCAAACCACTCCCCCATTACGCTCGAATATCGCAATTCACATACACAAAATCACGCCATTATGTCACAAAATCCTTCCATATTCAAACCACGTTCACACTACCCAAATCACACTATATAAACAAGACTTAGAGATTTTCAGAAATCTTTACGCTCTATTGCAAACTCAAGTTCATTTTCAAACCTCCTCTCCTTTTCAACAATGGCATCATCTTCCTCAAACACCCAAGCTGGGTATGAAAAATCGATTGCCACTGGCTCATTCTTTCAAGCAGAACACTACCTGAAACTGTGCGGAAATGATGAGAATTCCAAACGATTGGCAGCAGGTTGTGAAAACCTAAAATTATCAACCTTTCTCATAAACGATTGGCAGCAGGTTGTGAAAGCCTCATCTCCTTCTGGAAATCTGCAAAATACGTCTCTGGACTCATTGCTGAAGAAGGTAACAAGTTCGAAGAAGACAGGATTGTTGCATCTGTCAATGGTAAAGAAGTGGTGATTACAGCAAAGGTAATTCGAAAACATCTTAAACTTTCCAATAAAGGTCAAGCGAAAGTGACATTGGTACCACAAGACTTGGACGATTTCTGGGCAACCATTGCCAAAACGGAAAACCCAGGATCCACAAAAGTCAATTGTCTTCGATCCGTTGAAGAAACCATTCAATGAGTTTAGTGCCCTAATTGGCAAAACCATTGAAGGAAAGTTGGGAGCAAATAATGCCATGACAGAAACTAGAATGCGGCTAATGGGAATCATCTATAACAAGCTACAATTTAATTGGGCAAAATACTTTTTTTGAGAATCAAAGAGCAAATCCAAGGTGAAGTAAAAGCAAAGTAAAAGGGGATAAAAGAGGGAAAGACAAAGAAAGGACAATTGGGTGAAAAGTCATATGGGATACAAATTTGCACTATCTCATTCTCATTAGGAACATTTTATTATGTTTTGATGATGGCCATACTAGTCGTTATAGCAAGCCTGAAATAAGTTAGAATTCTCTGATAAGTCTTTACTTAGAGTCCGACATGTTGTATAAGTTGAGTCGCATGCGTATTGTACTAGTTGGTAGGACGGCAAAGCAAAGTGAAAAGAGACATTCGGCAGAGTGAAGCCACCCAAGCTCCAGCAGAGATCTGCAGAGAAGGATTATGATCTGACTTATAACCAAGGAAGTCTGTGATGACCTTGGATAAGTCTAAGTTATGTTTCAAGTGATGAAACTCAATATTCTAAGTCAGAAGGCTCACTCCACCGTTCTACAGACGGTGAAGAGACACTTACAAGATCAGATTTAATATACATTGAAGATTCAGCAGATCATGCATTAAATGCACAATCATTAAAGGATCAATCAAGGACGGATTTTCTGCTATATATTTGAAAGAAGAATCCGATCACTGAAATCAAGGAGAATACAATTAAGGGGGAATCAAGAATAAAATCAAGGATTATTCCCTCATTACTATAGCCAACGGATGGAATTTCAAAATCAAGGCTATAAATAGAAGGCATTGACAGAAAAAGATGTGAACGATTAAAAAGAAAGAAAAGTAGAAACTCTGTCAATTAGAAAAGCCTTCTCTCTGAACTTACAAGGATACATCTAGTGATCAACTCAAACATCAGAACTACAAAGTCATATTCAGAATTGAGATTGATCAAGCAAGTGCGTGAATCACATTCACATCAAATCAAGCAATCAATCGAGGCAACTGAGAAGGAGTTGAAACTGTGATAGCTGCTGAAGGATTTTGATCTCAAGGAGCAAAGAAAAGGAAGACTCAATCATCAAGCCACATTGCGGCCAAGGAGTGATAGTCTTGTAGATTGTGAAGCTTGGGAAGCCAAGGACAATCATATCATTGTATCTCGTGGAAAACAATAGTGAATTCCTCCGATCATCACAGAGAAGAGTGGATTAAGGGATTACACCACCCTCGAACCACTATAAGCCTTGTGTCAATTTAATTTCTCGCAATTTACTTTACAAAGACTTATTTAATTTGCCTACATCATAACACATATCTGTGATTGTCTAAACAGATTTGAAAACAACATAGTAAGAAGGGACTTATCCACGCCCAAAAGCTTTTAAAACACAAGAAAAGTTTTTGAAACTCCACTATAGTCATTCACCCCCTCCGACTATAGTTTCACCTTTCTCTCGGGACCAACAATTGGTATCGGAGCAAAGGTTCCTAGTATCGTAACCTGCTCGCATCTAATTTCTGTAACAAGGAGATCACATATTTTCAAAGTAGTTTTCAAATCAAGTTTTTCATTCACCGCCATTTTTTTATCTTCAATTGCAACCGATGGATTCCTCAAACTTCTTGTCAAAAGTACTGCTTTCAATGTTAATAATTTTGATGAATATAAAATAAGAATGCTATCTCATCTTGCAAAGAACTAATGAGGAGATGTCGGATGTAATCATTGACGCCCCAATCATGATCACTACCGTGGTAGGCACAGAGAGCGTATCAAGGAGCGAGATAGACAAACCCAAGAAAGATTGGACCAAAGATGACAGAGAAGAGCAAACCTAGACTTTGTAGCAAAAGATATGATCTTAAAGACTCTAGACAAAGAACATGTTCATGAGAATCAAAGATCGCAAAACAACAAAGGAGATGTGGGACAAACTATCATTGATAAATGAAGGATCTCAAGCAATAAAGAAAAACAATTATCTCAAGGCAAAACAGAAATTTGAGAACTTTAAAATGAAGACCGGTGAATCCATTGATCAAATGGACAATGATTCTCAAGCATCATCATGAATCGCAATGCCTTGACACACACATATCCACAAAAAGAAGTATGCTTGAAGATCTTGAGAGGACTACCCGAAAGATGGAAGATCATAACATCGTGAATCGTAGGAACAACAAATCTTGCAAGCACCGACACTCGACACCGATGTCCCAATTGAAAGCTCATGAATTCGAATTGAACGGTGAAGATGGTGGTCCGCAGAGACACACAAATTACCGCATTAGCTGCACTCAAGAAAGTAACTTTGCCGAATGCATCAAAGAAAGAGACACAAGAACTAAAAGAACAGTAGCTTTATTAGTTAAACGCTTTGACAGTTTAAAAGAAGCCATTAAACGGAAATTCAACATCAAACAAAAAGTCAAGCTCAAACAGAGACATGAAGAAGAAAGATGATGAATACAGATGCTTCAACCGCAATAAGAGAGGTCACTTCAAGGCCGATTGTCCTCAAGAAAATGACAAAGATGATGAAAAGAAGAAATTCAAAGCATCTGAAAAGAGAAAGGGCAAGAAGGCACTTAAGGCAGAATCCAAAAGTGAAAAGCATGAAGAATCATCTGACAATGACTTAGATGATAGTGATGAAGAAGACAAATTAAAAATGAAAAGGCATGCCTATGCCTCATGACCAAAGAATTGGATGAAGACAAAAGTGATAGTTCGTATAATCGAGGAAACAAGCCTATGTTTAATGGCTAAAGAATCGATGAAATCGAGGTAACATCTAGTTCCTGCTTCTTCATCTAATGCATTCACAACTAACACCGCACAATCCTCTAGTCTTCCATTAGATACAAAGAGACTAGTCCAAAATCTCATGACTAAATTTGATGAAATTGAAAAGAATCATGAAATTCTTGAAAAGGAATGCAAGGATCTAAGAAAAGAGAATAAGAGGTTAAAGAAAGAACTGATAAAACAAGAGTTTAATTAACTAGTAAGGAGACCTACTTAAATGATCAACAAAAAGCAGATGACCATACATCTGTTACCAACAGATCAGTTAAGAAGAACTCCTCACCAGTAAAGGTAATCACTGCAAAGCACCAGCTTACAAACCCTCAAAAAGGTTTGGATCCAGATCTGGTCTTGGCTATAACAAATGATGAACGTAGGGATAGTAGTCAACACAATTCTAAATTGAGGACCACTAATGGACCAAAATTTAGAAAGGGATGGATGTACTATGTCTCCAACAGATCATCCTGCTCTAGTGAAGTCAAAACCCACCAGAAGTGAAACAAAGCAGACTAAATCCTCATTCCAATCATACAAAAACAACACCATCCGAAAGGTAAAGGTAGACTTTTTCCTCGTAGGATGATTGAATATCAGACTCCAAAATACAAGAGGAAACCATTCCACAAAATGCATCATGTGATTAAGAAAATCAATCTAGCTATGTTCCTAGACACATGAAGCAAGAAAGGTTTCCTATTGCATATTGGAAAGTGAAGAAGGATATAAATGCACCAAAAGGTGAAAAAGTATCGTAATACCTTCAGAAAAATATTAGAAGCTATTCTCGCCATGCCTTATACATATGAAGTTGATGACTTCAATTATCCAAAGAGAAGACCTTTGGATACATACTTGGTATGGGAGGCATGATCAAGTGAGATATGGACCCAAACAAAGTTGGGTACCCAAACTTAATTAATCTGCTTTGTAGGATGTCCGGTACATAGACAAAGGGATGTTCCGGACACATGACAGAAACAAGAAATGGATCAACGATTTTAAAGCTTTTGATGGACTCGTTAGAAATCACTAGTTTAACGCAGCCGAATTTGAAATTTGATTTCCTTTTCTCGATCGTTCTTCGCTTAATGCAATAAACACGTTAAGTAGTTTGACGGTTATACCTTAGATGATCTACAAGATCGCCGCTTTGACCGCCAACGGAGAGTAGTTCAATGCGCAAGCCGCCCACGCGTCCGGCCTCTATCGCTAATCCACACGAACCCTCGCCGGAATCCTCCTTGGATTGCTATCGAAAAAACTCCGGCTCGCTAGATCGACCTTTTCTTCCTCACAAACTCACTATGGAGAGCTCTCTATTTTACACAAGAATTATGAACTCTTGCAATTGTGTTGTACAAAAGAGCTTGACACCCACTTCCTTTTATATGAGGAAGTGGCGCCCATATGTAGTGTGGAAGAGAAGAAAACCTTTTTCTAATAAAATAAGGAAAATCAATTAGATTGATTTATCTCTTTAATTATAATATTTTGTCAATATCATATATTGATTATAATTATCTTATTACCATAAATCTATTTTTCCAAAATCAATTAATATCCTATATTAATATTATGGCAATATTTATTAATTAAAGTGCACAATCCAAGTGTATCTCATACACTCAAAAGTGGCGCCCCTTTAGTCAATAAATTGACTTCCGAATATTCTTTAATTAATATAATTTATATATAATTAATATCTTGTATTTTATTTATTCATAATAAATAAACACCACCATATTAATTTACCACTATAACCTTTATAGTCTGTAGATAAACTTTCCTTATTTGGTTATCAACTATAACCGCATTTTAATCCGACTTTCGATGTTCATATGTGTGTGACCCGATAGGCTTCCGAATATGTTGGCCGTAGACACAAAGTGCAATTTACTAAAATGCCCTTCATACCTAACGATCACGGGATAGCGCCTAGCAACACACCGTGACCCCCAATTATCGGAAGAGTCAAAAGCAATGACTACTACCTTTCATGTGAAGCGCTTATCGTGTAACTTACAATCCTATCGCTATAATAATATCCATACGATCGTATCTCGAGTGTCAATACATTGACGATCGTATCTTATAACTGATATCATGCTCTCTAGAATAACACATTTACTCCCACTTTGCAAAGATTCTCGAGGGCGAGACATTCCTTATAAGAAGGCCATTTCGATATTCGATCCCAATCATAGGATACGCGATTCCCGGACGACCAATCATGTATACTCCGCGATGCTTCAATATCATACCCAATCACTACCGCATGATCGCCCCGTGGTTAGGAGAAATCTCAATAGTGTCAAAGCATGACAATCCACACCGTGATGCCATGAAGACTCGGTCAAAAGGATAATTACACAACCGCCACATAGTGTGACACTTAATGTAAGTGGGTCACCTAACGACGCATTCTCTAATACACGCCCACGCATACCCAAGTGTCCCTACACTTCGATAGACGAGATCTATCCCTACCTTCTAAAAGATAGAAGACATCCAATACGTGCTAGTCCGATTATACTATCAATGTCCCATTTGATAATATGTAAGACTAGAGACATTTAAGTACCAACCTTGTTATAGTGATTAGAGATCTCATCAACCATAATCACTATCATGGTTTCTCTATCACAGATTGATACTAGGACGCATTACTATATATATACTACAAATAATGTGAAGACAAACAATATATAATAACATAAGTTCTTTTATTAATCACAATAAAGTTATTACATGAACTAAATAGATCAGAAATGACCCGACCGGTTGGATCCGGTCCGACCCGATTGGGTTTAGGACACCTTTCCAACAATCTCCCACTTGGCCTAAAGCCAATCACCCATATGCCTAAGCCCGTGCAAGTGAACATGTTTCTCATGCTTAGCTTGAGACAATGCCTTGGTTAACGGATCACTATGTTATCATCCGTGTGGACTTTCTCTATCTTTACATCTCCTCTATCTACTATCTCTCTAATCAAGTGATAGCGCCAGAGCACATGTTTGGACTTCGATGAGACCTTGGTTCCTTTGATCGAGATATCGCTCCATTATTATCACAAGATGCAGGTACTGGACCTTCAATGGAGGGAACCACACCAAGTTCGAGAATGAACTTCTTCATCCAAATCGCTTCCTTTGCCGCCTCCGAGGTCGCTATGTATTCGGCTTCCGTTGTAGAGTCCGCAGAGTCTCCTCGCTTGAACTCTTCCACCACTGCTCCGCCGTTAAGCGTGAAAACAAATCCAGACAGACTTGAAGTCGCCTTTGCCGCTTTGGAAACGGCATCCGTGTAACCTCGCAATACTAAATCATCGCTCTCGAAAACCAGTGAACATATCCCTAGTACGCCTCAAGTACTTAAGGATATTTTTGACAAAGAATCCAGCGACCATCACCTGGATTGACCGGTACCTACTAGTCATACTAAGAGGGTACGAGACGCCTGGTCTTGTGCATAACATGGCATACATGATAGACCCAATTGCCGAAGCATAAGGGACTTTACTCATTTGTGCCCTTTCCTCCTCTCGCCTTAGGACTCATTCCTTCGACAGTAGACCCCATGTGACATGGGCAAAGAATCCTTTCTTGATCGCTCCATGCCGAATCTCTTCAAAGATCTTGTCTATGTAGTGGATTATGCATGCACTCAAGCAACCTTTTAGATCTATCTCTATAGATCTTTATTCCTGCATATAGGTTGCCTCACCCAAGTCCTTCATTGAGAAGTTCTTGGATAACCAAGCTTTGACTGATTGTAACATGGGCACATCATTCCCTATGAGCAAAGATGTCATCCACATAAAGCACTAAGAACACAATGGCACTCCCACTAACCTTCTTGTAAACACAGGCTCATCTTCGCTTCTTGATGAAATCAAACTGCTTGATTATCTCATCAAAGCGAAGATTCCAACTCCGAGAAGCTTGCTTTAATCCATAAATGGATCTTTGTAGTTTACACACCATCCTGGCGCCATTGGTTGTGAAACCTCAGTCGTGTCATATACACTTCCTCGCATGTGTTCCCGTTAAGGAAAGCCGCTTTTCACATCCATCCGCCAGATTTCAGTAATCATGGTATGCTTTGCAATAGCGAGCAAAATTCTAATGGATTTTAACATGGCAACAAAGTAGAAGGTTTCATCATAGTCAACTCCTTGTCTTTGCTTATAACCTTTTGCCACCAACCTAGCCTTGTAGGTGGTCACGTTATCGTCCATGTCGGTCTTTCTCTTAAAGACCCATTTACACCCTATGGGAACTATTCCCTCAAAGGATCAACTAAGTTCCAAACTTGGTTGTCCTTCATGGATTCCATCTCGTAATTCATGGCTTCGAGCCATTTCTCTTTGTCGTGCCTTAACAAAGACCTCCTCATAAGTTCTAGGGTCCTCATCTTCCATGAGATACACGCCATGTACCTTTCGGTCCACGGCGTTCCCTGGTGGATCTTCGAGGTGTAATTGTGTTCACGGTAGAGGTGGCGCCACATTTGTATGTGGTGCCTCCTCTACTTCCATCAACGGATCGTTATCCGTAAGTGGTTCTCAATTTCTTCGAGATCAATCTTACTCCCACCGACCCTATCCGTAATAAACTCTTTCTCCGTAGAAAGTGGCCACCCCGGCAACAAACACCTTTTGTTCCTCGTGGTAAAATTGGTACCTTTGGTTTCCCTAGGATAACCCACAAACAGACATTTGTCGATCTAGGTTCCAGCTTGTCGTGCATGGTTCGTTTCACATAAACGGACATCCCCAAGGTTTCATGTAACCTAGTGTTGGTTTCTTCCTTTGAACACTTCATAGGAGTGGACTCAACCGTCTTTGATGGAACTCGGTTCGGTGTATAGGATGCGGTTTCTAGAGCATACCCCAAAACGATTTTGGAAGAATCGCATAGCTCATCATGGAACGTACCATGTCTAACAAAGTACGATTCCTCCTCTCGATATGCCATTCATTTGTGGCGTCCTGGAGGGGTCCATTCAGTAGAATCCCATTCTCCTTTAAATAACTTTGAAACTCTCCATCTAGGTATTCTCCACCTCGATCGGATCGAAGTGTTTTGATTTCTTTACCTAGTTGTTTCTCCACTTCACTTCTGAATTCTTTGAACTTTTCGAAGGCTTCAGACTTATACTTCATTAAGTATATATAACCATAGCGAGAATGGTCATCAGTGAAAGTGATAAAATAAGAGTATCCTCCTTTGGCTTGAATTGACATTGGGCCACACACATCAGTATGTATAAGCTCAAGCAATTCATTGGATCTTATCCCTTTGCCACTAAAAGGTGACTTTGTCATCTTGCCAAGTAAACAAGCTTCAGCATGTATCAAACGATTCGTAATCGAATTGATCCAACATTCCATCTTTATGGAGTTTGGAAATGCGATTCTTATTTATATGGCCAAGTCTACAATGCCATAAGTAGGATTCATTCAAGTCATTTGTTTTGGCTTTCTTGTTATTTATATTAAGTACATCAACATTCATATCTAATATGTAGAGACCATTGCTAAGTATGCCAAGACCATAAAAGATTCCATCACGTGAAAAAGAACAACATTTATTCTCAAACGTAAAAGAAAATCCATCAACATCTAATGCGAGAATAGAAATAATGCTCTTCGTAAGAGCAGGGAACAAAATAACAGCTATTGAGTTCTAGTACTAGCCCACTTGGGCAATGAAAGAAAATAAACTCCTACGGCCAGCAACAACAACACTTGCTCCATTTCCAACGCGTGAGTCCACCTCTCCTTTCCTCGGATCTCTAGTTCTTCTTAGTGCCCGCATATTCGTACAAATATGAGAACCACAACCAGATGATCTAATACCCAAAGGTTAGACTTAGAAGAAGTAATGTTGATCTCAATCATAAATATACCTAAAGTCGAAGCATCATAATGCTTCTTCTTGGTACTCAAGAAGCCCTTGCGCTTCTCCTCCAATGTCCGGTCTCACCGCAATGGAAGCAAGCATCCTTGGATTTGTCTTTTGCTATCTTAGGCGTTGGCTTAGGTGCAGCCTTCGCCTTCTTGGACTTTTTCTGGGCTTTGCTTTGCCCTTTGCTCAAGTGACCAAAGAACACTTGCTTTCCCTTCCCTACAAAGGTTCCTCAAGATTTTCAACATGTTCAATAACTCCGCCAGGAGCAATCTATCTTGTTCATGTGATAGTTCATCACAAACTGCGAGAATGAGTCGTGGAGATTGCAAAATCAAGTCAATACTCAACTCGCTCCAACTTGTGGCCCACTTTTCCCAAGCCTCTCTATGTACCCGATCATTTTAAGCACGTGTGACCCCACAAAGCGGATCCCAGATGCCATCTTACAACTAAACAGGCCTTCGAGACCTCGTACTCTCTCAAAGGCGAGACCGAGAAGCGTAAAGTTCCTTCAGTGGACCATGATAGAGTAGGCGCTCTATAGACTCATGTCGCTTTCAGCCTCGGTGTCATAGAAGCAAGCATGATACATGTAGCATCGATCGCTGTCGAATAATTGCTTGTTGTACTTCTCGACAACATCTGCAGGCCGAACCCTCGGGCTTTTCCGGTAGGGCCTCGCCCAAGACATAGCCAATCTTCTCGTGCCTCAAAACGATTTTGAGGTTTCTTTCCCAATCGAGAAAATTAGTTTCGTCAAGCTTGTTTTCGATGATAAAACGAAGGTTCAATTTGTTTGACATTTTCTACAACAATAAATAAAGATAGAATAAGTAAAAGCTCATGTATAAAAACCTAAATTTGCACTAAGAAATTTATAAGGTTTTACTCCCACTAGCCAACTATTCCCTATTGGCTTTCAAGAATTTTAATTAATTCTTTAGTGGTCGGGACCTATCTAGTTGCCTTAATCCCGGCGGTGGTCGATCAATCTCGGCAATTTCGAAGGTAGGTACTCCTACCAATGCATCGCATGCGACTCCCGAGTGGTGACTAGTCAACTCTTTGACGCCTCACATCTCTATGTGATAGTCAACCCCTTGTCTCTAAAGTCGACGGCCTCGACGGTGGCCAATCACCGAAAGACTTTAGTCGAGTCATAACCCAATATTCATGAGATCTCGTGACGATCATATCTCAATAATAACGATATACCCGTGGTAGGTCAACTCCCGACGGTGGTCGATCGCTTGATCCAACAAAGGCTCTTCACCGTCATTATAATATTGGGAGACAATTTTGGCTCGATTTTTGGAGTGGGAATAATTTTAAATTAATTCACTTAATTAATTTAGTTTAATTATGGTCTCATCTACTATGTGCATATTACTACGATATCATATAAAGTAAAACATACACAACATTCCGCGCATAAAATAACCGGTATGATCATGGACTTTTCTGAAAAGGTTTCAATACAAACCGATTTAAACCGCTGGTCACAAACTAAGGGTATCTGCAACCGCCAATAGGATCTTTATTGCTGTACGCCAATGGGTTCTTTATCTCTCATTGGTCTCGAACTTCTTGCTCCATTCTTGTTACATAATAAATAATTACACCCGCCGCACACGGGGGGGAACTCAGGAAATGGGATAAATGCAAAAAGTAAACTAGGTCACGTTCTTCATAACGGCCTAGGACAATTTTTCAAAAACCAACATAAAGAAAACATTCCCATCTATCCTATTGGTCGAGTCCATGATCAATCGGGGTCCATATAATCACATTATATCTACTCATCTAATCCATACAATTTTATCTTATGAAAAAGATTAATTTCTAATTTTAACTACTACTACTCATGCGTCTTTATTTTATCACGTCAAATAATTAAATAACTTTTAATTAATTATATGACTTAACCGAAAATTAAAATTAACATTTAATTTTAAATCGATTTCAATTTTAATTAAATTTGAACTATTCAAAATAAAATTAAAATTATAAAGTCTCCTATTTGTTTCATTTCCAAAACTAAATTTAGCTTAGGCCTGCCCACTTTCCAAAATCAAAATTTTGGAAGTGGCCTAGGCCTAGGCCTATTCCAAATCAAATATTTGGAAAGGGCCTAGGCCTACTCCAAATCATATATTTGGAAAGGCCAAATTATTTTAGTCAGGCTCACAGCCACTTTCCAAAATCAAAATTTTGGAAGTGGCTGAGCCTAAACCTATTCCAAATCAAATATTTGGAAAGGGCCTAGGCCTATTCCAAATCAAATATTTGGAAAGGCCAAATAATTTTGGTTTAGGCACAGCCACTTTCCAAAATCAAAATTTTGGAAGTGGCTTGAAGCTTAGCCTATTCCAAATCAAATATTTGGAAAGGGCCTGGCCTATTCCAAATCAAAATTTGAAAGGCCAATGTCCCATATGGTTTCCCGATGGTCCAAACTATTTGAACCATTGGTTGGCCATATGACACAACTAAACAAACGAGATATCTATGCACAATAAAATATCACAAAACGAAAAGGGTTGATCTCCCCATTGGAAGAGGAGAGCGACGGGACGGCAACCCTAGGGTTACCGCCCCGCCCGCGCCGCCGCCCTTGAGGAGGGGGCGCCACGCCAATCGGCCGACCCCAAAGAACCCTATTTTTTTTTTTTTTTTTTTTTTTTTTTGTTTTAACGTTTCGTGATTTAAATCTTGCATCTATCGATTAAATACTACGCATTTAAATTATGCTTATTGCTTAAGCTCAAGTCCGGCTCTGGTACCACCGTTAGGAAATCACTAGTTTAACGCAGCCGGAATTTAAAATTTGATTTCCTTTTCTAGATCGTTCTTCGTTTAATGCAATAAACACGTTAAGTAGTTTGACGGTTATACCTTAGATGATCTACAAGATCGTCGCTTTGACCGCCAACGGAGAGTAGTTCAATGCGCAAGCCGTCCACGCGTCCGGCCTCTATCGCTAATCCACACGAACCCCTCGCGGAATCCTCCTTGATTGCTATCGTAAAAACTCCGGTCGCTAGATCGGACCTTTTCTTCCCTCAAAACTCACTATGGAGAGCTCTCTATTTTACACAAGAATTATGAACTCTTGCAATTGTGTTGTACAAAAGAGCTTGACACCCACTTCCTTTTTATAGAGGAAGTGGCGCCCCATATGTAGTGTGGAAGAGAAGAAAACCTTTTTCTAATAAAATAAGGAAAATCAATTAGATTGATTTATCTCTTTAATTATAATATTTTGTCAATATCATATATTGATTATAATTATCTTATTACCATAAATCTATTTTTCCAAAATCAATTAATATCCTATATTAATATTATGGCAATATTTATTAATTAAAGTGCACAATCCAAGTGTATCTCATACACTCAAAAGTGGCGCCTTTAGTCAATAAATTGACTCCGGAATATTCTTTAATTAATATAATTTATATATAATTAATATCTTGTATTTTATTTATTCATAATAAATAAACACCACCATATTAATTTACCACTATAACCTTTATAGTCTGAGATAAACTTTCCTTATTTGGTTATCAACTATAACCGCATTTTAATCCGACTCGATGTTCATATGTGTGTGACCCGATAGGCTTCCGAATATGTTGGCCGTAGACACAAAGTGCAATTTACTAAAATGCCCTTCATACCTAACGATCACGGGATAGCGTCTAGCAACACACCGTGACCCCAATTATCGGAAGAGTCAAAAGCAATGACTACTACCTTTCATGTGAAGCGATTACCGTGTAACTTACAATCCTATCGCTATAATAATATCCATACGATCGTATCTCGAGTGTCAATACATTGACGATCGTATCTTATAATCTGATATCATGCTCTCTCGAATAACACATTTACTCCCACTTTGCAAAGATTCTCGAGGCGAGACATTACTTATAAGAAGGCCATTTCGGATATTCGATCCCAATCATAGGATACGCGATTCCCGGACGACCAATCATGTATACTCCGCGATGCTTCAATATCATACCCAATCACTACCGCATGATCGCCCGTGGTTAGGAGAAATCTCAATAGTGTCAAAGCATGACAATCCACACCGTGATGCCATGAAGACTCCGGTCAAAAGGATAATTACACAACCTCCACATAGTGTGACACTTAATGTAAGTGGGTCAGTCTAACGTACGCATTCTCTAATACACGCCCACGCATACCCAAGTGTCCCTACACTTCGATAGACGAGATCTATCCCTACCTTCTAAAAGATAGAAGACATCCAATACGTGCTAGTCCGATTATACTATCAATGTCCCATTTGATAATATGTAAGACTAGAGACATTTAAGTACCAACCTTGTTATAGTGATTAGAGATCTCATCAACCATAATCACTATCATGGTTTCTCTATCATGATTGATACTAGGGGACGTTACTATATATATACTACAAATAATGTGAAGACAAACAATATATAATAACATAAGTGCTTTTATTAATCACAATAAAGTTATTACATGAACTAAATAGACTGTAAATGACCCGACCCGGTCGGATCCGGTCCGACCCGATTGGGTTTAGGACACCTTTCCAACAGGACCCAAAGTCACATTTGGAGGAAAAGAAAACCCTGGCAAGATTAAGGGGGAAGGCACAATACTCAAAAACAATCTAAAGATTCAAAATGTGGCATATGTCAAGGGACTTAACTTCAATCATGAGCATCACCAATTCATGACAAAGGCTACAATGTGCACTTCAACAAAGAAGGATGCAAAGTGATTCACAATCAAACAAACACAAAGGTTCTTGCAGGTAGAAGACAAGACAACATGTATGTGGTGGATCTGAGAATAGCCAAAGCGAAAAACATGTCTACTTGTCAAGAATAAACAATCAACAAGTCGGATTTGGCACGTAAGATTAAATCACTCGAATTTCAAGACCATCAACAAACTATCAAGGAGCAAGTTAGTTGAAGGCCCGCCAGAGATCACATTCAAGAAAGAGAGTCTATGTGATGCTTGTCGAAGGAAAACAAATAAAAGCTCATTCAAATCAAAGCCTCATCAATCTACAACAAGAGTTCTACATCTACTACAGCACATGGACTGCTTTGGACCAATCCTCCCAGTAAGTGTGAGTGGTAAGAAATATACTCTTGTAGTGGTGGATGACTTCTCAAAATACACCTGGACCATCTTCATGAACAAGAAGAAAGAAACACTCAAGAAGCTACCAGGACTTGCCGAGAAGACTCTGAATGAAAAAGAGCTAAAAATTATCAAAATCGATCGATAGAGGCAATCGAATTTCTAAATGAAATTATCGTAACCTATTGTGAAGAAAATGGTGTACTACATCAACTATCTCATGCAGCAGAACTACACAACAAAATGGTGTAGCGAAAAGAAGAAACATTACTCTCAAAGAAGCGGCGAACAATGATTGTTTGAGCATGCTTGCCAAAGAGATTTTGGGCTAAAGCAAAGAAACACGACATGCCATACACAGAACAGATCAATTATCAACAAACATCATGGAAAAACTCCATATGAATTATGGAATGGTAGAAAACCCAATATCTCATATTTTCATATGTTTGGATCAAAATGTTTTGTCTTGAACAGGAATCATCTGCATACCTTTGATGAGAAGGTGATGAAGCAATCTTCATGGGATACTCGAGACACCAAAGAAAGCATTAAGAGTACTAAATAAAAGAACATTGGTGATTGAAGAATCAATACATGTGGTTTTGATGAACCATATACAAATGGTGAAGATCTTCAAGACCAAGAAGAGAAAGTCGCACAGAGGCAAATCTATACAAATGCAACCATACCCAAATACTATCCTGAATCATCTTTTTTGAAAATCAAGAGGAGCCACATATCAATACAACAGGAGAAGCACTGAAATTGAAGATCATGCTCGGCATGAAGGTATGGAAGCACCAAGTGAAGATCAACTTCAACTGGACCTAAATTGGCTTAGAGACCATCCTCAAGAACAAGTCATTGGAGATATTCACACCGGAGTCGAAACAAGAAGACAAGCTGGAGCACATGCTAACTTGCTTTCTATCACAAGTGGAACCCAAGACCATAGATGATGCAATCCAAGATGCAGATTGGATCACAACCATGCAAGAAGAACTAAATGAGTTTGAAAGAAATGAAGTCCAGGGAACTTGTGGACAGACTGAAATGGCCAACATCATTGGTGCAAAATGGGTATTCAGAACAAGATGGATGAGCAAGGAACTGTTGTCGAAAACAAAGCAAGGCTAGTTGCAAAAGGATATTCCCAAGTCAAGGAATAGATTATGATGAAACCTTTGCTCCAAAGAGCAAGATTGGAAGCAATAAGACTTTTTCTAGCATTTGTTTGCACACAAAGACGCCAAAGTCTATCAAATGGATGTCAAAAGTGCATTCCTAAACGGACTTTTGGAAGAAGAAGTTTATGTAGAACAACCTCCTGGATTTCAAATCAAAGGAAAAGAAGACAAAGTATACAAACTCAAGAAGGCCCTCTATGGCCTCAAACAGCACCTAGAGCACTGGTATGAAACACTCACACAATTTACGGTCAAGAATGGATTCAACAAAGGAACTATAGACAAAACTCTATTTAAACTAGAGGAAGGGGCAAGCACATTGCTAGTGCAAATCTATGTTGATGACATAATCTTTGGATCAGAAGATGAAAAGTTGTGTGAGAAATTTGCAAACCTAATGAAGAGCAAATTTCAGATGAGCATGATGGGAGAATTAAACTACTTCCTTGGCCTTCAAGTAAAGCAAATGAAGGATGGCATTTTCATTAGTCAAGCAAAATATACAAGAGATTTGATACACAAGTATGGGATGGACACAAGTGGCACAAAGAGACACACCAATGTGTGCCAGTCATACTTGGAAAAGATGAAGGAGGAAAAGATGTTGATCGAAAAATGTATAGAGGAATTATTGGATCATTATTATACTTAATCGCAAGCGGACCCGATATTGCATTTGCGGTAGGAGTGTGTGCTAGATTTCAAGCTCAACCAAAAGAATCACATCTTCAGCGGCTAAAAGGATAATCAAATACTTGAAACACACCATCAATGTTGGCATTTGGTACCCAAAAGATGGAGGATTTACACCGATATCATATTCGGACTCGACTATCTTTGGATGCAAAATAGATAGAAAAAGCACCTCTGGAACATGCCAAATGCTAGGAACCGACTAGTCTCATGGTTCAAAGAAAAAGCAAAACTCTATATCTACATCAACAAATGAAGCGAGAATATATAGCAGGTAGTCATTTGTGCACAAGTCTTGTGGATAAGACAACGACTAAGGGACTATGGAGTTGAAGAGAAAACAATCCCAATCATGTGTGACAACACAAGTGCAATATCTATTACGAAAATCCAGATGTGCATTCAAGAACAAAGCACATTGATGTGAGACATCATTTTATCGAGACCATGTTGAAAAGGAGATGTCATCGTAAAATACATATCCACCAAGACCAATCGGTGACATCTTCACTAAACCACTCGATTATGAAAGATTTAGTATGTTGAGAATCGAGTTAGGGATGATTGAAATTGACTAAGTATCAACGAGCGCTAACCTGGAGTAATCGGCTAAGTGACTTCATCAATCGGTACAACCTTTGCCGTTACAGGAGATGTAGCGAGGTAAGGCAATCGGTATCCAGCAGAGGTAACTTAATTGATTGTTAGGAATAGTTCAATGAAGCGACTCGATGAAGAACTCATTGGATCAAGTTAAGTGACCAAATGAGGCACTTCACCGAGATAAAGACTTGGACAAATTCAAAGTGTGAACAAAATCAATTCTAAATACACGTGGAGAATAAGGAAACTATGGAGGATTATTCAAGATACACGCGTGCGATCACGTTATGATCATGGAGGTAATTATATTATTTTTGAATTATAAACTTCTCGATTCCCGGGCTCTATCATTACTTGCCTCAAACCACTCCCCTCTACGCTCGAATATCGCGTTTTCATACACAAAATCACGCCATTATGTCACTAAATCCTTCCATATTCAAACCACGTTCACACTACCCAAATCACACTATATAAACAATACTTAGAGATGTTCAGAAATCTTTACATACTTCTGCAAATTACAAACCCTATTTTTTCTCAAAATATACTCTTCTAATCCTCCTCTACCTATCGATGGCTTCATCCTCCCAAATCACTGCTACTGAAAAATACTACGAAAAATCAATCATAACCGGCTCGTTTTTCAAGCCTGAGTACTATCTCTCTTATTGTGACAACGATGCACAAGCACGACGCCTGGTCGATTGCTGTCCAAATTTGGGGCTGATGACCTTTCTAAACCCCCCAATAACTAGTATCTGCTATGAGAATCTGATAGCATTTTGGAAAAACGCAAAGTTTATGCCCAGCACGAAGAAGACTGAAGTTGATCGCATCACAAGTTCAATCTTTGGAAAGCACATAGTCATCACGCCCGATACACTCAACAGGTTCCTGAACCTCCCCCAAATTGGTCCTGCAAATGTCAAGCTTGTGACGACAGACATCCCAAAATTCTGGGCTGAAATAGCCAAACGCCCCAAGCCAAACATCAAAACGTACAATCTACCTAGATCAACGCTCAAACTTCCGTTTGCTGAATTTGCACCGGTCATCACCAAAAATATTGAAGGGAGAAAGGGGTCAATGGAAAACCTAACTGAGGACAGGATCAAACTGATGGCCATAATCTACAAACGAATAAAGTTTGATTGGGCAACCTTCGTATTCAATCGATTGAAGGATCAGATCCAAAAGGAGATTGACTTATCAATCACCGCACCAAGCAAGGGTTTGCGAAAAAGGCGATTTCGGGAAAAGAAATCATACGGGTTCCTCTTCAACATCTGCTTCAACGCCATGAAAGTACATGTTAAGGCCATATTTATATGATTATTAAGGGTTTATTTCATTATTATTTTCCCCACATTTGCATAATTTATATGATTATTAAGGGTTTAAGTGTAATTATTTAATAAAGATGATTTTAAGATGATTGTATGCAAAATTGATGATTTTAAGTGTTGATTTAATGGAATTATTATTATTTGGATTTTATTACATTTTGCATTGTTTATTTATCATGTAGGTGTTAATTTTAGTGCATATAATGAGGATAAATGAAGCTCAAGTCGAATTATAAGAGATAGAGTTGGAATTGGCTCAAAGAAATTGGATAAAAATGATGAAATCCGACCTCGACCTCAAAGCGTCGATCCCGTCCAGGCGTTTGATTTCATGGACGGCGTCGGGAGAGAAATCATCATGAGAGAGTTTGGGCGCAGCGACATGGACGGACGTCTAGAGCAAAGTCAAGATCCACCAGGCGGGCGTCCACGAGACCAGGCAGGCGTCCGTTGCCGACTTAACCCTAACCGACATCAAATTCCTATAAATAAAGCGGCAGCCCCAACCCTAATTCATACCAGATACCAAATAATTGAGATCGCAATTTTACACCAAAAGCTGCGGCTACAAGCCTTTTTCACAGAGATGAATTTCTCCAATCAACAATCATCTTCAACATGATTGTTGGCTAAAAACTTTGCTGCGGTGAGTCGACGGAGGAAGCCTATCAACAACACAAACCAACTAGAGTTCGATGCTTATGTTTAGTGAGTTTATTTCATAGTTTTCATTACTTTGGATCTGTTTTGTATTGTTTAAGTTTTATTGAATTAAGATTTGATGAAACGATCTATGTTTAATTTATGCTTGAATAAATTTATGAAAGTATGTTTATTTAAGTTTTCTTTTATTCAAAGTAATGCATCTAATTGTGTTTTAAGAGATTAGGCATGATTAGTTGAGTAAGAGTTTGGAAACAATCTCGTGATTTAAGTGTTGATTGCATGTTTAGTTTGTTTGAAAAGATAAACGAAACCCTAGAATTTGATTGAAGATATTTAATTGAATTAGTGAATAAATCACTACTAAAAACTATATCTTTTTAATCACCGTCTAGTTGGGGTTGTTGGTTGATAGGTGGAACCTAGTTGCCTTCATTTGTGTTTTCCTTTAATTGTTTTAATCAAATCGTTTGCATAAATTTAGTTTAAGTTTTAGTTTTATAAACCTTTAAATTTCTGCTTTGTTTTCTGCACTTTTACCTTGATTCATAATCAGGCGCTCGTCCATGATAGCGAGCATTCGTCCGTTAACTTTAGTTTCCAGGCGCTTCGTTCATTAAAGTGAGCGCTCGTCCGTTTTTACTGTTTTCTTAATTTACGCTTGTTTTTGTTTCTGTTTTAGTTTTAATTCTTAGGTTTAGGTTTTAGTTAGTTTGACTTTAGTTTAGATAGATAATTGTGACATAATTGATATAGATTTATATTTGAATCCGATAAACATTCCACTCCTTGGGGCGACCCGTAAACACCTATACTCGATATACTACGATCCTTATACTTGGGGTGTTTGGTTATAAATTGTAAAACTTCGTTTTTACCGAACAAGCTTTTAGCGCCGTTGCGAGGAGTCGAATAGCGGTTGTCGGATTCTACTTAGGGTACGATTTTACGTGTCAAAAGGATCGTTTTAGGGATAGCGCGTAGTAGTATTTTGACCGTAACTTTACGCTCAGTGTCCGTTTGGAGCGGGACCCCAATTCGGAAAGCTTCGTTCCGGCGCCCGACGACGTGGTGAACGCCGTGAGCCGTTCGATCGCGTTTTGAGGTCAAAATCCACTGTTTTCCCTTCCATTTTGGCCTAGAAGGTTTCAACACGTTTTTTTTTTTTTTTCTTAGTGTTTTTTCTTGTTTTTAAACTTTTAAGTAGGTAGGTTTCTTTTCGAGTTTCTTGTTTTTTTTGTTACATTTACTTCTTGTTTTATTTTATTTGATTTTCTTTCAATTATTTTCCTTGCCTTTTTTATATAGCTTAGATCTGTTTCCGTACTTATAGATTTGTTTGATTTTATAAGTCTTTTCTACTTTTATTTTTTACCTCGTTTTAATTTACGGTAACCTTAGTTTTAGGTTTTCATATTTGAGCAGCGTTCAACAACAGAGCGCCCGTCCACCTCAATTCTGTCCCTCTGAGCGAGCGTTCATTCAAGCTGAAACAGCGTTCGATTCTGAACAACGTCCACTAACAACACTGGGCCTTGATTCGATCTGTTCAATCATCACTTCTTTTCTTTCTTCTCCTTTCTTCTCTTTTCTTTTCTCCCTCTAAACCATCTAATCTTTTCTAAACCTGTTCTAATCAACCCCAAAGGGTTGATTTCTTCCTTCTCCTTTCTTACGGTTTATGCAAGCGAGAAGTAAGAAGGACCTCGATCTTTGATCCACGAGCACGAAACGATCTATCCTTAGAAGAAGGCTTCTCCGATTTGGACAAAATGGCGGATCAAGATCCACCAATTCCAAATCCTGATCCCCAAGCTCAGTTAAATTTAATTCCTTCAACAAATGCAAGCTCTGCGGCAACAGCGAATCAGCAAGCTGGCATAAATCAACAACTTCAACAATTCCGCCAAAACCAGCTTAATCAGTTGAACCAGGACCCCTACACTCCATATCTTAATCAAGATTTTCTCGAAGGCATAGACCTATTAAATCCTCCCGACATGGGAGGAGTGAACTTTGATCTTAAAAATGGAGTAGTTGCTCTAGTTCAAAATAGCTCTTTCCATGGCACTTGCTCGGGAAGATCCACACGACTTCTTGTCCACATTTGTACAAATCGTGAAGCGAGGCCATTATCCTGGTGTTGATTCTGAGATCGTAAAGTTAAAGCTATTTCCTTTTGCTTTGAAAGGTGAAGCAAGTCGGTGGTTTAAGTCATTAGCACATCATTCCCTCCATACATGGAATGATGTCAAAAGAGCTTACGCTCTTAAGTGGGTTTCACCGAGGCAAGATTATGGAAATGAAGCGGGAAATAGCTACGTTTGAAGCGGATGGAGGATGAAAGCTGTTGGCAAGGCTTGGGAGAGATTAAATCATTGATGAGGAAGTGCCCCAATCACGGATATGATAGACATGAGTTGTTGGAACTATTTTATAGAGGTCTCTCTCAACCTAATCGAGACTATCTTGACTCCACGGCTCATGGATCCTTCTTAGGGGGTGATGAGGCGCTTTCTGAGTGGTGAGACCATCGCCAAGAACAATATGTGGTCGACTCCCAAGAAGACCAATGTTGTTAAGAAAAGAAGATCTGCGCAAGCAATCCCGATACAAAGGCATTGGTTGCTCGGATGGAATTGATAAGCAAGCGGTGGCCAATCTTGAAACGCCCTTACGATCTTGGAATGCGGTAGGAGCGGAGATGACGGAAGAAGTAAATTTAATGGATAATCAAAACCAACCCTTCCGAAACTTCAATCAAAGCGAACTACTCGAGGATTTCAAAGACAAAACTTCAATCAAGCCAAGTTACCACACAGCCCTTCAAATTCAATTCTTTCAACTCGAACTATCAAAGGCGATTCGAGAACTCCCAAAGGCCTCAAGGTGGCTGGAATCAAACTCAGAACAATAATCATACCACCTCATGTGTCCCTCAACACAAATTCGATGAGCTGGTAGACATGGTGAAGACTCTGTCTACTAGTGTTAAAGCAATTGAGAGACAAGTTGGTCAAATGGCAGACCAGCAAGCAAGCAGACCTCACGGTAAACTTCCGAGTTATACCGAGAGAAATCCGAAAGCTGATGTGAATGTTTGCCTTTGCCATTACACCTCGGTGGGAGTATGGGCAAGAAGAGGAGTTGAGCAAGTAACTTTGAGAAGTGGTAAGAAAATTTGGACCCGGCAAGATGTCGGAAGCGAGTAGCCCTCACGGCGCCATGAGTTCGGGAGGGGAATCGAAAATCACATGCCGAAGAAAGCAGCGATGAGGAGGCTCGGTGACAATTCTTGGAGGCGACAATGATTACGATGAAGAGGAGAGAAGGAGGAAAGTCGAGGAAAATTTGTACCACGACTAAGAAAAAGGAAAGAAAAGTTTGTGAGATGGAAGGATAGGAGGATGAGGCGATAAAGAATCAAGCTACGAGGAATGATAAAGCCCTTCCTTATCCACCAAAAGGAAAGAAAGCCCTCACTAACGACAAGCAATATCTTTGGAGTGAGGAGGATACTTAGGGACACTAAAGTAAGTATGCCCTTAGGCGAGTATTATTATGAAATGCCTAAATGTACTAAGTATCTTAAAGAATTGCAGTGGGAGCAAGAAAAGCTTGAGGGGATGGTGAAGAAGTGTTTGAGAAGATTGCGCGATGGTTTCACAAAAAAATTTCTTTGTTAAGCGAGGTGACCTGGCGGACCTTCAATCTCTGCGAGATTGAAGGCCATTTGTTCGAAAATGTCTTATGCGACTCGGGGGCCTCTATTAATGTGATGCCATTAAATGTATGCAAGAAGCTCGGGCTAGACAAAAGAATGCGAGAAGCATGATTTCTCTTGAGATGGTAGACAAATCTAGTAAATCTGCGCGCCGGTTGTGTAGCTAATGTTCTCCTTCAAGTTGAACATTTGGTCTTCCCTACCGGCCCAGGGGTTATTCTAGACTATCCACGATAAAGAGATGCCTCTAATTCTAGGCCGAACCTTTTTGGACACTTCTAACGCTCTCATCGACTTACGCAAAGGGCCAGATTACTCTTAGAGTCGGTGACACATCTGTCACCTTCACACGAGGACACATCTGAAAGAGCCGTAATTGATGAAATATCGTTTATCGAAGCCATATATGAGGGCGGCGGAGATGCCTATTATGAAGATTCAATGGAGCTTACGAGAGATAGGTGTTTTTGAAGTCATGGACATTGAGGATCCGGTGATTGCGGACCATCTTACGATTCATTTCAAGCCGTAGGCATTGGCGAGTCATCTTCACTCGCTCTCCACACTTTGGGCTGGCTGTTATTGAGTTAGAAGCATGGAGATGCCCGACAACAAGCGATGATTTCAAAGAAGCGAGTCGGGAAGACTTCATCCCTGGTGAAGAAGAAGCTCGATGGGTAGTTGGGACGAGGTAGAGTTTTGGAGAGAAGCTACTCATTGGGAAGTAGATGATTGGGAAGAGGCTGGCGAAAGAGCTTAAAGATGAAGAGTTAAGAAAAATGATCGATCACAAGAAAAAGGAAGCAAGTGTTGACCGGAGGATTCCGATGGATGATTTGATCCAGTGCCTTTAGGGTTGAGCCTCGGGAAGATGAGGTGTTCTCTTGTCAACCACTTCAAGCTCATAAGGAGAAAGGTGGTCCGTTAAAGTCTAGTATTGAGCAACCACCTCACGATTTAGAGCTCAAACCGCTTCCAAAACACCTTAAGTATATCTTTCTTAAGGATGGAGATAAATTGCCTTTGATCATTTCTTGAAACTCGACCAAGAGCAAGAAGCACGGTGATAGAAGTGCTTAAGAAAAACATCCTCGCGTTCGGTTGGCAAGTGGGTGATATCCGAGGATCGGCCCGGACATATGCATGCATAAAATCCGAGCGGAGGAAGGCGCTAAAAGGTAAGACAACCTCGTGAAGGTTGAATCCGCATATGCAAGAGGTTGTCAAGAAGGAGGTTATAAAGTGGCTTGACATGGGAATCATCTATGCAATCGCCGATAGCGAGTGGGTCGCCCTACTCAAGTTGTGCCAAGAAGGCGGTATTACGGTTGAAAAAGAATGAAAAAGGGAGGAAGTTGCCTACGTCTCGTGGCGCTCTGAGTGCATATTGACTATCGTAGACTTAATGAGGTTCTTGCCAAGGACCACTTTCCCTTACCCTTCATTGACCAACTAATTGAAAGGCGAGTGGTCACAAGTATTATTGTTTTCTCGATGGATACTCGGTTACTTCGGATAGCCATTGATCCTAATGACCAAGAGAAGACCACGTTTACGTGTCCATGCAGTACTTTTGCTTTTAAGTAGAATGCCATTCGGTCTATGCAATGCACCCGCGACTTTTCAGCGGTGTATGTTGGCCATTTTGATGGACTTGTTGAGAAATGCATGGAAGTCTTCATGGGCGACTTCTCGATCTCTGGCGATAGTTTTGATGAAATTTTAGAGAACCTAGATATGGTACTCCAGCGTTGCGTTGAGAAGAATCTGGTGCTTAACTAGGAAAAATGCCATTTTCTAGTAGATGAAGGAATCGTTTTGGGACATAAGGTGTCCAATCTTTGGTATTCAAGTTGATAAGGCTAAGGTCGAGGCCATCGAAAGGATGGCGTACCTAAGGCAGGTGAAAGAGTGCGAGGTTTTCTAGGTCATGTTGGCTTACAGGCGGTTTTATTGAGACTTTTCTCGATTGCCAAGCCTTTATCAAATCTCTTGAAAGAAGATGTCGATTTCTTGTTCGATCACGAAAGTGCAAAGAAGCTTTCAATTGTTTGAAAGACAAACTTATCGATGCCCTATTTTAGTTACTTTTGACCGACCAAGCCTTCGAGTTGATGTGCGATGCCTCTAATTACGCCGTGGCGCAGATTTTAGGTCAAAGAGTTGATAAAGGTTCGAGCCCATTTATTATGCGAGTCGCACCTTGAACCCGGCTCAATGCAATTATACCACAAGCGAGAAGGAATTCTTAGCATTGTTGTTTTGCCATTGACAAGTTTAGAAGTTATCTTCTAGGATCTCAAGTGATTGTATGGACCAGATCATGCGACTTTACGCTACCTTATGGATAAAGCGGATGCCAAACCAAGGTTACTTAGATGGATTTTAATTCTACAAGAGTTTGACCTTGTGATTAAAGATAAGAAAGGTAGTGAGAATATTGTGGTGATCATTTATCTCGCTTAGTAAATGAGGGTGCGAAAAATCACAATGATATAGGCATTGATTTTCCGGTGAGCAATTGATGAAGCTTGAAGCGGTTAGGCCGTGGTATCTTGACTAGTCAACTATTTAGCGAGTGGTCATTTAGAGGATATGACGTGTCGGGGAGAAGAAAAAGTTCTTTTACGATCTTAAATATCTCGTATGGGAAGATCCTTATTTGTTGAGTGCAGTAAAGGCGGGTTGCTTCGACGGTGTGTTCTGAGCATGATCGGTGGGATATCTTAGAACAATGCCATAAGCGGTCCTACCGGAGGTCACTATGGAACACGAAGGCGGTTGCAAAGATTCTTCAAGCTGGATTCTCTTGGCCGACTCTGTTTAAAGATCTGAAAGCCTTTTGTAAAGGTTGTGATAGGTGCGGAGAACGAGGAAAGCGAGTAGTCGGATGGAAATGCCACTTAAGCCCATTCTTGAGTGTGAAATTTTCGATGTATGGGGCATAGATTTTATGGGACCCTTTCCATCCTCATGTGGTAATAAGTATATCCTCGTGCATGTGGATTATGTTTCAAAGTGGAGTCGAGGCCATAGCTACTCAAACTAATGATCACAAGGTTGTAAAGAAATTCTTGCAAAGAATATCTTTACTAGATTCGAGCTGTCCGAGAGCACTCATTAGTGATGAAGGTACTCACTTTTGCAATGCGCGCTTGACAAGATCCTTGAGAAGTATGGTGTCAAACATAAGATTGGTACACCATATCATCCTCAAACTAGTGGCCAAGTCGAGGTAAGCAACCGAACTGAAAAATTTTTGAGAAGACCGTGAACAATAATCGATCTAATTGGAGTCTTAAGTTGGATGACGCGTTGTGGGCTTATCGTCTTGCATTTAAAACCCGATGGGCACGTCACCCTTCCAAATGGTCTATGGCAAAGCTTGTCATTTACATGTCGAACTTGAGCACAGAGCTTTACGGGCAATTAAATTCTTAAATTTTGATAGCCAACTCTGTGGGGAGAAAAGGTTATTCTGATTGAGCAGGCTCGGCAATTCGGACTCGAGCATACGAGAATGCTAAACTTAGCAAGGAAAGAACGAAGATGCTCCATGGCGCTAAGATCAAGGACCGAGAATTCAAAGTTGGTGAAATGGCTTTACTCTATAATACCGGACTTCATTTGTTTCTGGTAAGCTAAAGTCTAGATAGTGCAGTCCATTTGAGATTCTCGAGGTTAATCCAAGTGGAGTAATTACTTTGAGCGGGTATGGTAATCAAGCTTTTAAAGTGAATGGCCATCGACTTAAGAAATATTTTGGGCAACCAAAGGAAAAGCTGAGAGACTCTTTATTTCCAAAGAAGAGATGAAATCTGAGATGTCTGATTTGTGAGGAGATTCCATCTTATTTCTTTGAGTCGATGATGATGGCGTTCTATATCCACCCGTAGGTACCTTCTGTTGAGACTTACGATCATACCACTATGTCTATGCCTATCGTGCGCAAGAACAAGAAGAAGAGAGTCGGTGTAGTTTGGAGAGAAAAGTTTAATGAACTTATTGCACACTTGACTTGTTGTTGTGGTGAAAATCATTTCCGCCCGATGTTCTGATTACGATCTTGAGGTGGCGGTAGTCAAACCAAAGTGGCCCGATCCGGGTTGATCTTTTGGAATCATGTCAAGCTATTGACATTAAAGCGCTCTCTGGAGGCAACCTAGTTATTTGTTTTTTTCATTTTCTTAGGTTGTTTTGTTTTATTGTTTTAGAAATCATACTTTAGTTGATTTTGTGTTGATGGTTTTCATTGTGTAAGTGTTTTGTGTTATGTGTTGCTCATGTACCCGTGTACCCGAGATTATATGGTATGTCGAGTGTGGCGGATACTTTTGAGCGAGTTCACAAGCTTTTATGTCGATGTTGTCTATTCGAGTTGTTGCGGTATATTCATGCTCCGGCTGACCTCTGCCAACTTTCATCCGACAACCACTTTGTTGAAACAAGCTAAGTTTTCTTTTTCTTTTATTACGCACATTACGAGGACATAATGTGATTTAAGTGTGGGGAAGTGTTTGGGTATGTTTTTATGCTATATCCTTTGAAATATGAGTGAATGTTAAATTTATGCGAAATTTAAAATTTTTAAAATGAGTCTCTCGAGCATATAATTGGAACTAGATGCTTGCTAGTTGTAGTTTTCTAACGATGATAGTATGTGACTTAGTGAGATAATTATAGCATGTTTTACTTTTATGGAGATAGTTTAGTCTTTCACTCCACGAGCCTTTGATTTTGAAGCAAGTCTTTTGAATTATATCCTTTCATTGTTTTAATGATTTATCTTAGGAAGGTCAGTATAGTTACACCTAAGTTAGACCGTGTACTGTGAATATCATAAAGTTTGAATGTGATAAGTGAGATGTAACTTATGACTTTGAAAAGTGAATGAATAAAGTGAGTAAGCAATTATTAATAAATACGTTTGTCGGAAGCTGGTTAATGATTTGAGTGCGGTAGGGTATACCTCGTATGTCCTATACCACTATGATGACCAATAGCTCACGATAGTCGGTTTATAGCTACCTTATGATTTGAGTAGGTAGGGTGTTATCACGAAATGTCCTATTCTACTATGATGGGTAAGAGCTCATTTCTGATATGCGTTAAATTTGAAAATTTTGAAAAATGATGAATAAGAATAAAGTAAAGTCTTTGTTATCATGGATCTTATACCCAGTAGAACCGCATGATATGTTGTAGGGATTATCCTCTTGAGTGCGTGGGAAGGCTTTGAGTGGAGCTATTCTTTATCAGACACTGGATAGTCATTGGAATTTTGAGAGGATATTTCTTTGAAAGGCTTGTTAGATTGAGAATGGCTTGTCACACTTACACGAATCTATCTACGTGATGGTATCATTTGCTATAGTTGTTGTATCTTTTGTTCGTGAGTTAGAGATCTATGTGGATTATTTATAAAGTTGAGCTATAGTTTTGATTGTTTTGTCGAGGGCGTACAAAAAAGTTAAGTGTGGGGAGTTGTTAAGGCCATATTTATATGATTATTAAGGGTTTATTTCATTATTATTTTCCCCACATTTGCATAATTTATATGATTATTAAGGGTTTAAGTGTAATTATTTAATAAAGATGATTTTAAGATGATTGTATGCAAAATTGATGATTTTAAGTGTTGATTTAATGGAATTATTATTATTTGGATTTTATTACATTTTTGCATTGTTTATTTATCATGTAGGTGTTAATTTTAGTGCATATAATGAGGATAAATGAAGCTCAAGTCGAATTATAAGAGATAGAGTTGGAATTGGCTCAAAGAAATTGGATAAAGATGATGAAATCCGACCTCAAAGCGATCCAGGCGTCGTCAGGGGCGTTTGATTTCATGGACGGCGTCGGAGAGAAATCACATCTGAGAGAGTTTGGAGCGCGGCATGGACGGACGTCTAGAGCAAAGTCAAGATCCACCAGGCGGGCGTCCACGAGACCAGGCAGGCGTCCGTTGCCGACTTAACCTAACCGACATCAAATTCCTATAAATAAAGCGGCAGCCCCACCCTAATTTCATACCACATACCAAATAATTGAGATCGCAATTTTACACCAAAAGCTGCGGCGACAAGCCTAGTTTACAGAGATGAATTTCTCAATCAACAATCATCTTCAACATGATTGTTGGCTAAAAGCTTCTGCGTGAGTCGACGGAGGAAGCCTATCAACAACACAAACCAACTAGAGAGTTCGATGCTTATGTTTAGTGAGTTTATTTCTTAGTTTTCATTACTTTGGATCTGTTTTGTATTGTTTAAGTTTTATTGAATTAAGATTTGATGAAGCGATCTATGTTTAATTTATGCTTGAATAAATTTATGAAAGTATGTTTATTTGAGTTTTCTTTTATTCAAAGTAATGCATCTAATTGTGTTTTAAGAGATTAGGCATGATTAGTTGAGTAAGAGTTTGAAACAATCTCGTGATTTAGTGTTGATTGCATGTTTAGTTTGTTTGAAAAGATAAACGAAACCACAGAATTTGATTGAAGATATTTAATTGAATTAAGTGAATAAATCACTACTAAAAACTATATCTTTTTATCACCGTCTAGTTGGATTGTTGGTTGATAGGTGGATTCGTTGCCTTCTTGTGTTTTCCTTTAATTGTTTTAATCAAATCGTTTGCATAAATTTAGTTTAAGTTTTAGTTTTATAAACCTTTAAATTTCTGCAACTTTTCTGCACTTTTACTGCTTGATTCATAATCAGGCGCTTTCGTCCGCAATAGCGAGCGCTTCGTCCGTTAGATTTAGTTTCAGGCGCTTCGTTCACTTTAAAGTGAGCGCTCGTCCGTTTTTTGTTTTCTTAATTTACGCTTGTTTTTATTTCTGTTTTAGTTTTAATTCTTAGGTTTAGGTTTTAGTTAGTTTTAATTTTAGTTTAGATAGATAATTGTGACATAATTGATATAGATTTATATTTGAATCCGATAAACATTCCACTCCTTGGGGCGACCGTAAACACCTATACTCGATCCTTATACTTAGGGTGTTTCGGTTATAAATTGTAAAACTTCGTTTTACCGAACACACGTTATAAATTGACCTAAAACTTTGTTTTAGGCGAGAGAGGAAAATGATGCCAACAACAAATTCTTGGAGAAAAGATTTGGCCCTCTCCCGAGTCCGATCAAAGCAATTGCGGACCTTGAGGCACATTTTGATCTTTGCCACAAAGGGGAAGATAACTAAAAGCCTGAAAGCTCCAAAGGAAAGAGACAGGCGACAAAGGCAAGGATAGCAAAGGCAAGGGCATCGAGTTTGAAGAAATGAAGAAATAAACCAATTGCACATTGCTTAATTCAATCTATCTTATCATTTGTCTTATTACCCTTGATGGATGAATAAAATCTTTGAGTTTTTAATCGATGACAATTATGAAATTTTTGATTACTTATGTTCAAAGCTTATGAGGGTTTTGGCATCATAAAAAAGGGAAATTGTTAGGAACATTTTATTATGTTTTGATGATGGCCATACTAGTTTGTTATAGCAAGCTTTGAAATAAGTTAGAATTCTCAGTATAAGTCTTTACTTAGAGTCCGACATGTTGTATAAGTTGAGTCAGACAAGTATTGTACTAGTTGGTAGGACGGCAAAGTGAAAGCAGACATTCGGCGAGTGAAGCCGACCAAGCACCAGCAGAGATCTGAGAGAAGGGGATTATGATCTGACTTATAACCAAGGAAGTCTGTGATGACCTTGGATAAGTCTAAGTTATGTTTCAAGTGATGAAACTCAATATTCCAATATGGTGTACACTGATCTCACCCAAATCAAGGATCAGTGAAGTATAAAGATTCTCCTGAAACTAAAGCAAAGAAGAAAACAGTGAATCGGCTGAGTACACTGACTGTCGGCAAAGAGAAAACAAAACGGCGAAGAAAGAACTAACGGCTAAGTCAGAAGGCTCACTCCACCGTTCTACAGACGGTGAAGAGACACTTACAAGATCAGATTAATATACATTGAAGATTCAGCAGATCATGCATTAAATGCACAATCATTAAAGGATCAATCAAGGACGGATTTTCTGCTATACATTTGAAAGAAGAATCCGATCACTGAAATCAAGGAGAATACAATTAAGGGGGAATCAAGAATAAAATCAAGGATTATTCCCTCATTACTATAGCCAACGGACGGAATTTCAAAATCAAGGCTATTCAAGGCTATAAATAGAAGGCATTGACAGAAAAAGATGTGAACGATTAAAAAGAAAGAAAAGTAGAAACTCTGTCAATTAGAAAAGCCTTCTCTCTGAACTTACAAGGATACATCTAGTGATCAACTCAAACATCGAACTACAAAGTCATATTCGAATGAGATTGATCAAGCAAGTGCGTGAATCACATTCACATCAAATCAAACAAGCCGAATCGGAGGCAATCTGAGAAGGAGTTGAAACTGTGATAGTCATTGAAGGATTTTGATATCAAGGAGCGACAAAAGGAAGATCAATCACTTGAAGTCATTGCAGCGATCAAGGAGTGATAGTCTTGTAGATTGTGAAGCTTGGGAAGCCAAGGACAATAATCTTGTTGTATCTGTGAAAACAATAGTGAATTCCTCCGATCATCATAGGAGAGAAGAGTGGATTAAGGGATTACACCACCCTGAACCACTATAAGCCTTGTGTCAATTTAATTTCTCGCAATTTACTTTACAAACACTTATTTAATTTGCCTACATCATAACACATATCTGTGATTGTCTAAACGATTTGAAAACAACATAGTAAGAAGGGACTTATCCATTTGCCCAAAAGCTTTTAAAACACAAGAAAAGTTTTGAAACTCCACTATAGTCATTCACCCCCTCGACTATAGTTTCACCCTTCTCTCTGGGACCAACAGATTGCAATGTCTCAAAGTCCCCACTGTACAACTCCACAAACTGCATGAATCCAAAGTCATGTTTACTTATGTTAAACAACAAAAGAAGGCGGGAGAAGGAAAGAGGAAGAAATTCACACACATCACCACCAGTCAAAGAAAGAAACAAAGGTTCGTGAAGTCTGGAAAAGAGCAGAGACTTTGGGAAATTGATTGATGAAGAAGAAGAAGAGGAGGATTACGACGAGGCGAACAACAACAAGAAGAAGAAAATATCAGTGAGGATGAACAGCATCCTAATGAAGAAAACACTGAAGAGGATGAGGAATCTCCCGAAAAAGCTGTACAATTGTCTGCAAACGATATAGATGATCGAATTGTAGAATATCTTGAGTGGAAGGAAGGCGATTCCAGACAACAGCTTCAAGACTCAGACCACATGCTTGCTGAAGAAGCATGGCTATTTGATTTTTTGGGAATCACAACTCTGGTAGGTGTACTTGATGAATCACCTCTATGGGACTTGGTTGATGCAGCCAAGGCAAAGCTGTCCCAGACCTCGGAAGACAGAGTGATGACTTAGACGATGGTGGAGATGATCATGATGATGGTGATGATGACAATGATGGTAATGATCATCATAATGATGATCTTGACAAAGACAGAGAGAGATGCTCCTCACACACGATGCAATTGATGACACTACTCTTCTCCGTACATTTTTAAGACCACAAGCATCCAAAAAGTCCACAACTCCAGCAAAGACAGCCACTCCACCGCTGTCTTTGAATGTTCCAGCTGACAACACAAACATTGTGGACACTAGTTCAGCTGTTGCCACACCAGTCAAGGCAACCCCCGGCACAGAGATAGGGGGAATAGCAGCTCAAACCACTACAGCATACACATCTACCCAAGTTCTTGACGATTTGGAAATCGAAGCAGATGTTACTCAACGTCAGGATAAGGGACAACAAACAGATCCAGAGCCAGCCGACAAACGGGACAAACTCTCTCAGCTGCCCCCTGGCATTACAAATGAAACCTTAGAGAAAGCAGCAGATTTGCTGGCTGAAGAATTGGAGCAGCAACCCATGTATCTCAGATCCATGACTTCAGCATTTAATGACAAAAGCTCCTCCATTGAACACAAGTTTCAGGCCATCGCAGAGTACATTGATGCACAAAACATTGTGGTTCAACAACAGGGAAATCTGATGACGCAGCTTAACATCAATATCACTAACAATCTTGCAGGTCTAAGACAACATATTTCCCAAGAAAATGAATCACTGGCAGTGGCTTTTGGCTCTAGACTTCGCAGTGTGAATGAGAAACTAAATGATCATAACAAAAGATTCACATCTATTGAATCAAAACTTGACTCTCTGATTGGCACGGCAGAGGCCACAAATAGCATGTTACTCCAAAGAAATGGATGATCTTTTGCCAAAGAGGGAAAATCGGGATAAGCCTGAACCTGAAGGATCAACAATCAGACCCCCAAATTTCACTGAAGAACAACTGAGAGCAAGAGACAGAGAAATAAGGATCGAAAATGAAGGCGAAGAACAACAAAGAAGGGTCGAGAGAAAGAAAGAAAAAGGCCCAAAGGAACCCTGCATTGGATTTCCTCATCCTATACAAAGAAGAGATGATGATAGAGACAGATCTGGCGGAGACAACAAAGGTCTGGATCTAGTCGGAAAGAGGATCGACTAGTCAACACGGACTCGGCACCGGAGGAAACACCAGCCAGAGGCAGCAGCGGCTCCAGGATATCTTGGGGATCACAGAACTTACACGGTCATCCGAGCAAAGTGAATATGATGCGATGTCTTGGACCATGTAAGAGAATTTTTCAGAGTACAGAATGATCAGATCCTCACTCCTCACAAGATGAAGCTTGGGCTGATTGGCTAAGCTATCGGGATGAAAGGATGAGAACTGATATGGCCAAACTCTACAATGAAGTCAAAAGAGAGTTTGCACTTCTCAAACAAACCAACAACAAACCAAGCTCAGCCATACCACTATCTCAAAGGACAAGAAGACTTGCCAATTTGAACAACAAGAAGAATTCAAATATATGGCAAAATTCTTCGATCCTATGGGAAGAATGGAGAAACAGGAGCAGTGGAGTCTCTACAAAAGCCTCAAGTTTGCAGATTCACATATTCTTGAGGCTAGGGAAAGACTTGAAAAATATTTTGGAGAACCTAAGGCAAATGAGACCATGCACGATTTCAACAGACACTTTTTGCCAAAAGAATTTTTCAGGGTGTATCTGAATACACAGCTTTGGCTTACTGGAAGTGGAAGTTTCCAGAAATTGATTGGAAAGACATTGAAGAGGTTCAGACTACAAAGTTCTAGAGGTACAAGGCTGAATTAAGCAAAATGTAGTTTGTAACATTTGAATAAAGTTTTAGAACTTATTGCCCTATGATGGATGAATAAAATTGCTGAATTTGTGTTCTGTTGTTATGAAAAATTTGATTACTTATGTTCAGGCTTATGAGGGTTTTTGGCTGTTAGTAATATCATCCGCAACGGAAGCGATTTAAGGATCTAGATCTATAAAATACACGTAATAAAATAACTAGATCTATATCTACAAGGGGGTTGTAGATCATACCTCTTGGATCTCAAAATCCAAGTTGAAGAACCGCAATAGAAAGAACGAACGAAGGTGTGAAGAGCACCACGATCTTCCGTACGTGTGATCCAAGCAACTCCCGGTGGAAGGAAATCCTCGTCTCGAATCCTTCCGATATGCTACCCGGAAAATCTCCAAGATTCTCCCCTTAACTCCCCTTGGCCGAAAATTTTCACCTTCTCCTCTCTAAGAGGTGTAGGTCGAAATATTGTAGTGTGTTAGAACTCTCTTTATATAGGAGAGTAAAACTTAACCTCCAAGGATTTAATAATTAATACAAAATCAATTATAATAATCCCATTAAATAAAAGATAATTCCACAATATTCTAGAACAAATCTAGAATAATATTTATCTTTATTTCTTTCCATAAATATTTATCCAATAAATATTTTATGCGCATGTCTTATTAATACACAAGAAAATAATTTCTTGCTCATTAAAATATGCATGAAGTAAATCTCCAATATTGACCTAGTCAATATTAATTTTGCCATTACACAATAATTGGGCCAAGATTATGAAAAATGTCTTTTCCACATATTTAATTATTTAGCCCAACTAATTTAATAGTCCACCAAACAATTAATTCACATATTGTTTTAATAAAGTCCAATAAGAACTAAATTAATATTATTAGGATTCGACGTCCGAGAATAGCTATGCTATATTAGGAGGCACGTCGGGGACCATGGACTAATGATCAGCGGCTCCGATAAATCAAATAAATAATTATCTTACGAACAAAATAATTATATTCGATAAATCAATCATAGGAATATGCCACCATAATCCCATGACTACACTCCTCCGATTATGAGATTATATTTATCTCCTCACGAGAATGATAATAAGCGTCCATTGATATAATCATTACATATGGATTAATCCTGCATAGACTGTTCATTCTAAATCGGGAAGTTACCGTTAACCCTTTCTAGAACCTCTTATCCTTATTTACCATTAACCCCCTAGTGAGCAATTAATTCATACAACTCACTGGTAGCTAATCAGTGTAATATGAACTCCATGGATTGATCAGTTTCTAGGATTAACAAATAAGGGAACTGTCTATCTACTTCCAGAAATGGAAGGAATGGATTCCGTATCTGTGATAACACAGACTACTCACTCAATCCAGTACAATGCCAAGATGGGGTAATTCAGACCACAGACTCAGTGTAATCCTTAACCGTCAAGTCAAACCTCATACTGATTCAAGCAGTTGACTGTGATCACCTCAGGATTAAGATATATCCATAAATATGATCATCCATTGATCTGATAAGAATTCTCGATTACGGAATTATATCGTGAAATCTAATCGAATCGGTCCAGCCCTATATGATATATCTATCATATATAAATGCACCACTAGGTTCTCTTAACCGAAAGTCCGGATAAGACAATCACACCTATTGTGTTCTGGGCGCATTAATAGCACATTAAAGGAGAGATCCGATACTCTCGATTAATTTCATTACGGGCTAATTGTATTGTAAGTACATCTTCACTAACTCAATCCTCCCGTGTATATACCATACACTGAGTTAAGTGATTACATAAACGATATACTTTAAGGTTTTCTGTAGTGTAATTACTATTGTCACATCGGTGAATATGAGAATAATAAATATGAATAACAATATCATTTCATTTATTAAATAAAACAATTACAAAATTGTCTTTCGGGCATCACACCTAACAATCTCCCACTTGCACAAAAGCATGTGATTAATTGTTTTAGAGCACACCCTATTATTTAAAATACAACAAACTACATCTCCCACTTGCTCTAAAGCAATGGAGACCCATCCCGTATTCTAGAACCCATTAAGCATATCATAACCATTGTAGATTCCAAAGTACACTCCGAGTATGCCGTCGTAGGATAGGTCAGTGACTCGGGGAGCACCTACATCTAAATGTCATGGGTCTTAATGATTAGTCAGGTTGTCGGCTCAAGACGATCCGTAGAATCGAAACGTTACCGGTCCATCTAATCATGTGGTACTTTCCCAATATGCTTTTGACCTCTAGTGATTTGAAAAAACCTTATAAACTACCCTTCATCGTTTGCAAAATGATGTGGTATCGGCTTCCAAATCTAGAATCACTCCCATATATGAAAAGGAAATCCTTAAGCTATATTGCCTCTCTAGCCACTACAAAAGCCGCTAATCACCCAACTAGTTAAAGTCGAGTTGGCGTTGCTGGATTCCTCCAGGCAATAGCTTTAACACAAGAGTAAACATGAGCCCGAGATCGACTTAACGATCATCCTCAATCTGACTCAAAGTCAAAATCAGTGTATCACACATATCCAAGTTCACACATGAATATGTCCGCATATCGTTCCTTGTTCTCTCAAGATACTAAAGGACATACTAAACGTGCTTTGTTAACCGCCGAATCTAAGATTCGATCAAAGTTGACGTTCAATAACCTGACCATCTCTTACTAGAAAGAGAATCTATCCCATTTCTCTTGATCCGAAGATTTAGAGAGTCATTCCTGAGGCATAGGGTAGAACTTCCTCGTTGAATGTTGCATACACAGATGCATCATATTAACCAATAAGATGGATGGGAAACCAGTGACTGATTCTAATGAATCCGACCGAGTCAAACTCTTCAGAATGTTGTCCAAATCTCTGTTGCAGAGAATCGTTGTATTGTCAGATTCTGACTTCAGATAGCACACCCATGTTGTTGCCAACTGGTGCAGTGTTATCCTTCACAAACACTAATATATGTATGTATATATTCACTATTGTACTAAAATTGATATCCAGTCTACAAAAGACTTATCAATATTCTGGTCAAATCCACATATTGTAGAAATATTTGACTTCCAATGACCGAGAGGTTTGCTTTTTATCCACAAAGGACATAAGCCTTGACAGTCATCCTGTCATAAGTTCATAAGGCAATACCCTTTTGTTCCGAATGAATCCAGACTCCGTTTGTTTGGCAAGAAAGTCTTAGGGAATCACCTCTATTTTCTGCTTTTGAACGAAATCATGCAATACTAAGTGGTAAGAGAGTTCAAGGTCTGATTAACTCTCTACTTCTTGGAATTACCCACTAGACAACTCAATCTTTGCTCTGAAGATAAACTTTTCCATTCATTCTACTCTATTCCGTGTAGATCCAATTTCTCCCACTTTGGGCTGAGGCGCTCGGGTGGTTCTACAAGAGCATGAACAATCTGAGTACCGAACTCCATTCACGGGGTTATGGCTATTAAACCAACATTTATTATCGAGAATCCTATACTACTCACAAAAAGAGCCATAGGTCATCAATCGATCCTCGATCGCAAAGTCCGCAGAAACCGTAATGGGTAATGGATAAACCATACTCCTAATACTTCTTGGGTGGATCGAAATTCGATCTAGTTTAGTAGTATTTAGTGTTATCACCAACAACCGATGTTGGGCGTGGTCCGATTTTAATCGGTTAGTAACTACCTTTAGTAAATGTACTTCAAGGTTTAAGGTTTCTTTGTTCATGGACTCTATCGGCAAGGATGCAACAAGATATATTGTCCCTTCCGATTTCAAGAATCTTATAACAAACCTTTTTCTCAATGCTACAAGATATATAACGATTGGTCATCGACCGAACGTGTTCGCGAAATTCAGACCTACCTTCAAGCACCGTGTGCTAAATGCTTATATTTATGGAAGTGGGGTGAACCGAATCCACACCTTATCCGTAAATTCCAAAGCATATTCTATGTAGACTTCTCGGTCTTACATTTCAATGTAAACCGTTATTTCGCTTCCAATATCTTTATTGAGTTAAGCAGTGTATTGTAGCACATCTCAAACTATGTAAGGCAATTTAACGGTTTCTCACTTAGTGAGAACATGTCACAATGAGGCAGGCTGAGCATCAGTCTCGAGGACTATGAATGGCCTATTCCGAGTATAGAATACTCTATCTCTGTTGAAAACAGAGAAACCTCAAAATATTTTGGATAAACTTTCCGGAGTGTTTGAATAGTTATCAGACAAGAAGTCACTACTCGGAAGCTCCTACTAGCTCGTATCTTTCATCAGACCCCGAAGATCGTCATAAACAAGCTATGTTACTTTTTTATAACCATTATCCTTTCCGATTGAAAGGAAACTTAGTCATTGAACCTTTGAGACAATATAACCAGGTCGGGAGAAAGGAATCACCACGAGCCAGTCTTGAGTCTTGTCTTTTAGGGACTATGCACTAACTATGGAATATGAAGAAGCGTTTATCTAAATATAGAAACCAATTGCTTTTAATATTTCTTAAGATGTGTTTTATATACATATTTCAGCATTTCTAAGTGGTTTTTGACTTTATCAAACAAAAGTCCGAGTCTTGGATTCATACTACAAATGGTATATTCACTTTCTATACGACAAACAAATTATCGAATAGAAGGTAAATCCATTCGTTCCAACGAATCTTAAACCAAAAATAAATTTTCCACGATATCCAAGGATTGAATCAAGATTCATTTCCTTATATCACTCCCACTTTTCTAGCTAAAATTAACTGCCCGTTGTTTACTCCTTTAATCGTTAAATGCACTGCTACCTTGTTCTTCCAAAGAACTTAGCTCGAGAAAATTGCCAAGGATTCATAGGTTGGTGATCCAAAATCACTATCCTTATCCTATGATTTTCAGTTAATTAATTTTTCGGTTTAGCCTTAAAGTTTACTTAGTTTAGATGACTAACACTTTTAGACATATTCTCCCATTCTTGACTTCCCTTGTATGGAAACAGATCTTGAACCAAATAGTTCGTTTGAGTAGACACTACTCTTGAACCGTGGGTGTGTCTATTTCGAGTGTTACTCGTCGGGACTTCTCGGATTTTCTAATATACCAGAAAAAACAACAAATCATAACATTAAAGCTCCTACTAGTTTATCGGTTCCAAATATCGTCTAACGAGCAATGCTTTATTTTTATGATTTTCCGATTTTTTCGATTAGAAAATCTTTCGTACATAGTTCTATTGTTTCCAGAAAAACAACAAATCATAGAAACTCCCACTAGTTCTTCGATTCCAAATATCATCCAACTAGCGACATTTCATGACTTTCCGGTTTTTCAATTAGAACGGTTACGTGTGTAGTCAGTTACACTTTTCTAATGTTCTAGAAAAACAACAAATCATAAAGCTCCCACTAGTTCATCGATTCCAAATATCGTCCAACTAGTAACACTTCATGATTTTCCAATTTTTCGATTAGAAAATTACTCGTGTAATTACTACACACTCAAAATTCACTAGAAGAATTTCAAAGTCCGAAATCACCTTTGATCAAACTAAGTTTGTCTTCCGTTTGACACAAATGACACTAGTGACATACCTATATGTCACTCTGGGTTTTTAAAAAGGCTTAAGAGAAAATATCTCTTTCAAAAAATAATTGCATTATCGATTAACTAGTTCAACGTCCTAGTTACTTTCCACTTTTTAACGAAGTCAATACTAGTCAATTATAAATATTTAAGCAATTTAGTAAGGGATATAATCTCAGTAAATAAAATGACATATATTAGTTCAAGTTTAACACTACTATATTATTTATTTTAGGAATTGTAAACTAAAAATAAGTCTACTCTACCATTCCAAAGTTTTAACCTCGCATCTCAATTGCACGCCGTAGGGTAGGTCAAAGAGATGACGGTTAAATCGAGACAATCTCATCAATGAATAACTTGTGAGAATCAAACATCCCACGAGAATCGTACATCCCTTTATTCATTGACTACCTTCCTTTTTTAGCCTAGATATTACCAAAAATATCCGTTATGAGTGTGACCTACTATATCGGATCTCTTAGAGTACGCCCGAGTATGCCGTCGTAGGATAGGTCGGTGACCCGACAAGTACCAATCAATCCTTCCGGAGACCAAGCCATGAATGTTGATAGGGTGAACACCATCCGTAGGAGAGGCGAAATCAAAGCGCCGCGAGGCGTCACCTTTCTCTCACTTACTTGTATCATAGTAGAGGCCGTGGGGTTGGTTGCCGCCTCCTCCGCTCCCACTCAATATTTTGGAAGTGGTGGTGGGTTAACTAACCACGTCTTTTGATGTTAACATAAAAGCACATCAAATCAAGGATTCGAATGGTGTCGGTAACGTAGGCAAGCCTACCCATCCTATTCGTTGGAACATATGTGACGGTCGGATTTAAATCGGGTCAAGACAAACCCTATTGAGATAAGAAGGAATCACCCCTCCATTCTCCGGTGTAGCTTAGTCTTGCAGGACCCCCGTGCATACATCACACTAGGAGGGTAAGTCGGTCGAGCCTAGCTCAGTTGACCACCCAACCTATAAGCGAACCGTTTTTATCCAAGATTTATTGTTCTTTTACCATCATTCAATCTCGTAGCCACTACGAATCGAAAACGTGATCTCGTTTGGGCTTTAAGGCGGTTCACCGAGAACACACACCGAAAGGCTTAACGATTTCATAACCCGTCCTCGGATCTTTAATTAGTTACTAAATTAATTAATTACCACGTATTAATTAAATTTCAACTAATTACACGAGTTTGTATACATGCCTATTTTAATTACCAAAATTAAAATTCTACATGTATGCATGGAGTGGATTTATGATATGATGCATGTCATGGCAATTCCGATTTTATGTCTATTTTATGACCAAACACATAAAAAATAAATTGCGGAAAATTTAAACACCGAGATGGATCGTTGGTACCCCCGACTAACCTATTTTCTAAGGAAAAGTAAAAAATTAATCTAAGTCTTCAAATCTCGATCTTCGATCTTGATCTTGAAAACTTCCGGATCTTCAAAACTTCGATCTCTACACGAACCACGAACGACGAGGGAGGAGACCGTAATATACCAATATATTATAAAATATATCTATATTATCAAATTGTTTTATATAAAAAAAATTTTTTTTTTTTTTTTAAAATAGGTCTCGGCAATTATCTTATCAAAAAATTAGGATTTTTTTTTACAAATTTTTTTTTTTTTTTTTTTTTGCTACAGAATTAGGCCTTGCGGCCAAAGTCACAAAAAAAAAAAAAAAGGTTTGCAAAAAATTTGCTGCCGCATAAAAAAAAATTGCCGCCGTTGAATTAAAAAAATTATTAAACAAATCGGCTCTCCTCCTTTTTCATGTGATGATCTTTAAACACCATGATCTTCGTCGTCCCAACCCGAACCAAAAAAATAAAAACACAAAAGGTACTACCTTTTACAATTTTGAATTCAACATAATTAAATTACAAATCCTATGCTCAATTGATACTAATCAAAATAGCTACAAAATAGATCTAACGAGTAAACAGTACCAACCTCAATCCATCTCTTCAACCAAGACATTCATAACATAAAAAAATACATATGTGTCGGCCCCAATGTAACGCCCCGCTCCCAGATACCGAGCCCTTATCCGGAAGAGAACGTTCGGCGCGTATAACGTTAAATAAATCTAAATTTATACGCCAGCCTCTACGTCGTCGTATCAAAAATAAAGCAACGGAAGTCCAAAAGACTCGGGTAAAAAAACCATAAATGCTACTAGAATAGAAAACAAACCGTCTAGGGGTAAAAAGGAAAAGCTTACAACAACGGTAACAAGCTTACAACGTACGATGTCCCAAAGAGAAGATATAAAGCAAGTCTTACAAACTTGAAAAAAAAGTACAACAAGCTTATAAGAGAATCTACAAGATAAACCGTACAACCTTTAAAAGGAAAGTGAAGGAAAACATCAGAGTGACTTCAACGCCATCAAAACGTCATTGAACTCCTCGACGAGCTCAAGGCTAACTCGATCAACTGTTTCGTCCTTCTCACCCCAAACACATAGAAAAACATATGCATTCGAGGTAAGTACAACGTGCTTAGCAAGAAAGAAAGCTATGATATCAACTATAGTTTATAAAGAAAAGATAATTATTTAGTTAGTTATTTAAGTGATACCGACTCAATTTAGGGTTCACTTCATGCTCATCAACATGTTGTGACTAACTGTTTCTAACTTAACCTATCTATGTTACAACCGCACTCAAGGGCACTACGCGCATCCACTTCAAAGAGAGTCCTGTAGACTTAGGGTCTTTGACCTACAGAGTTCTTCTACCTTAGGGACACTCTTTTGCAACATATTAGTGGATCACACCAATACCCACGAAGTCTAGAAAAGGTAGACTCCGATAGCACGCACACCTCAGCAGAGTCCCTCCGTACTTAGGGTCTTTTTGACCTACGAAGTTCTTCCACCTTCAGAGGTAGCACATGCATCGCGATTTAGCTTTGGTGCCTAGCCAAGAGAGACATGTTGTTTAATCTTTTACTAGTCACATACGTAGTTTATTAAGTTATTAACTAGCCAGCCTAAGTGTTTTCAAATAATCTCCCTCACCCATACCAATCTCTTCCTAGACCACTAGACACGGACAAGTCCTAGCACATACACAGACATTGATGAATCCTAATTCATCAAAGCACAAGCCTATCATGCTCTTCCGACGGATCCGAACTTTAACTCCCTTTAAGAGTACATTCGGTGTTTTAACTGAACGAATCAGAAGCTCAATTCAGGCTTGTCTATGTTTATACCATATTAACATATCATATATAAAGGTTTCATAAAGATAAATCATGTTTATAAGGCTGAACAACAACCCACAAAGAAAGAAGGACAAAACAAGCTAGACGCCCGTTTAAGCCCCTGGGCGCCCATCTCGATCTTCATCAACGCCCGTCCAAAGCCGGGCGCCCGTCCCACTATACCTGGCGCCCGTCCACCTAACACGCTTTCAATCTCGAATGTAAAAATAGCACTTGAGGCGCCCGTCCGGTTAAGCCAGGCGCCTTCGAGACACAACCTAGCAGACGCCCGTCGAGATAATCGGCGCCCGTCCACCTGGATTCGACCAAAACCCTAATATCATCACCATGCGATTTCCAGATCGTATTTCAACCAAAACAAAGACAAAAATTAACACAATAAGCATATAAAATCTTCATCAAAAGACACCATATACTCTATAGACATTAACCAATGCAACCTCATCCTCTAAACACCAAAACTTCTTGAGAAAAGATTTAATCCTTACAACTAAGAATTGAAATCATAGGAATAGCTTTTCTTACCTAATGCAGCCTTTAAAAGTTGATCAAAACTCAAAGCAAAAGCCTCTTTGCTATGCCACCGAACGTAATACCAAACGATGCTTGATCCACAACGGTTCCAAAACTTGCTCTTGCTCTAAAAAAAAAGACCAACTCTTTCTCTTGGAATTGTGAAAAAAATCTTGGCTCTCTTTTTCTTTCTCACAAAGTCGCACAATAGGTAATGGGAGGGGCTTTGGCGATCAAGAAGGGAGTAATTAGTGATAAACTCTTTTTTTACAACCTAACTCCTTCTTAAACCCTTTTTCCCTAATTACCCTTGCTTTAAAACAAAAACTGATTTTCCTTTTAATTATAGATATAAGACTCGAAATATATATATAAAACGTCCAAAATATAACTCCGAATAAAAGAAGGAAACCGAACCTAATATTTCATTTTTGCAAAAAGACACGTCTGCCCTTTCCCGAAAATCGGAATATCACATAACCCCAAAAATTCTTTTAAATTTAGGTTTCGAATATATATACACATATATAAATATACTTCAAATCGTTTAATTAAATAACCCGAAAAACCTGAATTTGTTAAAAGACTCTTTTACCCTTTTCTGAAAAGTCGGGATGTTACATTCTTCCCCCCTTAAAGAAGTTTCGTCCTCGAAACTTGCCAGAACCAACACCACTCTCAACACAGAAGATAAAAACAGTCCTAAAGCTAAGGAAAACATAAAAACGACCTAAACTAAGGAAACATGAAATCAAACAATGCACAAACCATGTAATTTCAATCCTAGCTCATCTCATGATTTTAACTCGAATTGTGGTTTCACCTTACAAAGGTATGAATCCTACTTTCGTAGTAATTCGCCTATCAATCTCATCATCTTTCGATCTATAGAGATTAACGCATACAAAACAAGGTGTAAGATCTTTCAATCTAATAACCTAGATAATCAACCTATCAACTTTCGTTATGTCAAGGTTAAAAATCACATCTTTTCTATGGTGATCTAAGGTCTACACCGACTTTCGTCATGCGGTAAACAACGATTAGTAACCAGTCTCTCGATCTAGTCACACAATAGCATGATAATTGCATAGAAAAGATACAAAACGAATCATAAATCATGAAGATAAAACAGGGACTGAATTAATTGCAGAACAAACTCACAGGGTTTGATACAATAGTTTGAGCTCCATGAATCAACAAGCAAAACAAAGGAAAGAAGCCTAATCTAACCCCGGATCACCCGAGCACAAGGCTCGGGTGACCGGCCTTGAGACTCCAAAAGAGTGGCTGCTCCTTGGAATTTTATGTGTGAGAAGTTTTGTGACTGATTTCTGAATGGAAGTATGCATCTGAATGAATGGGAACAAATTGGTATTTATAGAAAATAAGTTGCGAGACATTACGAACTCCGCCAGAGTTTGAACTCCGATTCGAGGCATGTAGAACGCCGATTCGGGCCGTGGAACGCCAGTTCAACTTGATTCTGCTTGATTTCTGTACTCTTTGAATGCCTCTGAACGCCAGTTTCAAATGTTGAACGCCAGTTTGAGCTTTTGAACTCCGCCCGCCGCTTTGTCTTTGAGCTAATCCGATGATTCTTTGTCCTTATCTCTTAACACCCCATCCTTATCCATTGTAACAAACCTTATCTCTTGGATATTCTAGATGATTCATGACTTGTCCTCCTTGATCTTATCCTTTTGCCACTTGTTAATTCCAAACTTCAACACTTGTGAGCTCCTAATTAATCAATGAATAACACCAAAATGTAATACAATTCCAAATTAATAATAAATCATCAATTATGCACATAATTAAACTACGTTTTGGAATTAACTCATTAAAAATATCATTTGCTCAATATTTAAATATAAGGCTCGATTTCTATGAAAATAATACGAATATGGGGGAATTTTATATAAAATATATCGTTATAAATCATACAATTTGACCCTTAACAAACCAACACCACTCTCAACTTAGGTACCCGTTTGCCTACCTTCTAGTTCACTTCCAAAAACAAATCAATGTTATCTCCAACCGATTAAACCTTAGTATTCTCGTCATCAAGTCTTCAGCGCGTCCATCACACTAATCTAGTACTTGAGACCCAAGCACCACTCTATCTTATTCACACACAAAACATCTACCTTATACTCAACTCTTCTGACCCAACTTCTTAAGCTCCTCCTATAACACTTTGTCCCAAAAGTCAAATGCCAATCCACTAATTAACAAGTAGTATTCTTCTAGGTTCTTTGTCCATTCGTCACCCTTACGTGTTTCAGACTTAAACAAAAGTTACTCGATCTATACATTCGCCTTACCCTCAAGAAACTAACTATTAACTTAAACAACTTCAATTCCGCCTTGTTATCAATTCAAAGACTAAACCATCTATAACACACCCAAACCATAGGCAAACTTCAATCTTTACTAGTCTCCAAAAAGGTAACCATATAAACATCTTCTACCAACCTAACCTTATAAGGCTTTCCTATAGACAAGAAAACGACTTTCGGCAGTGAGTTTATCAGCAACCATAATTTTATAGTCCAACAGAATATTGGAGTTGTGAAAGAGTTTATTTTTAAACGACACATCTATAGGAACAAAGTTTTAAACTTGTCCTCACTTTGATTCCAGAAGAAAGGTAAGAATGGTTATGCAAATATTTTCGAAAATTTGAAACTACTAAGGGAAATACCAATTAGGAAAATCTTGAGATGTGTAACACAAGATGAAGACGGATTGAACTTGGTTCACATGCATATAATAAATCATTTGTTTAGATAATGCAAAATGGATGATGTATAAAATTTGTCTATATGAGGGTACTTGTGATAAGTCACTAAAAACCAAAGTACTTTGACTTAGACATTTATCACAGTCAGAGGTCATTCTACAAAATCCAGATTGAAACCTTTTCCTTTCTCTTGAAGTAATTGGTATGAATGAATGCAAAAGAAAGACAAACTTGTTATTAAAGAGTTCAATAGAAAGGTCTAGAAGTAGAAGAAGTTTCAAATATTATTCAAATATGTACATATACATATATAGAATATATATATATAAAAATTTGAAGACGAATAATATTCTCTCGAAAGATTTCATGCTGAAGGTCCAAGTAAATTGGTGAAATGTTGCAAAAGGGGTCATGAATGATAACGTGGAAAAGAAAGCAAAAGAATTCAGGAAGTGCATATTCTATCTCTTTCAACAACCGTTGCAGTTAAGATGTTTTTTTTTTTTTTTAAGCAGGGAAACATCTTCTCCAAAGGTTCAAAGATAAAGGTAAACCGGAGAAGTGCTTCGTGAAGAAATTATAAGTAACGATCGAGTATAAAACACATGAGTTTCGAATAGTGCATGTTTTTTTTTGTCGTTCAAAGATTAACACAATAAGGACTATTGTGATATTGTTAAAAGGTTTTGAATCGAAGGTGAAAGTGTTCAAAGGATAAGGACAACCCTTTGTTTTTAAAATAAAAATCGAAAGTCATTTCTTCCAATTTGAAGAAAGAAGGTTTAGAATAAAACAAAACAGCTTAACACCTGTAGTAAATTTTTTTTTGTCGAGGAAAACTCTTAACAAAATGAGTTGCATGCTAAAATCCTTTATCAGAGGTAGCTTTAAAGACGTGCATGAGTTGTAAAGGAGGTTCAACTACTCGCTTATTCAAAAACAAGAATTTCATAAGGGAGTAAAAGATGTAGTACCTTGAAAGTAATTATCGATAGAACTTTTGAACATATGTACATTTATAATTTTCTAAAAGTAGTCTGGTGCTATTAAATGGCACTTTGGTAAGAAATGGTTGTTCATGTATTCTTACCGTAAGACAAAAAGGATATGTAATTAAAATGGACGTCTTGAGAAAGTTTGATCTTTCAACCGGTTATCGGAAAGGTATAAAAAAATTCTAATAAAAGAGTTGAGTCTTTAAACAAAAGATTTTCTGCACTAAAACATCTTGTAGGGAATGCGTTGAAGGAACCAAGGTGTATTGACCGAATCATTAAACATGATGCAATGAAATGATATGCAAATTTGTCGATTCAAAATGGCTCAAGGATGAGAAAATCATTTCCTTAAATCAATTATTTGACACTATCAAAACATCTTCATAAAAAAAAATACATCAAAGTATGTGCACACTTGGAAAATAAAACTTCGCAATGAAAGAATTTTTACCGAGTTCAAAAAGTTTTAAATGGATGATCTAGCTAGCACATTGGTTACAAATAGTATGCAAAGGGAAACATTTGGAATTAGAGGTAACTAAGTATAAATCTAAATGATTATAGAAAGCACCTCGTTAAAGAAAACACTGTTTGGAAAGTCACCACGCACTTGTTTCTTGTCACAAAAGGTATTAAATCTACAACACTTAATATTTACTCACTAAACTTCTTATTTGGATAACAAGTAAGTTAGGGTCTTATGCTTCAAGCCTTCCCAACACATACTACCCCACACCTAAACTTCCAAGGTGAAAGAATGTTGTATGGCCTTTCATGAACAAGTACTTAAATAATTTTAAAAGTTTAAGTGATCGTCAACCATGAAATGATTGACTTGCACAAAACAAACAAAACTAATTTTGAACATGATGTAAAAGAAAAGTTGTAGGTATACAAGCTTTACATATGCTACACAAAATTCAGAATTTATGGAAAAGCATAAGTTGGTTAAAAATAATTATTTTCACAATCACTTAAGCTGCCAAAACATTCAGAAATTTATAATCTGCATTATTTTGCAGATTTAACTCAAACTAGAAAGAATTAGCACTTGACTCCAAAACAAAATTTGCAGATCAGAGAATTTCCTACAACATATCAAAAATTCAAGTCATTTGAAGATGTTTAGCTTATTCAAAACAGACTCATAAGTAAGAGTACCGCTGCAGAATTTTCTGAACGGAGTACTCCTCCTTGTTAAACAATTTATGAACAATCCATATTGAAAACTAAGTTGATGCCAAAATAGAAAATGTAGATAAGGCAATCTTCTAAGTGACTGCAAATTTACAATTTTTTTGAAACCTCAGAAGTGATATTAAAGACATAGAAACGTGAACAAAATCGGTTACTCGTTTTGCATAACACTAAAATATAAAATAAAAGAAATGATTAAATCAAAATGTCGCAATAAGAAAACTTTAAATCCTCCAAGAAAAGAGCAAAAGAGGAAAAGTCTAGAAGCTCCAAAAGAAGAGAAGGGTTCTGCTAAAGATCCTAGAAAGTACAAACTAGAGGGCATCACATAAAGGATGTGAGCCTAGAACTCAAACTAACCTTTGCCTCAGAAGACTCTTCACCTGGTCCTAGTGAAACTTAACCAAGGTCTAAAGATTCTTAGTTTTACGATTTACCACCAAGAACAAAAGAGGTCAGAAAGGTTCTAAAAGATCTAAGATACCTTATCTTAAAACAAAAGTTTAGGTCAGCAAAGAAACTTCTACGAATTCCTGCCATTTTGAAAGATCAAAGAAGTCAGAATGGTTACTAAGCAGTCTTAAAGGTATTATCTTAAGAAAGGGAAGCCTAGAAAAGCAGGGAACGCTTCTCTCTGATACCAACTGTAACGCCCCGCTCCCAGATACCGAGCCCTTATCCGGAAGAGAACGTTCGACGCGTATAACGTTAAATAAATCTAAATTTATACGCCAGCCTCTACGTCGTCGTATCAAAAATAAAGCAACGGAAGTCCAAAAGACTCGGGTAAAAAAACCATAAATGCTACTAGAATAGAAAACAAACCGTCTAGGGGTAAAAAGGAAAAGCTTACAACAACGGTAACAAGCTTACAACGTCTTTATGTCCCAAAGAGAAGATACAAAGCTAGTCTTACAAACTTGAAATAAAAGTACAACAAGCTTATAAGAGAATCTACAAGATAAACCGTACAACCTTTAAAAGGAAAGTGAAGGAAAACATCAGAGTGACTTCAACGCCATCAAAACGTCATTGAACTCCTCGACGAGCTCAAGGCTAACTTTGATCAACCTGCTTAGTCTTCTCACCCCCAAACACATGGAAAAACATATGCATTCGAGGTAAGTACAACGTGCTTAGCAAGAAAGAGAAAGCTATGATATCAACTATAGTTTATAAAGAAAAGATAATTATTTAGTTAGTTATTTAAGTGAGACCGACTCAATCTAGGGTTCACTTCATGCTCATCAACATGTTGTGACTAATCTGTTTCTAACTTAACCTATCTATGTTACAACCGCACTCAAGGGCACTACGCGATCCACTTCAAAGAGAGTCCTCTCAGTACTTAGGGTCTTTGACCTCAGAGTTCTTCTACCTTGGGGACACTCTTTTGCAACATATTAGTGGATCACACCAATACCCACGAAGTCTAGAAAGGTAGACTCCGATAGCACGCACACCTCAGTGAGTCCCTCCGTGCTTAGGGTCTTTTTGACCTCGAAGTTCTTCCACCTTCAGAGGTAGCAAATGCATCGCGATTTAGCCTGGTGCCTAGCCAAGAGAGACATGTTGTTTAATCTTTTACTAGTCACATACGTAGTATATTAAGTTATTAACTAGCCACCTAAGTGTTTTCAAATAATCTCCTCACCCATACTACTCTCTTCCTAGACCACTAGACACGGACAAGTCCTAGCACATACACGACATTGATGAATCCTAATTCATCAAAGCACAAGCCTATCATGCTCTTCCGACGGATCCGAACTTCAACTCCCTTTAAGAGTACATTCGGTGTTTTAATCGAACGAATCGAAGCTCAATTCAGGCTTGTCTATGTTTATACCATATTAACATATCATATATAAAGGTTTCATAAAGATAAATCATGTTTATAAGGCTGAACAACAACCCACAAAGAAAGAAAGAAGGACAAAACAAGCTAGACGCCCGTTTAAGCCCCTGGGCGCCCATCTCGAATCTTCTCAACGCTGCCCAAAAGCTGGGCGCCCGTCCCACTATACCAGACGCCCGTCCACCTAACACGCTTTCAATCTCGAATGTAAAAATAGCACTTCGAGGCGCCCGTCCGGTTAAGCCAGGCGCCCGTCTGAGACACAACCTAGCGACGCCCGTCCGTATAATCGGGCGCCCGTCCACCTGGATTCGACCAAAACCCTAATATCATCACCATGCGATTTCCGGATCGTATTTCAACCAAAACAAGACAAATTAACACGATAAAGCACGTGAAAAATCTTCATCAAAAGACACCATATACTCTATAGACATTAACCAATGCAACCTCATCCCTCTAACACCAAAACTTCTTGAGAAAAGATTTAATCCTTACAACTAAGAATTGAAATCATAGAATAGCTTTTCTTACCTAATGCAGCCCAAAAAAGTGATCAAAACTCAAAAAAGCCTCTTTGCTATGCCACTCAACGTAATACCAAACGATGCTTGATCCACAACGGTTCCAAAACTTTCTCTTGCTCTAAAAAAACGACCAACTCTTTCTCTTGGAATTGTGAAAAACTCTTGGCTCTCTTTTTCTTTCTCACAAAGTCGCACAATAGGTAATGGGGAGGGGCTGAAACTGAAGAAGGGAGTAATTAGTGATAAACTCTTTTTTTTACAACCTAACTCCTTCTTAAACCCTTTTTCCCTAATTACCCTTGCTTTAAAACAAAAACTGATTTTCCTTTTAATTATAGATATAAGACTCGAAATATATATATAAAACGTCCAAAATATAACTCCGAATAAAAGAAGGAAACCGAACCTAATATTTCATTTTCGCAAAAAGACACGTCTGCCATTTCCCGAAAATCGGAATATCACATAACCCCAAAAATTCTTTTAAATTTAGGTTTCGAATATATATACACATATATAAATATACTTCAAATCGTTTAATTAAATAACCCGAAAAACCTGAATTTGTTAAAAGACTCTTTAACCCTTTTCTGAAAAGTCGGGATGTTACACCCAAAGAAAAAAAAATTGGGACACAAAAACTACATGTTTACCACTCCTAGATCTAATATTTTATACGTATAAATATAGATAACCTTGCTCTGATACCACTGTCAGTAATATCATCCGCAACGGAAGCGATTTAAGGATCTAGATCTATAAAATACACGTAATAAAATAACTAGATCAATATCTACAAGGGGGTTGTAGATCATACCTCTTGGATCTCAAAATCCAAGTTGAAGAACCGCAATAGAAAGAACGAACGAAGGTGTGAAGAGCACCACGATCTTCCGTACGTGTGATCCAAGCAACTCCCGGTGGAAGGAAATCCTCGTCTCGAATCCTTCCGATATGCTACCCGGAAAATCTCCAAGATTCTCCCCTTAACTCCCCTTGGCCGAAAATTTTCACCTTCTCCTCTTTAAGAGGTGTAGGTCGAAATATTGTAGTGTGTTGTAAGGCTTAGGAGAACCCTCTTTATATAGGAGAGTAAAACTTAACCTCCAAGGATTTAATAATTAATACAAAATCAATAATAATAATCCCATTAAATAAAAGATAATTCCATAATATTCTAGAACAAATCTAGAATAATATTTATCTTTATTTCTTTCCATAAATATTTATCCAATAAATATTTTATGCACATGTCTTATTAATACACAAGAAAATAATTTATTGCTCATTAAAATATGCATGGGCGAATCTCCAATATTGACCTAGTCAATATTAATTTTGCCATTACACAATAATTGGGCCAAGATTATGAAAAATGTCTTTTCCACATATTTAATTATTTAGCCCAACTAATTTAATAGTCCACCAAACAATTAATTCACATATCGTTTTAATAAAGTCCAATAAGAACTAAATTAATATTATTAGGATTCGACGTCCAAGAATAGCTATGTTATATTAGGAGGCACGTCGGGGACCATGGACTAATGATTAGCGGCTCCGATAAATCAAATAAATAATTATCTTACGAACAGAATAATTATATTCGATAAATCAATCACAGGAATATGCCACCATAATCCCGTGACTGCACTCCTCCGATTATGAGATTATATTTATCTCCTCACGAGAATGATAATAAGCGTCCATTGATATAATCATTACATATGGATTAATCCTCCATAGACTGCTCATTCTAAATCGGGAAGTTACCGTTAACCCTTTCTAGAACCTCTTATCCTTATTTACCATTAACCCCTAGTGATCAATTAATTCATACAACTCACCGTAGCTAATCGATGTAATATGAACTCCATGGATCGATCGGTTTCTAGGATTAACAAATAAGGGAATCTGTCTATCTACTTCCGTAAATGGAAGGAATGGATTCTCAGATCTGTGATAACACATACTACTCACTCAATCCAAAGACAATGCCAAGATGGGGTAATTCGGACCACGCACTCGGTGTAATCCTTAACCGTCAAGTCAAACCTCATACGATTCAAGCGATTGACTATGATCACCTCGAGGATTAAGATATATCCATAAATATGATCATCCATTGATTCGATAAGAATTCTCGATTACGGAATTATATCGTGAACTCTAATCGAATCGGTCCAAATTTCTATATGATATATCTATCATATATAAATGCCCCACTAGGTTCTCTTAACCGAAAGTCCGGATAAGACAATCACACCTATTGTGTTCTCAAGCGCATAATAGCACGTTAAAGGAGAGACCGATACTCTCGATTAACTTCACTACGAGCTAATTGTATTTTAAGTACATCTTCACTAACTCAATCCTCCCGTGTATATACCATACACTGAGTTAAGTGATTACATAAACGATATACTTTAGGGTTTTCTGTAGTGTAATTACTATTGTCACATCGGTGAATATGAGAATAATAAATATGAATAACAATATCATTTCATTTATTAAATAAAACAATTACAAAATTGTCTTTCGGGCATCACACTTTAACATTGGCATCATCAAAAAGGGGAAATTGTTAGGAACATTTTATTATGTTTTGATGATGGCTATACTAAACTATTATAGCAAGCCTAAAATAACTTAGAATTCTCAGTATAAGTCTTTACTTAGAGTCCGACATGTTGTATAAGTTGAGTCGGACAAGTATTGTACTAGTTGGTAGGACGGCAAAGCAAAAACCGGATATTCGGCAGAGAAAGCCACCAAGCACCAAAGCAGAGAAGCAATGCAGACATTAAAGGTCCGACTTGTAACCAAGGAAGTCTGTGATGACCTTGGACAAGTCTAAGTTATACTACAAGCGATGCACATTAATATTCGAATATGGTGTACACTGATCTCACCCCAATCAAAGATCAGTGAACACTACCAAAAAATGGAGAAATAATGACAAAAAATTGGTGAGAGGATGTTATTCCGGTCACTAAAGTCAATCTTTTTTATAGTTTTAGTGAGAGTTAGTATTTTGTGTAGCTAAAAGGTGAAGTCTTAATGACTAATTTCAATCCGGTCATTATTCGTATACTTGCAAATAATATGACTAAATTTTTTAAATTTATAAATATATCCGTGCATTTTTTGCAGGGGGGGGATGACTTTTTTTTTGGAATGTATTTTCCCGCAAATTCTTTTACTTTTCATAAAAAGGTCCCGCTCCACATTTCCAAATCAGCGCCAAAGAAATTTTCCTGATTTCTCTCCACGTTTGTTTTCGAGAAACTATCTAGGTTTTGTTTTTTTTTGAGTGGAAGGTTTTGTTTATAATTGATTTATCCTGCTCTAAAATTGATTTATCCCTCTAAAAGAAATTGATTTATCCAATTTTCCTGCTTTAAAACAACAGCGGCTATTGCTTAGCACACCATTAAACCGCTGATACATACAATTCAGAGAAATCCAAAAATAATCAACTTTTTTCCAAATCGTGATAGAACCTACGTATTCAGCATCGAAGAAGCGATTCATCCTACCAAGGATTTGTCAGGTATTTGATTTTGCTTGTTAATTTATTTCTAAGGTTTGGTGTACAATACCCACCTATTGTCTACTTGATTTCCTTCTAATTTTTTCACATATTTGGTTCATATTTTTGTTTTGGTTGATTAGAGTAACCGTTCATTCTTTGGTTTCGCGTCATCGGTGTTTCTTGGGTTGATATCGGTGTAATCAGGTATGGTTACGAATTCATGAGATTTTTCTATTTCTCGAAGTTGATTAGGTTTTTTTGGAGATCCACTGTGATAATTTTTGGGTTTGGTTTGTGGTATCAATGAAGATCTAGTGGTGCCAGTGGATCCATTGGGATGTCAATAACAGTGGCGTCCCAAAGTTTGTGGTTTGGTTTGGTTTGTGGTATCCATTGGGATGCCAATAACAAGCACCTAAGTGGTGCCAGTGGATCCATTGATATCACAAAAAAACTTTTTTATAATTGCCATTTGATTCCCCGATCTTCACGGTTCGTATTTGCACAATCTAAAAATTGGTGACAGCTAACGCAACTTGTTCATCCTATGATTGGCTTCTGATGAATCTCCATATACGTGCACCGTGCATTTCTGTAATAGTAGAGATAATGTTGTATATCGAATATGGTTATTGGAAAACCAATTGAAAGTGTGTTTGATTATGTTTGATTGGTAAGAATTTTTTTTTATTTTTTTACTTTGATTGGTAAGTCAATTCTGTGACAAACCGTGGGAAATATAAAATGAGTTACTTGTGATTGGAACGTGTTTAGACGTTGTTATGTAAAGGGATGCATTGTAGATCATCTATGTATGGATGAAGATTATGTTCTACAAATTCTGCATCTCTCATGTTCGAAAAAATGTCTAAATAAAATGAGTTCTTTTAAACTTAGATTCTTGTGGCAGTAAATGATAGAATTTATGGCATGAATAGATATAATGAAATGTGTTGAAATCATGTTGGTCCCACGGACATTCTGGGAGTTGGAAAGTCATGAACATGATTTTCAATTTAAAGGAGGAAATGATCTATCAATCTATATATATATATATATATATATGCTAGCACTTAAAGTATGATGTTCTGTGTTTGTTTTAGATTATTATTTTCCTAAGTCATTTTACATAAATACATACAAGAAGCTAATGTCCTAGCTAATTTAGGTGTTAAGGAATATGAAGGAAAAATAAAAGTGGGTTCTACTAAGTGCACAAGAAGCTGTGTAAGGCCTACGTGCTTTCTGGTCATATAAAGTGGAGTCTTTACGTGCTCCGGGTGATATACAGTTGAGTCTCTATGTGCTCTATGATTGAAAATGGATTTCAGGTGTGGGTACTGTGCGTGTGAAAGTCCGAATAATAAATGCATTCCCCTGTGTTGTGATAAAATAAGCTTGTTACGTATGTTCACCGTGTGCATCGAAAAGTCCAGGATTTCAAAATGATAAGAACAGTATTGATAGATTCATTAGTTTCAGTTGTGACACTTCTGGCCTAATTTTCTTAGTTTGGAAGTGCTAGAATGACTTAGGTGCTTGTTATTGGCATCCCAATGGATCTGCCTGGCACCACTTTTCGGGCTTTACATTCGGCCTTCATGCCCTAAGACCATATACTTTTTCTTTGTTTTAATTATTATTTTTAATATACAGGCAGCACATCTCTGTCTAGGCCCGTTTTCTTTGAACACATTCGCTGCTTCATCTTTTTCTGTTTTAAGTATTAATAATGTAGTTTTATATGTGATGACCCAGTTAGTCATGGCTCTAATTCCATTGAACCTTGAGGTACTTGTTATAATTATTTGTTGGGATGAAGGGAAACTTTGTCCACTTGAAAATGAGAGTGACAGAGAGACAAAAAAAAATGACTAATTTTTAGAGTGTAGAAAAGTTGAGTGAAAAAAACTTTCCATGGAGCCCAAGATCTTAGTTGAACTGTGTTTTCTTAGTTCTGTTCCATAGGAAATTTGTTAAAGGTCTATATATACACAGACATGGCTAAAATCGTGCATTGTCTTTCACTGTCTAATGTGGGTAAAACTTTTGTAAGGCAATGTGTTCTTGACAAAAAGGGTATCGAGGAAATGACCGAACTTGCTGCTTATGTAACGCTGCATACTTGGGCTTTGGGATGAGTGTTTACAATGTCAATAACAAAACAAAACAAAACAACGAGCTTCCAAAAAAAAGTTTTGACAAACAGGGGTCAAACTTAGTTGTGACAAACAGAGGTACATTCATTTTAATTTGATTGGTCTTCTTCTTTGAAGTGTGAATATGCACTATCTGAAAAGTATCAAGAAACAAATAAATTTGGTGGAAAATGAATTTACGGGGTTTCATCAACTCACGTATAACCACGACCAGAAGGAAACAATATCACTACAATGAAAAATGGTTGTGCCACAACGAGTGACACAACACATTTTTGCACCCTTGATTATAGTGTTTATTGATTCTGATGTTGGTTCACTATAATCAAGCGTGTAAAAATGTATTGTGACACTCGTTGTGGCACAATTGTTGTGCCGGTAGCATCACTCAAAAATTTATCATAATAACACATCCATATTTTTTTTTTGTGGGCAAAAGGATATCTTTAGGCAACTTGTATTTGTGAACATGTTTGTTTTCTGTGCATTGTATCTATTTTTTTTTGTCTCTTGTGCTCCAATCTTTAATCCTATTATAGTATATTACATCAAGCGTTTTCTGTGTTAGATTTTTTGGTTCACAATTATACATCAAGTTGCTTTTTTATTTTTGTCTTTGTTTTGGTTTTTGGATCTTATGCATAAATGACCCATTTTATGTTATGGACTTTCTAAAATATCTAGGGAGGTGAACAAAACAATCCACCCAATGTTGCTAAAATCTTTCAAGTGACTAAGGCAGAAAAATGGAAAGTTTGTTGAGCCAGAATCACAACAAAAATATGTATGTTATGCAAACTTTTTACCTAATTTGTTATGAAATTTTTCTTTAACTCACATTGTGTATGTATATTTTGTAGGATGAAATTGTGAAGACCGTTCAATCCAGTGCATCTCTTTCACATATTGAGGTCGTTGAAAAGTGCTTTGGACCTCAACGTCATAGCCATGTCTTTGGTTATGGTAGAGGAATGAAAAGAAAACATTTCAATGATACTAAAGATACTTATATAAAAGAGCTTGATGCTAAACTCCATTATAAGGAAGAAGAAAATATAAATCTTAAGAGACGCATGGATACGTTTGAAAGTAGATTGATGCAAATTGAGAATGGCACTCAACAAATGTCAAATGGACCACCAACACCTCCCCATGACCTTGAATAGGTATTTTGATTTCTCTTCCTTTGTTTTTATTTTTAATGTCCATATTCATGCAGTCGATTTCTTTATTTTACTATTTATAGCGGTATAGTTTTTCTTCCATGGCATTTCTTTAACGACATAAAAGTCTGGTGCTAATCTTAGATCTTAATATGTATTAGCTTACCCCAAGCCATTACATGCTAAACCCGATTTGATGGAACGATAGTAGCATATGTTTGTTGGATAGGAGCTTGTTTTGACCCCATACAGAACGTTCTCAACATGGTTGATAGTGTTTTGGTTTTCCTCTTGAGGCAAGAATGACAACCAAAAAAAAGACTTAACGCCATGATTCAAATGATCTAACTTCACTTCTCTCTAGTTCAATCTGATCTTCATTCATCTTCTCATGCTTTGCTTTCATTTGCCAAGTTGATGATGTGATGCTTTGTTACGTATACTTATTTGAATTGCATTGCTTCTCCGAATCTGGGCTGCATTTCTCTTTGAATCATCTCGCTCTATGTATCGCCTTGATTATATGTTGCTATCAGCTTTAAGTTCTTGGTATGTTGTTTGCCATCAGCTCTGAATTCTGATGTCTTTGCTATCATTTACTTACTACTGCTACTTGAATTCTGCTTTGTTCACACTATTTTTTGCCTAGGAAGATTAAAAAAGAAAACACAGTAATTGAAAAAACAAAATAAGGAATGAGCCTCGCTAAAATAAATTTTCAATATTAATTGCTGAGGATAGACCTGGGAGTAGTTATTGAGCCCTAGCATTACCGCTCACCTATTTTTTTCAAAGAAATATTGTATTTGTGTTTGGTCATTGGATGTGCCCATACTTTTTCTTTTTGGTCTTGTGATTAATAATTTTTCGTTTAGTTTTGTTTTTCCTTAAATGTCATCTTACACGTTTGATAACAATTTTGTAGGGGATGTTGAATTCATTGCACACCATGCTGAAAATTTCATTCACAACTATCTAAATTACAAGATTGAAGATCTTGATAAGGTTGATTGTTGCATAAGAATGAAGAAACTGCTTCAATGGAGTTCACCATGTAGTTTCAAGATCGTTAAATGGGATGATGTGTGTTCTGGTGTTTGAGTGGTGTAGGTGTTTTAAAATAACTTTGGCATTTAATATTACGTTTCTTTTGGCTCGTTCTTTTGAGGTTGAACTCGTCTTGCTTAGATGTTTAGTGTTTGAACACATCATGTTAACGTTATTTCAATAAAATCTATTATTGCATTTAATGTTTGTGTATTAATATTTATTGTTTTTAAATAGATGTAATTCAATAATGGTAAGTAAGACTAATGCTAAATCATTGCATTTCTATTAATAATAATGCGATAAGTTTATCATCATTATTAAATTAACTTTTAATGAAGGTATAATTAATAATGACAAGGAACATATTGGCGGTAAAAAGACTTATGGTGACATGAATATTGATATTCTAATGATGGGGTATATTGTTAGTATTGTTATTTCTAATGAGAGGAGATTGAAGCTATAATGATGAAAATTATCTTCATTAATATAAACTATTAATGAGAGTATAATATCGTCATTAATTATAAAACAATGATAATGACAGGACACTATACAGTCATTATTTACTTTTAGCTAGGAAGGCAGTAGTGACGGGCCATGACGGGAAATTTCCTGTCGTTAAACGTCTTCAATGATTGGATATTATCTTTTAATGACCAATTTTTCCGTCATTAAAAACCGATTTTCTTGTAGTGGAAGTACAAAGATTCTCCTCAAACAGAAACAAAGAAGAAAATAGTGAATCGGCGAAGCAGACTCACTTCGGGCGAGTAAAGACGAAACGGTGAAGGAAAAGCTAAAACGGCTAAGTCGGTAGGATCACTCGACCGTTCTAAAATGGCGAAGTAACACTTACCGATCGATCGATTTAATATACGTTGAAGATTCGTAAGATCATGCATTAAATGCACAATCAATAGAGGATCAATCAGGGACGGATTTTCTCGCTATACGCTTGAAGAAAGAATCATCACCAAATCAAGGAGAATGCAATTAAGGGGAATCAAGAATAAAATCAAGGATTAATCCTCATTAATATAGCCAACGGACGGAATTTCAAAATCAAGATTATTCAAGGCTATAAATAGAAGGCATTGATGCATGAGAGAATGTAAGGAATCGAAAAGAAAATCAAGTGAAAACTCACAATTTGAAAAGCCTTCTCTCTCGAACTTACAAGGAAACATCTAGTGATCAACTCGGATATCGAGCTACAAAGTCATACTTGGCGCCGAGATTGATCAACCAAGTGTGTGAATCACATTCACATCAAATCTGAAGCAAATCAATCGAGGCAATCACGAGAAGGAGTTGAATCTGTGATAGTCGTTGAAGGATTTTGATCTCAAGGAGCAAAGAAGGGAAGATCGAATCACTCAAGTCATTGCAAATCAATGAGTGATAGTCTTGTAGATTGTGAAACTTGGGAAGCCAAGGACAATCATACTATTGTATCTCAGAAAACAATAGTGAATTCCTCCGATCATCACAGAGAAGAGTGGATTAAGGGATTACACCACCCTGAACCACTATAAGCCTTGTGTCAATTTAATTTCTGCAATTTACTTTACAACATTTATTTAATTTGCCTACATCATAAATTATATCTGTGATTTTCTAAACTGATTTGAAAACAACATAGTAAGAAGGGAGTTATCCGCTGCCCAAAAGCTTATAAATAAAAGAAAAGTTTTTGAAACTCCACTATAGTCATTCACCCCCCCTATGACTATAGTTTCACCCTTCTCTGGGACCAACATAGGTCAACCCCCTGCTTTGGCTGATGAGTTGGATCCGAACAAGGGCTCTTCATCGTCATTGTAATATGGGGAGACAATTTCAACTGGATTCTTTTTAGGTGGAAGTATTTATGTAAATTAATTCACTTAATTAATTTTAATTATGGTCTCATCATAAATATGTCTATCTCTATAGACATACATCCTACACATTTATCTAGATCGTGCCTAGTCATGCATCTATCGTATCATATAAAATAAATACAAGCACAAAATAAATAAATACGTAAAGTAACCGGTATGATCATGGACTTTTCCTAGTTTCGGTTTCAAATACAAACCGATTTAAACCACGGGTCACAATCTAAGGTAGAATGCAACCGCCAATAGGATCTTTAATTCGCCATCTCGAATGGGATCTTTATTCTTCTTTCTTTGGTCTCCATCTTCTGCTCCATTCTTGTTACATTTAATTCTATCTAATAAAATAAATACACCCGACGCACACGGGGGAGCTAACGGAATGGGATAAATGCGAAAAATAAACTAGGTCACATTCTCATAACGGCTCTAGGACAATTTTTAAACAAATGAGAAAAATTAAATCATTCACATCTATCCTATCGGTTCGAGTCCATGATCAATCGGGGTCCATATAATCATATTATATCAACTATATCTAATCTATACAATAATATCGTATGAAAAAGATAAATTAACATTTAATCACAGGTATGCCTTAATTAATCAATTAACATTTAATCTATTAAATAATTTTATCCAATCAATTAACTAATTAACGGTTAATTTTAAACGATTTTAATTTCAATTTTAATTAATTAGAAATATTCTAAAATAAATCAAAATTAAAATTAAGCCTCTTTTGTTTCTTTCCTTTTGATTCCTAATCAAAAGACTTTTTTCCTTTTCGTGTATCGTTTTGTGAATAAAAAAATCTTTCTTCTTTTAGTTACGTGATTTAAACGATAAAATTAACAACGCAAATTAACATGCTTATTGCTTAAGCTCGAAGCTCGCTCCGATACCACTGTTAGGAAATCAACGCGGGAACGCAGTGGAATTCAAAAATTTATTTCCTATCGACTCCAAGATCGACTTCGCTTAAGCAATAAACAAATAAGTAGCGACACAAATGAGTTACCTTGGTTAATCTAAAAGATCGACGCTTTGACCGCTCTAAGAGAGTAGCGATGCACGGAGCCGCCCAAACGTTCGGTCTCTACCGCTAGTCCACATGAACAAGCCGGAATCTACCATTGATTTCTACTAGAAAAATCGTTGCTAGACCGGCATTTTCTCTCTCTCAAAATCTCTAAGAAGCTCTCTATTTTTCACAAGAATTCTAAACACTTGTAATTAAGGTGTACAAAAGAGCTTGACACCCACCTCTTATTTATAGTGAGAGGGGCACCCCAACTAGAGTGGAGAGGAAGAAAAACTTTTACTAGTAAAATAAGGAAAATATAATTGATTGATTTATCTCATTAATATTCAATATCTTTTATATTAAATATTTCCAATATATAGTCAATATCTTATATTGACTATATTTATCTTATTACTATAAATCAATTTACACATTTGTATATATATTTCATATATATATATCACACACACACACACACACACACACACACACATATATATATATATATATATATATATATATATATATATATATATATATATATATATATAAAAATATGTACTACTAAATATATCCATTTCTAGACACATGAGGGGATGCATATCACATATATGATCCACACACACACACACACATATATAAAATATGTACTACTAAATATATCCATTTCCTAGACACATGAGGGGATGCATATCACATATATGATCCACACACACACACACACACACATATATATATATATATATATATATATATATATATATATATATATATATATATATATATATATATATTAATATCTAATATTAATACAAGGTAATACTATTAATTAAAATGCACATTTCAAGTGTATCTTATACACTCCAAAATTGCGCCACATTTAGCCAATATTTTGTCATGCAGAATATTCTTTAATTAATCATCATAATTAATATCTTGTATTTAATTTATTCAAAATAAATAAATACCACCATATTAATTTACCACTATAACCTTTATAGTCTCGAGATAAATTTTCTTTATTTGGTTATCATTTATAACCACATTTTAATCCGGCTAGATGTTCGTATGTGTGTGACCCGATAGACTTCCGAATATGTTGGCCGTAGACACAAAGTACAAATTACGAAAATGCCCTTCATGCCTAACGATCACGGGATAGCGTCTAGCAACACACCATGACCCCCAATCATCGGAAGAGTAAAATGCAATGACTACTACATTTCATGTGAAATAGTGACCATGTAACTTACAATCCTATCGCTGTAATAATATCCATACGGTCTATAGTCGAGTATCAAACATCAACGACCATATCTCATAATCTGGATATCAAGCTCTCTCGAAGTAACTCATTTACTTCCACTTTGCAAAGATTCACGAGAGTAAGACATTCCTTATAAGAAGGCCCTTTCGGATATTCACCCCTACTGATTGGGTACGCGATTCCCAAACGACCAAACATGTATACTCCGCATGCTTCAGTATCACACCCAATCACTACCGCATGAACGCACCGTGGCTATAGGAAACCTCAATAGTGTCAAAGCATGACAATCCACACCGTGATGCCATGAAGACTCCGGTCTAACGGATAATTACACAACTGCCACATAGTGCGACACTTAATGTAAGTGGGTCAGTCTAACGTACGCATTCTCTAATACACGTCTACGTACAGTCCAAGTGTCTTTACACTTTGATAGACGAGATCTATACTTGCCCTTAAAGACAGAAGACATCGAATACGTGCTAACCTGTTCGTACTATCAATGCCCTATTAAATAGTACATCATCCTAGAGACATTTAAGTATCTAACTTATTAAAGTGATTAGAGATCTCATCAACCATAATCGCCTATCATGGTTTCTCTATCACAGTTTACTACCAAGGTCGTTGTCATGTAACAATTCATATTTGATTCACTAAAAGAACATATATATGACAACATAAAAGCCATTTAATATATGTATAAACATAAACAAATAGTAGAAATGATCCGACCCGGTCGGATCCGGTCCAACCCGATTGTGTTTAGGACACTATTCCAACAGCAATACAATGACCACCGTGATGCATTGAAGACCCCGATGCAGTGACCACCCCGATGCAGTGACATTTGATGATGTGACACCGCGATGAAGCGATACCGCGATGCATTAACCACCCCGATGCAGTGACATTTGTGATGTGACACTGCAATGCAATGACCACCCCGATGTTGTGACATTTGATGATGTGACATCAGGATGACATATGATATTTTACGACTTAATTTAAAAAAATCGATTTCTGTTTCATCATAAAATCATCATCAAACGGCTATATCTTTTGATATAAAACTACGATCAACATAATTCTTTCACCTTAATTCGTGACTTTTCGTCCCTCTTCATTCGATATCTCATTTTATGAAGTGACAACTTATGCAGTGACATTCAATGACACCAACATTTTATGAAGTGACACCCAATGACAACAACATTCTATGAAGTGATCACCACGCTGCATTGACCACCACGGCTAAAGAATCACCGTAATTCGAAGACCATCGCGATGCAAAGACCACCACAATTGAGCGACCACCCGATGTATTGACCACCCCGATGAAGTGACCACCCCCGATGCAGTGACATTTGATGATGCGACACTAAGATGAAGCGACACCATGATGACATTTGATATTTTTCCGACTTAATTTCAGAAAATCTGTTTTTTCTTTATAAATTCGACTTGAAACGTCTATATTTTTTGATATAAAACTCCGATCAACATAATTATTTCACCCTAATTCATATTTTTCGTCCTCTTTATTTTGATATCTCATTTGATATTTTTCCGAATTAATTTAAGAAAATCAATTTTTGTCTTTATAAATTCAACTTCAAACGGCTATATCTTTTGATATAAAACTACGATCAACAAAATCTTTCACTATAATTCATATTTTTCATCCTATTTAAGTTGATATCTCATTTTATGAAATGACACCTTATGTAGTGACACACAATAACACCAACATTTTATGAAGTGACAACATGTAACGCCTGCCTCGACACCACCGAGTCCTTATCCGGAAAGGAACGCTCGCACGTATAAAATAAAAGTAAATTCATTTTATACGTAAGCCTCTACTACGTCGTATCAATCAAAGGCAAAACGGAAGCAAAACTCGGGTATATAAAATTTTTCCCAAAATTAAAGAGTAGAAAAGAAATCTAAAGGTAGAAATGTAAATTATTACATTTGGAAAAGTACTAAATCCCAACACAACAAGTACGATGAATCTAGATAAAACCAAACGCTACCTTAAAAGTAGTGAAAGTACAACCAAAGAAAAGCGTAACATAAACATCTTGAACTTCAACGATCGCTTCAAAGGTCGTAGTCGAACTCTTCTTCAAAAATCGTTCATTCTTCTCGCCCCCAAACACATAGAAAAGTATGCATTCGAGGTAAGTACAACGTGCTTTAGAAAGAAAGAGAAGCTATGAAAGCAATCATAGTTATAAAGAAAAGATAAATATTTAATTAGTTATTTAAGTGAGACCGACTCAATCTAGGGTTCACTTCATGCTCATCAACACGCCGTGACTAATCGCTTCTTACTTTAGCCTATCTATGTTACAACCGCACTCAAGGGCACTACGCAAGATCCACCTCAAAGCAGAGTCCTCCAGACTTAGTGGTCATTGACCTCTGAGTTATTCTACCTTGGGAACACTCTATTGCAACATATTAGTGGATCACACAAATATCCACGAAGTCTAGAAAAGGTAGACTCCGATAGCACGCGCGTCTCAGCAGAATCCCTCCGTACTTAGGGTCCTTGGACCTACGGAGTTCCTCTACCTTCAGAGGTAGCACATGCATCGTGATTTAGCCTGGTGCCTAGCCAAGAGAGACATGTTGTTTAATCTTTTACTAGTCACGTACGTTATTTATTAAGTTATTAACTAGCCAGCCTGAGTGTTTTCAAATAATCTTCCTCACACATACTACTCTCTTCCAAAACCACTAGACACGGACTAGTCCTAGCACATACACAGACATTGATGAATGCTAATTCACCAAAGCTCAAGCCTATCATGCTCTTCCGACGGATCCGAACTTCAACTCCCTTTAAGAGTACATTCGGTGTTTTAACTGAACGAATCAGAAGCTCAATTCAGGCTTGTCTATGTTTATACCATTTAATATATCATATATAAAGGTTTCATGTAATTAAAGCATGTTTTCAAAGTCGAACAAAGAACTAACATAGAAAGGAGGCAAGATAAAACCGACGCCCGCTTAAAGACTTGACGCCTGCTTCAGCTTATCGACGCCCGCCCACCAAACCCATTTCAATCTCGAATGTAAAATTGCACCTCGACGCCCGTCCAATACAACCAGACGCTCGTCCAAGATGGAACTTAGGCTGGACGCTCGTCCGCAATACCGACGCTGCTCACCTGGTTCGACCTAAACCCTAACTTCATCACCATGCGATTTCCAGATCGATTTCAACCAAAACCGTAAAAAACAACACATTGAGCACATAAATCTCATCTAACACTACCATGACCTCTATAGACAATTACCAAAGCAACAACTCAAAGATCTAACACATAAATTGCCTTAGATCATGATCAAATCCCTATAGCCAACAATTGAATTCATAGGACTGGTTTTCCTTACCTTTTGCAGCCCAAAAACTGATCCAAAACCTCGAGGAAAGCTGCTGTAATCCTACAAGACTGAAGCCAAAACGATGCACTCTTTATGCCGAGTCCAAACCTTGATTCCATTCTGAAACGATCAACCTTCCTTTAGCAAAATTGAAGAACTCTCTTTGCTCTCTCAAACACGCCAAGGAAAAGGGGAGGGGCTGAAGTTGAAAATCGAAAATCCCGATTAATCAAGCAGGTTAGCATTTAGGAGGTAATAAACCCATTATTTCCTTAAAAGCCCTTGACAATAAAAGAAAACTGATTTTTCCTTTAATAATATATATAAAACTCAAATTATATATATATAAAACGCCCAAAATAATTAACTCCAAATGAGTGGAAACCGAACCTAATATTTCGCTTTAAAAAGACACGCGTCGCCTCTTTCCCCAAAATCGGAATATTACATTCTCCCCTTAAAAGGAGTTTCGCCCTCGAAACTAGAACATACCGTAAATCCCAAACTCTTGAACTCACTAAGCATGTCGCTTCCACTTCCCAAGTTGCCTCCTCGGGTGAATGATTGCTCCACCGAACTAACACCAAGGGAACCATCCGCCTCTTAATCATCTTTTCCTTCCTGGCTAAGATCTTAATCGGTCTTTCGTCATAAGCTAGGTTATCTTGTAAGATCTCCGGATCAACCGTAGTTTCAACATCATTCTTCGCCGACACTTTTTCAACATTGAGACGTGAAACACATTATGGACTCTCGACATTGATTCCGCAATCAAGCTTATATGCTAACGCCCCAACTCTTTCCGTAATCTCAAAAGGTCCAACATACCTTGGGCTTAGCTTTCTTTTGTCCAAAGCGTTTCACTCCTTTCATTGGCGAAGCCCGAGGTAAACTCTATCACCAACTTCAAACTCGAGAGGTCTTCTTCAGACGCCCGCCCAACTTTTCTCGCTGCTGTCTTGAGCTACCTTCGATTCTTCTTGACCACCAACCTCTCTTTTGCTTGTTCTACCATTTCAGGCCCTGTGATCTGTCTCTCTCCGACTTCATCCCAAAACAATGGCGCGCGACATCTTCTCCCATACAACACTTCAAACGGCGGCATGCCTATACTCGCGTGAAAACTATTATTATAGGCAAATTCTGCTACCGGAAGGTAGTCATCCCATGATCCGCCTACCTCCAAAACGCAAGCTCTCAACATGTCCTCGAGCGTTTGGATGGTCCTCTCAGACTGTCCATCTGTCTGAGGATGAAAAGCCGTGCTCAAGTCCAACTTAGTCCCGAAGGCTTCTTGCAAGCTCTTCCAAAACCGACTGACAAATCTTGTATCACGATCTGAAACTATCGAGATAGGGACTCCGTGTAGCTTCACTATATTGTCCAGATATAGTGTCGTCATCTTCTTCAACGGCATGTCAACCTTATATGGTAGGAAATGGGCAGATTTGGTCAACCGATCCACAATTACCCAAATCGCATCATGCCCTCCCTTAGTCTTAGGTAATCCGTGATGAAATCCATTGTGATCTTATCCCACTTCCATTCCGGGATATCCAATGGCTTAAGCATCCCACCGGGTCTTCTATGCTCCGCCTTAACCTTCTCGACATACATCACACTCGCCACAAACTTGGTCTGTTTCCACTTTCATCGAGGCCACCAAAACCTTTCCTTTAAGTCTCTGTACATTTTAGTAGCACCCGGATGAACCGCGAAAGCTATTCTATGTGCTTCTTCCATAACTCTTTGTCTCAAGTCGCCAACATTAGGTACACATAGACGATCCCGATACCACAGATTCCCACTCTTATCAAGCATATAACCGACCGTAGGCTTCTCTCTAGCAACTCGCTTCAGGTCAACCAAACCCGGATCTTCATCTTGTTTTCCCCTGATATCATCTAACAACTCTGACCTTGCCAACAATGGTGCCACAAACTGCCGGTCTTCAATCTGGTCAAAGCTTCTGATTTCTAACCCATCTAACCTTTCTGCCACTACCTCAACACTAGAAGCTACGAACACTGGTTTCCTGCTCAGAGCATCTGCCACTACATTCGCTTTACCCGGATGGTATTGAATGTCCAGGTCGTAGTCCTTCACAAACTCTAACCATCTCCTCTGTCTCATATTCAGGTTTTCTTGTGTGAAGAAGTACTTCAAACTTTTATGGTCAGTGAAGATCCTTGCTTTAACTCCATATAAGTAATGCCTCCAAGTCTTTAGGGCAAAAACTACTACCGCCAACTCTAGATCATGTGTCGGGTAATTCTTCTCATGCACCTTCAATCGCCTAGATGCATAAGCTATCACTTTTCCTCCTTGCATCAACACACAACCCAAACCTCGTCCCAAGCATCCGTGTAGACATCATAGTTATAAAAATCTCCGAATCGCTAACACTGTGCCGTAGTCAACTTCCTTTTCGGCCTCAAAAGCTATTTCACACTCTTTAGTCCATTCAAATTTCACATTTTTCTCGTGTTAACTTGGTGAGCGGAGTAGCTATCTTTGAAAAGTCTTGCATAAACTTCCGGTAGTAACCACCAACCCAAGAAAACTTCTCACCGACACATCAAGTAGGTCCGGGCCAATTCTCAATCGCTTCGATCTTTGCCGGATCAACTTGTATGCCATCTCCGTAAATGACATGACCCAAGAAACTCACTCGATCCAACCAAAAGTCACACTTAGAAAACTTTGCATACAACTCGATTCTTCCTCGGTGTGTTCAACACTATCTTTAAGTGTTCCTCGTGTTCTTTCTCATCCTTAGAGTAAACTAGGATATCGCCTATGAACACTATCACGAACTTATCCAAGCACGGCATGAAAACTCGCGCATCAAATCCATAAATGCCGATGGAGCATTAGTGAGTCCAAAAGGCATGACAAGGAACTCATAATGTCCATATCTCGATCAAAGCCGCTCTTCGTATATCTCGCTATCTTAACCTTCAATTGATGATATCCGGACTCTCGTGTCGATCTTGGAAAACACCTTCTTACCTTGCAACCGATTAAACATATCATCAATCCTTGGTAGAGGTACTTATTCTTGATGGTGAGGTTGTTCGTTGCTCAGTAGTCGATACACATCCTCATGCCGCCATCTTTCTTCTTCACAAACAACACCGAGCTCCCCATGGCGCAGGTAATCGGGCTGAATTATGTTCCTCTCAAGCATATCCTGTTGAGCTTTCAACTCCTTTAATTCAGCCGGGCCATTCTCAGTAGGTGCCTTAGCAATCGTGCCGCTCCTGGTATCAATCGAATCTCAAACTCTATCTCTCTCGTCCGGCATGTTTCCCCGTAACTCTTCCGAAATACTTCCGGTATTCCTCACTATAGAGTCTCTCTAACTTAGGCTTCACTTGTTCCACGCCCACTGCATACAACAAGTAGCCTTCACAACCTTCTCGACAAGCCTCCTATCGCTTTAACCGATATGATCGGATGTTTCTTCTTACTCGGCTTGTTCACATTACCCTCGATATGTCTTATCTCGATTTCCGGTATTTTAAAGGTCGCTTTCTTCTCTTGCAAATTAAGTGAACATGATTCTCGGATAGCCAATCTATTCCGAGGATTACATCAAAATCCGAGAAGTCCAAAATCAGAAAGTCACTCTTACAACGATAAGGTCCCACTCGAACCTCCACTTGAGGTATCATCCTAGTTACCCTTGTCACCTTCCCTAACGGTGTAGTTATTTCCAAAGTATTTCTTAAAGGTTCTGAAGGTAAATCCAACTTCTTAGCTACCTTGGTTGACACAAAAGTATTTGACGCTCCCGTATCAAACAAAGCCCTGACCACTAGATCACCTAACATTATCATACCTAGCATGCATATTCATTCATTTAAAATACAGTTATAACATGAAAAAGGACTCATGCTATAGAATATCTTAATAGAAGAATAAAACCATAACATGGTACCCGAAATAACGCCATCCTCGGCTCAGATCTCGACATCAAGAAAGAAACACACGAACAGTCGGCTTGGACCACTCCTTCCGCTACCTTGACCCGAACCACTTTATTCCTCTGCTCGACACGCCTGAAAAGTGTCCATGCTCACTACAAACATAGCAACCGCATTACTACTCGCTTGCACTCTCCTATATGATTTCTCATTGCACTTGGGGCAAGGTGGTGTATTGCTTGGGGCTTTAGCCGCCGTAGAAATCGTAGTCTTCTTGGCATTTTGTTGAGGCGCTCCCGATAATCGCTTTGGCTCGTCCCAAAATTTCTTTTGTTGTTGACAACCACTGTGGCTCTCTTCCTCGAAAGTCTCAACTTCCAAAGCTTTATTCGTAAGCTCACCATATTCTTGGCTATGAAACCCAAAGATCCCCGATTGTATTTCATATGCTAGTCCTTCCTTGTATTTTGCCATCTTCCTCCCTCAACTCTCATCACCGGGATAAAACCGCCCTAGCTCATTAAAATTATTGGTGTACTCAGATACCGCCTGTGTGTGCCTTGCTTAAGTCTGAGAAACTCACTTGCCTTACTATCTTGCAATCGTAGTCGGGAAGTACTGCTATAAAACAAAACCTTGAATCCTTCCTAATCTGCTACTTTACCACTATCGCTTTGGATTGCATCAATCCATGCCTCTCGCTGCCCCAAAAGAAAGCTAACCGCTAGTGAGCCATCTCGCATTCCGGGACATGTATGTTTCTGCAGTGCTTTTTCAAACTTCTTATCCATTCTTCACCTTGAATGATCCACATTTCCAAAGAGTCCTCGAACTCTATTTCTTCTTAACCTCGTATACCAATCTATCACTAGTGCTTGCTCAAGGGCCGGTCTAATCTGTGGGTAAACCGTGGGTAAGCAAAAGATACATGCGGCCGATATCATTGATGTTGAGGATAAGGTGGGATTACTTGAGGCTCATTCTCGATACGGATAGTACCTCGATAAGACCGATGTCGCTTGAGGTCAGCCGAAAACCAAAGGGTGGATGACCAACGCCTTGCCGGTGGTCAAAGCGCAGTAAGGTGGTACTGTAGGTTGAGGAACATGACCTACACGAGGAGGAGGGTAGAAGACCCGCCGCCGCCGAGGATACACTGAGGATAAGCACTAGATGGTGGTGGATACACATTGGTCACCGTGGTGGCGCACTAATCGGTGGAATGTCGCCACTACAAAGGATACACGAATAGGTGCTTGTCCAGCTCTCCATAAATGTAGTTATATCTTGGCGGTGGTCGGGTGGCGATTCGATGCGCCTCGTGACACATCCCGCTGAGTCCGTGGTGTAGGCGTGGCAGTATGGGGGTGGTGGTGAAAGACTCAAACGAGGCGGCGGATTCTCGCCACAACCGCCCCTACTACGGGCACCGGGCTCTCGCCCCTTGACTAACCCCTCGAGCTCCCACCCCACGAACGCCTCTCTTGTCGTTACCATGCCGAAAGATCAAGAAACCAGACGTTACTAAGGATCTAAAGAAACTTATCTTAAGGAAAGGAAGCTTAAAGGACGCTTTTCTCCGATACCAATCGTAACGCCTGCTCCCGACACCGAGTCCTTATCCGAAAGGAACGCTCGCACGTATAAAATAAAAGTAAATTCATTTTATACGTAAGCCTCTACTACGCCGTATCAATCAAAGGCAAACGGAAGCAAAACTCGGTATATAAAATTTTTCCCAAAATTAAAGAGTAGAAAAGAAATCTAAAGGTAGAAATGTAAATTATTACATTTGGAAAAGTACGAAATCCCAACACAACAAGTACGATGAATCTAGATAAAACCAAACGCCTACCTTAAAAGTAGTGAAAGTACAACCAAAGAAAAGCGTAATATAAACATCTTGAACTTCAACGATCGCTTCAAAGGTCGCCGCCGAACTCTTCTTCAAAAATCGTTTGCCTTTCTCGTCCCAAACACATAGAAAAGTATGCATTCGAGGTATGTACAACGACTTAGAAAGAAAGAGAAGCTATGAAAGCAAATATAGTTATAAAGAAAAGATAAATATTTAATTAGTTATTTAAGTGAGACCGACTCAATCTAGTGGTTCACTTCATGCTCATCAACACGTCGTGACTAATCTGCTTCTAACTTAGCCTATCTATGTTACAACCGCACTCAAGGGCACTACGCAAGATCCACCTCAAAGAGAGTCCCTCTCAGACTTAGGGTCATTGACCTACAGAGTTATTCTACCTTGGGAACACTCTATTGCAACATATTAGTGGATCACACCAATATCCACGGTCTGAAAAGGTAGACTCCGATAGCACGCTGCCTCAAAGCAGAATCCCTCCGCACTTAGGGTCCTTGACCTACGGAGTTCCTCTACCTTCGTGAGGTAGCACATGCATCGCGATTTAGCCTGGTGCCTAGCCAAGAGAGACATGTTGTTTAATCTTTTACTAGTCACGACGTTATTTATTAAGTTATTAACTAGCCACCGAGTGTTTTCAAATAATCTCCTCACACATACTACTCTCTTCCAAGACCACTAGACACGGACTAGTCCTAGCACATACACGTATATTGATGAATGCTAATTCACCAAAGCTCAAGCCTATCATGCTCTTCCCCGACGGATCCGAACTTCAACTCCCTTTAAGAGTACATTCGGTGTTTTAATCGAACGAATCGTAAGCTCAATTCAGGCTTGTCTATGTTTATACCATTTAATATATCATATATAAAGGTTTCATGTAGTTAAAGCATGTTTTCAAAGTCGAACAAAGAACTAACATAGAAAGGAGGCAAGATAAAACCGACGCCCGCTTAAAGACTTGACGCCTGCTCAGCTTACTCGATGCCCGCCCCAAAATAGTGGACGCCTTCCACCAAACCCATTTCAATCTCGAATGTAAAATTGCACCTCGACGCCCGCCCAATACAACCAGACGCTGTCTGCTGTGGAACCTAGTTGGACGCCGCCCGCAATACCGGACGCTGCTCACCTGGTTCGACCTAAACCCTAACTTCATCACCATGCGATTTCCGATCGATTTCAACCAAAAACCGTAAAAACAACACATTTAGCACATAAATCTCATCTAACACTACCATGACATCTATAGACAATTACCAAAGCAACAACTCAAAGCTCTAACACATAAATTGCCTTAGATCATGATCAAATCCCTATAGCCAACAATTGAATTCATAGGACTGGTTTTCCTTACCTTTGCAGCCCAAAAACTCGATCCAAAACCTCGAGGAAAGCCAGCTAATCCTACAAGATCAAGCCAAAACGATGCACTCTTTATGCCGAGTCCAAACCTTGATTCCGCTTCAAACGATCAACCTTCCTTTAGCAAAATTGAAGAACTCTCTTTGCTCTCTCTCAAACACGCCAAGGAAAAGGGAGGGGCTGAAGTTGAAAATCAAAATCTCGATTAATCGCTAGGTTAGCATTTAGGAGGTAATAAACCCATTATTTCCTTAAAAGCCCTTGACAATAAAAGAAAACTGATTTTTCCTTTAATAATATATATAAAACTCAAATTATATATATATAAAACATCCAAAATAATTAACTCCAAATGAGTGGAAACCGAACTTAATATTTCGCTTTCGCAAAAGACACGCCTCGCTTTTCCAAAATCGGAATATTACACAACAACACCCAAATTGCAAAAACAAAAACTTTGTAAATTGTATATGCAGTGACATATGCAATGACATCGATGTCACTGCATTAATTCTTTAACTGTTCATGCAGTGACATCAATATCACCGCATCAATTTTATTCCAAATAATACACGAACCCACAATAAACGTATAACTTTTCTTTCTTTGTTTCAAGGTGACGCATGTTAAACTAATTGATCATTATTACATCATGATCAATGGTATCGATAAACGATGTGACAATCATTGTGTCACAACGGTTGTGTCCGGATCATTACTCAAAAAAAAGAAAGGAAAAAATAAAACATCATCCAACACTCCAAGTAAACTGGTTTAAAGGGACGACATTTTGTCTTCCCTTTAAAGGCATTATCGTCCCAATAAATGTTTAAAGGGACGACACGTCGTCCCTATAAATCCGTCCCTTCTACTTTCTCCCTTTAAACAACTGACATATTTGAAGGGACGACAAAATCATCCCTTTAAAAGAATGCTGACGTGGCACGAACTTTTCTAAGAAAATTCAACGTGCTGACATGACATTATTTGAAGGGACGAAAATGTCGTCCCTATAAACATGATTTATTTAATTTCACAAAAAAATTATTATTAAGTAAAAAAATTATTTTTTTTATAAAAATGCTTTTTGGGATGACATTGTCGTCCCTTAAAAGATTATACATTTAATTTTGATAATAAAATTTAATACGATTTTTTATTTTTTTATAGAAAACATTTAAAGGGATGACAAATGTCGTACCTTAAAATATATTTGGGAAAAAAAATAATTTTATAAAATTTCCAGAAATACATTTAAAGGGACGACAGGTCGTCCCTTTAATTAATTTTTTTTAAATGTTTTTTTTTTTTTGTTTTCGCATGGCCACCCATGCTATTTACATCAATCCAATCATGTTTTTTCCAAAATCAATAACAGATGTGTTTATAAGCGGGGATTCATAACAAAAAAAATGCATAAAGAAAAAATGTTACGTAAAATACAAAGTTGTGCAATGTTTCCAAAAATAAGAATAGTTTCCTCTAGAATGTCTACGCATCATCATCAAGATCAACTTGAGAATCATCTTCAGAATCGTCTTCATCTTCATCGGAAGATGATGAGCTAACCTCTATTTGCACATCCGGTTCCTTAGCTTTAAGATTAGTCAAAGAACAATTTGAGAAGAGCCTTGTTTTTGTTTCTCTTCTTTTTTTTTTGTTAACTTCACCAACCGATCATGAGACTTTCTAAGTTCTTCAATCTGCATATTGAATTCTTGGTGGTAAGAAGATGACGATGTCAAGATCAATGATTGTGATGAATTGATATGGAGGAAGATTGTGTAGGCCAAGGCCAATCAAATAATCTCGCCTAGTTCCTAAGGCTCCTCAAAGATTGCCTCCTCATCGCCAAAAGTCATCGGTCGACTGGTGCAATCATAGCACGCCATTCCTCCAAATTCTCCTCTAAACACAACATATATCGCTGGCGCTAAGATAAGGAAAAGGAAAATGTGAACGTATTGAATTGAAATATATACAATGTATATCACTTATGTAAGGCACACCGCATCACCAAGCTGAGAAACGAACTGTCAAGATTCTTATGCTTGCTCGCCCATACATGGATAGATCCTTCCCAAAGGATCTTCACTGCACTCACATTACCCTTGACAAAACAAAAGTATTAGTTATGAAAATTCAAAAAATGAAGTGATAGGATTTATTTCCTAATACTTACCCTTCTTAACTTATCCCATCGATCCACGGCCATAGGCGTCATTCCTCTGAGGCCTACATATTTACTCACGGCGCGATTCTTCTTATTCTCGATCGATTTTTCTCGCAAAAAATTAGTACTTTTGTATTATATATAAGCATTAACAAGTAATAATAATCGAATCTACATAACACATGTAATGGAATAAAAGCTTTACCTTAAAAGCAAAACTACTACTAAGGTGGCGGAGAAACACTTCCCATTGTTGCCGTGAAAACACATCCCTGGTCGGGACACGGCTCTGGAACCCTTGTTGTAGTGTTCATATACATCCTCCTTAGTCTAGCCTTCCATTTTCTCGAATGAAGTACCGGCGCTTTTAGCACGGCATTGCGTGAATAGGCTCAAGGGGTTGGAACGATGCCTTAAAACACAAAAATGAAATGATTGATTTCTAAATTAATATAATGAGACTTACAATTTGATAGTGTTAATAATTTTATTAGCAAAGTATCCAAGTTCTTCCTAAATTAATTGTTTATGTTGGTCTTCCACCTTTCGCCAGTCGGGATGTAACAGGAACACGGGACCTCACGACTTTCCTCAGATCGTACTCAAAATCCTTCGCAGATCTTCCCAATACCTTTGAACTTTGGGAAATCTAGATCCCATATAGAGGAATCAAGCCCCTAACTTTCTCTTGAGGGCTTGGACGGTGAAACCTTTGCAAGTTCTCGCTCACCCCGCTTTTTCGGGATGGAGGTGATGGTATGAATTCCTCATACTCATTATCCGCTATATGATCCGTAGTATCGTGTCAAGTTAATTCAACGAAATAAGAATAATCATACTAGACAAAAAATGAAAGTTAATTAATTACCTTCCTCGCATTGGCCCGGTAGCCTAAATGGATGCTCGTATGTGGTTGAGAACCACCGCCGATCCCGCTGTAAGACATTCACCTATATGATCAAGTATTTGAATATAATAAAAAATTATATAAAGAACACATTTATGTTGATGTAGTATAAGTAAAGCACTAGTATTATATAATTTTAAATTCAAGTATATTTGAATGAAATTACTAAAAGAATATTAGATTTATAGCATCATTCATCATCACTTGCATAGTTTGGTGGGATCGAGTCGATATGTCATCATCTACACAGCTTATTATCATCATCGCAACTGCTGAAGCATACTACATCGCTATCCTTTTCATTTTGATAGAGATCGCTTTCATCATTTTCATCAACATCCTGCTTTCTACATTATTTGCACTCATGTAGAACGGTTCCATCGGGTGGCGCTCAACAACAAGTCGGAAATTTCAAAGGGGTTGTTTCGCCGATTACCAAATCATCAACAGCCACATCACCATTAATATTTGCGCGCTCACGATATGACGGTGTTGAAAATGCCCAACAAATTTCCAAATACATCCGTTATACAAATCCTCTATGTAGAACACTTGCTCGCTTGTGAAGCAAGAATGAATGGATCATGTTCGCACTGTGTGTTTGTAAAGGATACTTGTTGTATTCTTATATACACGGACACCCTTCTTAGCCGGACTAGTATCGAACCATGTACATTTGAAAAGAACAAAATGTTATCATTTGGATAGCTTACTTACATATATGTCTTCTAAGACTCCATACCATGTAAAGGCCTTCGGTCCCTATGACATCAACCCCACTGCTTTTGAGTTGTGCGTAGCGATCCCATTTTTGTGCATTGAATCGACACCGCTCATCACACAACTCGATAGGATTTGACCGCTGAAAAGATCCGTGACAAGTGCTAACAATTGGTCATTCAAGTCTCGATGGGTTCTGCTTACTCAATACAATCATCTCGTGATAATGCCATACATAAGTATTTATTTAACGCTCATAAAAGTGCATAATAAGTGTATGAAGCTTTATTTTGTACCTTCGAATTAAACCAATCAGTAAATTCTTGACGGTGCACTTTGTCAAGGTTCTGTTTCGTGCAATAACTTGACAGTTTTGTACGATGTTCACTGCTCCATGCATAGAAGACTAGTTAGCATTAATGGAATTATAAAAATAAAAGAATTAAGTTTGGATTGTTCACTTACATGAGGTATTCATCGATCTCATGGCAATTTCAAGACATACCATCGAACCTTCTCTCAAAAAGTAGTATTGAATGTCAAGAATTTCATCGATCCCATTGATCGGTGAGTCTTGAATACCGATATACGGTTCTTGATTGTATCTTCGCTTCAACCCGCCTTTTCGGGCCTATTGAACTTTGTCTCATTTCCTAAAAATACAACGAGCAAAACATCAAGGTCTCGTTAGCCACGATGCCTCTCGCGATGGATCCTTCCGCCCGGCCCGATTTCTAATATACCTCTTTAACTTACCTAGAAAATGTTCAATCGATACATCCATCTCAATTGAATGGGTCCACCCATAATCACTTCTTCAGTGCAAGTGCATTATCACATGTATCCAAATATCAAAGAATGCCGTGGAATATCGCTTTCTAGTTTACACAAGATTTCTAAAACCTTCTCTTTGCATTCTCTAAATCACTAACCTCAACATGCTACAAAAATCAACTGATAAAATCGCTTAAATCAATGATAGTATCGTAAATTTCCTTTTCAAGAATTTTCGCACTTCAACCGGTAAAATTCTATGTAGTATGATATGAAAATCATGAGATCTTAGCCCGCTAAATTTGTCTTTACTAAATAAATTCTTTCTTAGGTTTCCTGCAAAACCATCGGGAAACCGAATATTTGTTAAGAAATCATAGAATTTTGTCCGATCGTCTAGTGCCAACGTGAACATGGCACGCGGGTTTAATGTCTTATTGCCTTGCTTAATCATTTGTAGTTCCTTTCTCACTTTCATGTTTGCTAGATCCTTACGTGCCTTGATAGTGTCTTTGGTCTTACCATCAATATTCAATACCGTAGACAATAAGCAATCACACACCTTCTTGTCAATGTGCATAACATCTAGATTGTACTTGAGTTTTTTCGGCATCCAATAAGGCAATCTATTTAGTATGGTGTTTTTATTCCAACTCAAACAAGATTCTGGACGGTTATGAGTTTTACCACCGTACTCTTTGTGTTTCCCCGACAAACATTTGGGTAGGTTGCTAATTTGTTGAAGAATTTCCTCCGTGGTTTTCTCAACTGGAGGGCTTAATGTTTCAATTTTACCATTAAACCCCTTATTCTTTCACCTCGGGTGGTCTGCCCACAGCCATCTACGACGTCCGATGTATCCAGTCTTACTCTCTAACCATAACAAAGGTGTATCGTTGTTGCAAGTTAGACATGCTTTATATCCTTGACCAGTCCAACCTGAGAGATAACTACGAGCGGGAAAATCGTTCACCGTAAACATAACTGCAACTCGCATTCTGAAGGTAGTATTTGTAGCAGCATCAAGCACAACTACCTCTTGTGACCACAATTCTTCCAACTCATCAATCAATGGCCTCATCAATCAATGGCCTCAAATCAACAGTAAAACCATCTCAGAGCCGATCGAGACGTATATTTCTAGGTTCGATAGCGAAGTCCGGGTGTTGCTCGTTGAATTCTTTCCATTCTTTACTATCGGTTGGATGCCTCACCACATCCTCATCCATAGAACGCCCCGTCTTATGCCATGTCATTGCCTGAGCTATGTGACGGGAAGCATACAAACATCTCAAACGATGCTTTAACGGAAAATAACGTAGCATTTTCTGAGCTACCTTTTTTCCTTTAGACTCCTTATAACGGCTCGTTTTGCACACTCGACATGATTGTATGTCAGCAGTCTCCTTATAGTAAATGCAACAGTTGTACAAGCAAGCATCGATCTTTTCCAACCCCAGACCCAATTTGTTCAAAAGAGTTTTTGCCTTGTAGAATGAATCGGGCAAATTTGACCTTCCGCAAAACTTCTTTTAGTTTCGTAAAAGAACGCTCAAGCTTTCATTTGGCCACTTATACAACACTTTTATATGCATTAAATCCGCTAAGAACTTCAAGGCAGATGAGCTTTTGCATCCCGGATAAACATGTTCGTGCAATTTGGAGAGGAGTTCATCAATGTTGTCATCCTCCTCTGTCTGTAAAACTTCTTCTTCTGAGGCTCTACCAAGGAAATCATTTATAACTGGAGCCATTTCGTCTACGGATTCAACTACCAATTGGGTTGTTTGTGCACGTTTACGGGATACACCGTCTTCACCGTGGTGAAAGCATGTTGTATACCTAGCTGCCCATCCCCAAAAGAAACAGTGATCATACACGTCCTCCAAAGTTTCGAAACAAATGTTGAAACACTTTTTGCATGGGCAACGAATCTTACCTTCAATGTTAAGAAATTTCCGTGCGTATTCAATGAATTCACTCAACCCTTTATCAAACTCGGGTGTCATTCTGTCAATATACAACCATGACTTGTCTAGTTCTATTTGAAATCACTGATACACAAAAACTTGACATACCAAAACAACTTAAGTTAGTATTTCAAGGGATGTTCTCATACATAGTATACTTAGTTTCATTAGTATACTTTTTTCATTAAGGCACATGAAAAAGTTAGTATCTCACTTAAGGCACAAGAAAAAGTTAGTACCATATGTGTTAGGTGTTAATACCATTTGAAGGGATGTTCTCATACTAATATAGTATACTTAGTTTCATTAGTATACTTTTTTTAATTAAGGCACAAGAAAAAGTTAGTATCTCACATAAGGCACAAGAAAAAGTTAGTACCATATGTGTTAGGTGTTAATACCATTTCAAGGGATGTTCTCATACTAATATAGTATACTTAGTTTCATTAGTATACTTTTTTTCATTAAGGCACAAGAAAAAGTTAGTACTTACTTTCATTAGTATACTTTTTTTCATCTTGAGTATACTTTTTTTATTAATCGCTTAATATAGTATACTTTTTTTCATTAAAAACTAATAATATTTCAAAAAACTAAGTCTTTAACACTTACCACTCGTAGTTCTTCAATGTTAGACAAAACTAGTTTATGTTCTTCATCATCATGCTAGACATATCATCATGTTCTTCAACACTTTTCCAACTGTTGGTCCCAGAGAAAGATAAAACTATAGTCAGAGGGGGGGGTGAATGACTATAAGGAGTTTCAAAAACATTTCTTGTTTTTAAAAGCTTTTGGGCAACGGATAAGTCCCTTCTTAGTTTGTTGTTTCAAAGTAGTTTAGGCAATCACAGATATAAGATATAATATAAGTAATTAAATGAATGCAGTAAGGTAAATTGCTGAAAGTAAATTGACACGAGGCTTATAGTGGTTCAGGGTGGTGTAATCCCTTAATCCACTCTTCTCCTGTGATGATTGGAGGAATTCACTATTGTTTTCACAGATACAATAGCCTGATTGTCCTTGACTACACAAGCTTCACAATCTACAAGACTATCACTCCTGATCGCAATGCCTTCAAAGACTCACCTCTTTCAACCGCTCATTGGGATCAAATCCTTCAAAGAGCCTATCACAAACTCAACTCCTTCTAAGATGGCTCGATTCAGCTTGTTTGATTGATGTGAATTGAATTCACAAACTTGTTGATCAATCTCAATGCTTGATGTTTGAATTGTAGCTCTCGCTTTGAGTTGATCACTAGATATATCTTTTCACCATAGAAATAAAGCTTTTCACTTTGATAGAGTTTTGCCTTGATTTTTATCGCCCTCTCTCCTTTTTATTTTTGTCAATGCCTTCTATTTATAGCCTTGATTATCCTTGATTTGAATTTCCGTCTCATATTATATTAATGAGGGAATAATCCTTGATCCTATTCTTGATTCCCCTTAATTATATTCTCCTTGATATCGTTGATCGGATTTTTCTTCAAACGCTTATCGTAAAATCCGGCCCTGATTGATCCTCTCGTTGATTGTGCATTTAATGCTTGATCTTCTGTATCTTCTTCATAGTTCAATAATCTGACTAAGTAAGGTTTACTCAGCCGCTCTTTGAACGGTCAAGTGATCCATCTGAATTTGTTGCTTAGATCTTCCTTCACTTCTTTGTCTTCACTCACCAAAAGTCACTTTTACTTTGCCGATTCACTATTTCCTTCATTCTTTCGGGCTTTAAGGAGAATCTTTGTACTTCACTGATCCTTGATTTGGGTGAGATCAGTGTACACCATATTTAAACATTAAGTTTCATCACGTAAAACATAACTTAGACTTATCCAAGGTCATCACAGACTTCCTTTGTTATAAGTCAGACCATAATGTCTTCATTGCTTCTCCGCGGTACTTGACTCGGCTTCATTCTCGTCGACAACTGCTTTTACTTTGCCGTCCTACCAACTAGTACAATACTTGTCTGACTCAACTTATACAACATGTCAGACTCTAAGTAAAGACTTATACAGAGAATTCTAATTTATCTCAGGCTTGATATAATAGCTAGCATGGCCATCATCAAAACATAATAAAATGTTCCAAACAATTTCCCCCATTTTGATGATGCCAAAACCCTCATAAGCCTGAACATAAGTATGCCAAATTTTTCATAATAATTAACAAAATAAAACTCAAAAATTTTATTATCCATTTAAGGGCAATAAGATATTGCATCTTTTATTCAAAAACAAAGTCATATAGAATTCAATTAATATAATTCAGTTAAATAAGAAGGGCTACTCCTTCTTTTCTTCAAACCTGATGCCTTTGCCTTTGATGCCCTTGCCCTTATCAATTGGGCTTGCCTTCTTTCCATTGGAGATCTCAGGCTTTGAGCTTCCTTCCCCCTTTTTGGCAGCACCAAAACGTGTTTCAAGGTTTGCATTTGCTCCTTCAGACTCAGGGAGTGTACCATAACTTTGCTCCAAAATTTTGTTGTTGGCCGTATTAATGTTTACCAGAGTGTCAAGTTGCTGGCCAGAAAATTCCATAGCCTCATCCAGGTGTTGAATTTGATGAGTGTGAGCATTTAGAGTGTCCACCAAAGGTTTGAGATTGTTGTCAATCTTTTCAGCATGAAACTAAAGGTTGGTTTGGACATGGTATCAAATAAGATGTTGTAAGTTGCAAAGCAAGTTTCCCTGTTTTTCCATGACCTCATCTTGTATCTTGATGTGACTAATGAGGGCTTCAATCTTGTGGTTTAAGGGGGTTGCTTCACTTCTTAATGCAGCTTTCAGGTTTTGCCTACTGTGATACTGCTTCTCTATGTCTACAATCAGTGGTTGAATGTCCAGATTGAAGATTCTTTCTGGATCAACTTCCTCTAGTGCCACTTCAATATTCTCATCATCTTCATCTTCCTCCTCTTATAGTCTTTCACTTTCTACCTCTTCTTCTCTTTCTTCATCTTCTTCTTTTCTTCCTTATTAGACCTGTGGTTATTAAGGGGTTTCTGGGGGGTGTTGGCTTCTTCATCCGCTGAGATGTGACTTTCTCTACTGCTGTTCCCCATTGGTCAATAATGGGGGAGTTGACAGGTTCAGCGGAGTGAGGTTGATCAGCAGGCTCTCTCAGCTGTTTGTCAACTTTGCTGAGACTCTTGAAAAGTGCCTCTTGAATAGTTAGATCATCGTTAGATATCTCCATGTTTTCCGGATCACCTTCAAGATTGTCGCCCTTTGAGTGTTCATCCTCTGTCTCAGCTTCTTCTTCATCCATCTCTTCTTCTTCAGATGGAGTGAGACCTTCTTCCAAATAGGTGATGTCCTCTTGAGGTTTTTCTTCCTCCGCTGCTTTATTATCACTGATTATGTTGGAAATATTATTTATGTTTTGATGATGATTCGTCACGAAATTAGACAAATCACTTACAACCCATGATGATGAAGTCGAATTCAATCATATAGTGCATAATGAAAGAAGAAGCAAGAAATGGTCCTGAGATAAATGTATAAGTTCTATCTGTAGTCCGAACCTTGTATAGGTTGTTTCGCATAAGCATTGTAATAGAATAAGAACAAGGCGAATAAATTGAGTCACAACAAGAAAACTGAGTTATAGCAAGAAAACTGAATATGCACATGAAGAACTGAGGGTTCAAACTCAGTTATGCTAGAACTGAAGAAGATAAGTTCGCTGAGGGACACAGACTCAGTTGGCTTATCTAGAAGACTGAAGAACTGAGGGACACAGACTTAGTTACATAAAATTGAAGAACTGAGGTAGCAAACTCAGTTAGAAGCTGATTAAGTCGTGACTATAAGTCAGGATTCAGGCAAGTCTGTGGTGACCTGAAACTGAGTTATAGATTATGTAAAACTGAATAATCTTAAGGACAAAGATTATCAGTTACCTGGATAAGAATAAACTGATTGGTGTACTCTGACTTAGTCAATTGAAGTCAGATATTAAGTATACAAGGTACTCCATTTTGAAGAAGAGTAGAAAACTGAGTTAAGGCGTTGTTAAATTTAAACTGACTATACGACAAAAGATCGTACATGTGAACGTTGGCTAAACGACAAGTGTAACGGCTACAAGAGCTAGTGACCGTTACATCACCCTTATAAATACACAAGAGAATCACTTAAAAAGGGACAGAGAGGAGGATCAGAAAAAGAGCTTTACAAGCATATATTCAAAATCCAAATCCAGATCCACAAAATCAGATCAGATATATCTAGAAAAAGGGGAAGCCAACGGAATTGCCTTGAAGACTTCAAAGAAAGATCCAGTAACCCATTGAGGGGGAAAAAGGCATCTTGGAGCGACAAAGTCAGATCCAGAAGAATCAGACAGCTCACTGAATTAATCCCTGATTAATTATAAACCTAACCTTTGAGAAAAAAAGGGTTGGTTGTGCATAGTTTGAAGGGAGCAATTCTACCTTTCTTCATACAAATTGCAAACTTAGTTGCCACATTCACAGGTGCATGAGGACCGTGTGTGTTGGTGTTAGTGGTGAGTCGTGAAGGAGCAATTCCACCTCCGAAAGATCAAAGCAGGATGATGAAGGAGCAATTTCACCTTTCTTCATTTTGTGTAGACAGTGAAACTAGGGTGTCGTGAAGGACTGTCATAGTGCTAGGATTTTGTAACGGTTATCTCATTATTCTAGTGATACCTCCAATGCCACAGGAGAAGGGGAGACATACGGGATTACACCACCCGGAACTTCCATAAACAAATCTTGTGTTGATTTACTTTATGCATTTGTATTTGTTTTATTTATTGCATTATCACTCTGCAAACACTAGACAATGAGTCAGCACAGAACTGATACATAAAGAGTCTTAGAACTTAACTGACACATCTATTGCACTAAAGGCTAGTTTTATCCGCTGCCAATTGACAAGACTAAATATAAGTCAGCATTGACTTATATTCAGTTGAGCTAACTGATCTCCGCACAAGTTAAGGGACATGAACAAAATCGAATCAAGATCGCTTTGAGTTTCAGAGAAACTCAGTTCCTGGGGCTTTTCCAGCTCAGGATTAGTTTTTGGTGACAAGTTTATTCACCCCCACCCTCTAAAGTTGTGTTAGCCTTTCCAAGGGACCAACAATTGGTATCGGAGCAAATCTTCCTTTGGGAAGAGATCCAAATTGTTACTGCTCAAGGAGATAACTGTGCATCAGTTATTTGTTCGAAGCATCCAGTTGTTGAAGACCCATCACTGTATCAGTTCACTTAGTTTTAATGTCTACATCTAGAACTAGAAGTTGGCTTACTCACACCCTGACTAATTGCTTACAAAATATATCTGATTTTCAGGATCAAATGATCGAAAGGTTCAGTGCGACAAATTTATATACAAATCCAGAACCTCAACTCAGTGATGAAGTGAATACAAAATTCAATGTTCACATTAACAAATCTAGAGGAGTTCCATCACTAAGAGACCTCTCAAAAGAAGAAGGAATGGAGTTGTTGCAAGTGGTTGTTGATATAGAAGATTCATCACAGCAACAAAAGAGTGTACATTCAAATCCTAAAACTGCATCAAATCATCAAGGAAAGGTACATTCTTCAAATCGCTTATCATTTGTTTAACTCACCGAGAAACTGATCTTGTCAAGTTAATCAAAAATTACGCTTGGAACTAAAATTAAAAGACAGAGAACTTGACAAAACAAAAGATTGGAATGAGTTTCTTGAAACCGAGGTGTCAAATCTAATAAAAGATTAATTTCTAGTAAATTTGACAAAAGCAATGATAATCCCCACCCCTACCTACCTGAGACTTCAAAAAGTATAAACTTTAGAAATCAAGATATCGAAGATCTAGTGGATTACACAAGGAAACTAAAATGTTAAATCTAAAAGAATCCTTGTGAAATCAACTAAGATTGAGCGTAATGGTTTATCCGTAAAAGAGTTGAGACGGTTTAATTCTCTCAACAAAGAAACCGAAAGTAATGCTTCAAGAATTAACTCACCGGACCCAAAAAGGTATGGGTACCAAGAAAACTTAAACTGCTTTTGCAGAAAAGTCGCCACATTGCAAAATCCTCGAAAACTGACTTCTATACAAAACCGAGAAGGCAAAGGTCGATGAAGGACAAATTGGTCAAAAGAAGTAAACTTTCCAAATACCATCCGACGCTTTGGCCGACATGACAAATCACTCAAGCCACGTGTTTATCTCAAGAGAAAAGTAGATGTACATCCCTACATAATCCCATTGATTATGACACGACTTTTATTTGAAAACGATTGCAAACAAAAATCTTGACGAAATCTTGATCACCCAAAATCAATCATTCAAGGATCCCTAACTCAAAAATCAATGGAGCAATACAACATTGACGATGGAATCACCACCACCGATAATTTCTCACAAAGATTTTCAAACTCCAAGCTATCAACCCAGCATTGTTAGCAAAATCAAAAAGATTCGGGACTCGAAACCTGCTCGACACAAAGGTGGATACTTTATGCCCGTAAACCATCGAGACTTCTACAAGAATGCAAGAATCACCAACGAGAGAAAAGCTTCAGACAACTGCTCAAGATAAGAGCTTCACCGTTGATGAACAATTGCTTTCCCTAGTGTTTGGTCTTGACGTAATTAGAGGATCTACATCTTTCACCTTTGGAAACAGAGAAAAGAACAAACTTTGGGACGTCACTGCAATCAACAAGAATGAGAAGAATCTTAGTGGATCTATCTATCATCGTAAACGAGAATTTGCATTTTTGACGATCCTTCCGACAAAAATGTCATTGGTCATGCTAGAATTTCTACACTCTTTCGATCGATAAACTAAAGTCGATCTACGCCATTTGGTTTGAGAGAGATTGATTGGAGCGAGTTTATTCTCAATCGCTTGATAAAGCAAATCTCGCATTTAAAATGAGAGAATCAAAGAAAGGAAGGAAGTTATCGGAGAAATGTTTCTACTGGTGAAAGGGATTTACATATCTAGTGCAAAGGATACTAGATCATTTCTCCATTTCAAAATCTACACAAATGTATGGAACACAAATCGCTGTCCACCGACAAAGAAAAGAAAAATCCTTGTTGATGAAGAATCAAGTGAAATCTCAGATTCTAGTTCAAGTGAGACTGTGAGTTTGGATGACAGAACTTTGAGAAGACAGAAAAGGATGTGGAACAAGTTTCAAGCAAAGAAAACTGAAACTGAGGACGTAATTGAAATTGAGGATGAAACTGAAGAAAGCGAAGGAAGCGAGTCTGATAAATCTGAAGAAAGTGAATGTGAAGAAACTAAAGAAAGTGAACAGAATAAAGATTAATAAAATGAAGAAATTAAAGGAGCTGATGGTGAAACTGAAGATAATGAATCTTCAACTGAGTTGTATGGGGAATACACTGAAAAACAGAGAGAAGCTGTGGAAGACGTTGAATTTTGCGATGCTGAGTATGAAAAGGAACTGACAGTTCAAGATACTCAAACTGGCTCCTCATCGCAAGTTCATGAGGCATCCACAAGCAGATTGGCAACTGAAGAATCTCAACCTCCTGAAACTGTAACTGAAGAAAAACTGAAAGGATGGGAAGAGACCATTGAAAGTGTGATGCAAACTCTACAGCAGCAGCTCTTTGAATTACATGATTTCATTTGAAGATCACATTTCTCAGGTCTATTCGAATACTCTAACCTCATCACCCTCCGTAGATTATTTGAAGATTGCTATCGCTTATCCTCAAACAAGGGGGAAAATAAAGCTAGAGATGAAGTTGAAGGTGATACTGTCAACACTGAAAAGGCCTATGCCCTACAATTGATTGAAGAACAAGATGAACAAATAGAATCTGATCTACAGACCATTGATCTGCTATCTACTCGAAGGAATGAAGAAGCAATTGACACTCTGTTTGAGGAATTGATTAAAAGAAAGACCTTCGTTGAAACTCGAATCAAGAAGATGAAGATAATGCGCCTCAAGTTGTGCCGAGCATCGTGAAGAAACTTGTAACTCAGATCGATTGCAAGAGGGTCTACAAGCAAAGAAAAGACAGAGGGACAAGAAATAAGGGGGAAGTCGAACTGAAAGGGAAGATGAAAAGGAACCGTAAAGAAAAACTCAAAAGAAAACTTAATCTCATTTCGATGAAGAAGAAAACTGATGGAAGAGGAAATCAAGGAATTTCGATCAAGCTCAAGAACAAAGACAATGAAGAGGCTAATCGCTTGATCGCTGAATATCCGAGATCAAGCCTCAGATATGGCGAAATCTGTTGAATAAGGGAAACAAAGAAGGCTTATGGAAACAAAAAGGAGCATTTTTCTTGGTGAAAAGATATTGGCTCTTGAAAAGAGAAGTTGTAATTTTATTCAGCTTATAACTCGCTTTGTTTCATTTTGAATCTTGTAATAAACTTGGTCGTTCTAGTTTGCTATCTTAATTTGTTTTGTTATGATTTCTTGCACTATTCTTTTATTATTGCTTTTAGGAGGGTTATGATACATCATCAAAAAGTGGGAAATTGTTGGAAATATTATTTATGTTTTGATGATGATTCGTCACTTAAATTAGACAAATCACTTACAACCCATGATGATGAAGTCAGAATTAATCATATAGTGCATAATGAAACAAGAAGCAAGAAATGTCTAGAGATAAATGTATAAGTTCTATCTAGAGTCTGAACCTTGTATAGGTTGTTTCAGACAAGCATTGTAATAGAATAGGAACTAGGCGAACAGCTGAGTCACAACAAGAAAACTGAGTTATAGTAAGAAAACTGAATATGCACATGAAGAACTGAGGGTTCAAACTCAGTTATGCTAGAACTGAAGAAGATAAGTTCGCTGAGGGACACAGACTCAGTTGGCTTATCTAGAAGACTGAAGAACTGAGGGACACAGACTCAGTTACATAAAATTGAAGAACTGAGGTGGCAAACTCAGTTAGAAGCTGATTAAGTCGTGACTATAAGTCAGGATTCAGGCAAGTCTGTGGTGACCTGAAACTGAGTTATAGATCATGTAAAACTGAATAATCTTAAAGACAAAGATTATCAGTTACCTGAATAAGAAGAAACTGATTGGTGTACTCTGACTTAGTCAATTGAAGTCAGATATTAAGTATACAAGGTACTAAGTTTTGAAGAAGAGTAGAAAACTGAGTTAAGGCCTTGTTAAATTTAAACTGACTATACGAAAAAAGATCGTACATGTGAACGTTGGCTAAACGACAAGTGTAACGGCTACAAGAGCTAGTGACCGTTACATCACTGATGGAGGTCAAGTTAAATTATTAACTCGAGACCTACTAACCCACTAGCAAGAGAACTAGGTTCAATTGTAGTACAGCCAGACAGAGTCGAGGTCGATCCCACAGAGACTCGGCACAAATAAACACAACTTACTTTATCGACTTAAATTGAGTGGCGGTCTACGACCAACTAAATGTCAGAAATAAAATAAATGACAACCACAAGACACAAAATACCACAAAGACAAATCAAAGACTACTAAAACACGGATAATACGGTTGATATTATCTAGACAAATAGTATTGATTACGCTAGTAGATCATAACTCCCCATGTGAATTAGGTTGATAACGACAAAACAAACGCTCAAGATTAATTATTATGACTACGGAGTCATCCCCAAGGTAGATTTAGCCTGGTTAGGCCATCTAAATCATCGTGCCTCCATTACGTGACTTCGCTTTTTAATGCCTCCATCTCATATAACTTCCGACACAATTATGTAACTAGGGATGCCGGTATAAACCGTAACCTCATCTAAGCAACATTCCTATGGTTAGCGCATTTTAGATGCCGATTCAATCTATATCCTAAGTAACAATCACTTTTGAGTTTCATGTTAAATTATGATGACGAATAATTAAGTTGATCAGTTTAATTGCTCGCTTAAATTCCAAATCGTAGAATCGACGTAGTCGGGCCGATCATGATATTGCCCTACACCTTACCACACTCGGTCGACCGAATGACAAAGACTCGGCGACCGAAAGTGACATGTCTCGTCGACCGAACACAACTCGTGGTCGAACAAATCATGATTACTTCGTAACGCTTCTAACCTAAGCACATGGGTTCGTAAATAAATCTACATCACGCAATCAATACAAATAAAACTACTCCATAATAAGATATAACGATCTACAAATAAAGATTGCATAATTGAATAGTCATACCTCAAGACGAGAGTGACTCCCACTTTTTAATGCGCCCCCTAATCGGAGAATCCGACTAATCCACAATGTACGAACATAAAGAAAAGAAAAGAAAACTAAAACTTAAATTGCATAAATTGTTTTGTGTTGTAGTGGTGTGTCTTCTCAATTTCGTAGTCATTGCTTATATAGGAGTTGTAGCCGACATAGGAGAATCCAAGATTGACACGCATTTATCACCTTAGGCTTGGGTGACCGAACTGCTACGCCGGGTCGATCGAATGGCATGGCTCGGCCGACCGAGCCACCTTCTCTACGCGCTTTCAATTTGGCTCTGTCGACTTGTTCCCCACTTCACTCGCTTGTGCCGATCCGATTAATCTTTTCTTCAATGCTCCGATTTTCTTCTTTTATCTTGAGATCTCCCGATTGTGTGATAATTATCTTCCCGATTTATCATGATCCGCAAAATCAGCATTTATCACACAATTAATTGCTCTTTATAATAAAAACAAATAAATACCAATTATCATATTAATAATCACTTATCATTAAATAATAAATATAAACACGTGATTAAATATGAAATATATATAATTGACTCCGATTTAAGGTTATAATTGATGACATAAATAGGTATATTTTAACCGCCATCAAAATGCCCCCACTTAAACTTTGCTTCATTCCAACAAAGCATCAATAAGTCATTCCCAAGACAACATTTTCTCGTGGTCAACTCATACTTACACAAGAAACCCGAGTCAACTCTCATATACCACCATGCTCATAAGATAAACATTATCCACTACTCGCTATGAATCAAGTGATTGTGTGCATGTGCTGGTTTTATATAAATGTAGCCGATTTAGAGTTTATGCAGATTTCATATCTAAATTCACCAACATCAAGATTCATACTTCTTATGCCTCGCAATGGTTAAAGCACTAGAACAATAAGCAAGAGCGTATCTATAGGGTTTTTGACTTGGAGACCGAGTACTACTCAAGCCTCTAAAAATTAATATTTTCAATTTTTTTGCATATGTTTCGAATACTACTAATCTCAAGGAAGAAAACTTTTAATGAGTATCTCCTATCTTAGATCATGCATAGCACCGAATATTACCACAAGCGCAGGCTACTTTGGTAATTTTTCTACAAGCCCAAAGTTGTTTTAATGCATTGTCAAAACACAGTACGCCCCAAGCTTATTACTCCGCCTTGTTGGCTAGAAGATCGAATACATTAGTCGACAAATATCGACATTAGGTCCTCATAACCACTTATCTACGATTGTACACATACTTCTTTCAATTATTATAACTCATGCGGTACTAAGCGATTCACATGTCGAGTAATTGAACAATACCTAACTACTTGCAATTGTTGGCATGAATATCCTTAAGTCTACTAACAATTTATCGCAAAAGTATAATATGACTACGCACTCACGCAACTTGGTTCATGTCCTATTAATTCTAAGTATAAGAACTTCACAAGTTTAAGGGTACGAATTAAACAACTTGGCATTTATCCATAAAAATTTTAAAATTTGGCTCAATATTGTCTCTCGTACCGCTTCCTTGACTCGCAACATATAGCACAATATACATATATATATAGCTAAGTCCCCGCCCCACTTAAACATGGCATTGTCCTCAATGACAAAAATAAATGAGAGTTCAAGATGAAAGACTTAGCTCGAAACGGCTCCCAAGTAAAGGAACAATATCGGAGTAATCATCGGCACAACGTGGAGAGAGAGACACATCCTCGTATAAACAAACAAGCTCCACGAAATCGTCAAATACCATGTCTATGGAAGTTATAAAATAATGTGGCGTAATTAGATATAGATATCTAAAAACAGCTTTAAGCCACTTTACTTTATACCGCCATGGACAAGACCAAAAGGGATTTAAACCTAAATAAATAAAAACTCACATGACGGCTATCAAGGAAAAACCTCGCTTATTCCGAACTTAGACTCGGATCATGGCGAGATGAAAAACCGTGATAGGCGATGCTACTTTATTAAAAAGAAAAACAAAAAGATAGTTATAGTAGTAGTTCTAAATTTAAAGTCGCTAGCTCGACTCACCAAGATGGTTTATTCATAGACAGTGGTCCTCGAGGTACAAGACTTCCTCCTCACCTCCTCGCGGCAGCCCGTGATAATGCTTAATACGATGTCCATTAACCACAACTGACTCGCCTTTGAAATTGAATAATTCCACCGCCTCCGTATGAAAACTCGTTGTACTTGAAATGGGCCACACCATCTTGATTTTAACTTGCCCGAAAGAGCCTTAAGCGCGAGTTGTACAGAGAACCAGATCACCCTCTTGAAAGGTCCTATCTAGAATCTTTTGTCATGGAACTTCTTCGTAGCGCCCTTGAAAATTTTGGCATTCTCGTATGCCTCTAAACGAAACTCCTCCAGCGAGTTAATTCTAACATCCTCTTCTCACCGCCAACGCCTCATCAAAATTTAGCATTCGTGTTGCCCACATGGCCCGGTGCTCCAGCCCACAGTAGATGACATGCTTTTCCAAAACAATCCTATACGGTGACATTCCAATCGAGGTTTTATATGCAAATCCTATATGCCCATAAAGCGCCGCCTAAACGTAATTCACCAATCCTTCCTAGTTGTATTGACAGCTTTCTCCAGATACGCTTGATTTCTCGATTGGTGACTTCTACCGCCCACTAGTCTCTGGGGTGATATGCGGTTGCTAGCTTATGTCGAACCCCATACTTAATCATCACCTTTCAAAAGGTTTATTACAAAAATGACTACCATTGTCGCTATAATCGCCTCAAGGCCCCAAACCTTGTAAAAATATTCTTTTCAAGAATCTAACCACAACCCTAGCATCGTTAGTAGGGGAAGCAATGGCCTCAACCCATTTGGATACATAATCAACAAAGAACTAAGATGTATCGGTTAGATAATGATGAAGTGAAGGGCCCAACGAAATCTATTCCCAAACATCAAAAAGTTCTACTTCTAAGATACTTTGAGTGGCATCTCATTCCTCCGAGAAATATTACTCCGTCATTTGACAAGCATGACATCCTCTTGCATATTGGTGTGCATCCTTAAACAATGTCGGCCAATAAAACCGCATTGGAGGACCTTGGCCGCAGCTTTATCTCCCCGTAGTGTCCTCCAACTTCATACGAATGACAATGCTTCAGATATCATTATACTTTTCCTCGGGCACACATCTTCGAAAAACATTATCGATCCTAGCTTAAACAAATAAGGCTCATCCCAATAATAGTGTCTAAGATCTTTAAAGAATTTTTCCTTTCTTGACAAAGAGATTCGTGGCGTGTACTTTATGGAGAGATAATTGACAAACAAACTAAACCACGGTTGTTTCTTCTCCTTCACAACCTCTATTCGCAAGAAACTGCAAAGACAATCATCATGTCCTCCGATGGTGGTGATGGAGAAAAGTTGTTCATCGTGAAAAGATTCTCCTATTTCGTGCAATTCCTCACCATCCTCTAACCGTAAGCGATAGATGATCGCCACCACGCTCACTTCCTTTCTTATCTCGGATTTCTACGCCAAATTCTTGCAAAGCAGAGAATCCATCTCAACAGCCTCGGCTTTGAATCTTGCTTTGCTAGAGATACTTAAGAGCCGCATGGTCACCCATACAGTGACTTTAGATCCTACTAAGTACGATCTAAACTTGTCAAAAGCAAAGATAACGGCCAAAAGCTCCTTCTCCGTTGTGGCGTAATTTCTTTGGGCAAGATTCAAAGTCCGGCTTGCATAATAAATGGGCCTAAAATCTTATCCTTTCTTTGACCCAAAGCGGCGCCAACAAAGAAGATCACTTGCATCACACATCGCTCAAACGGAAGATCCCAACCGTGCGACTAGACGGTGCAAGAATCAATCTACTTTTTATTTCGTTGAAGGCTTTTATGCACTCATTAGAAAACACGAATGGTACATCCTTGGCCAATAATTCGGTAAGAGGTCTAGAGATTAGGAAAAGTCCTTGATAAACCTACGATAAAATCCGGCGTGGCCTAAAAACCTCGCAAAGTTTTAAGATTAGTAGGTGGAGGTAGTTTCTCGATCACCTCGACTTTAGCTCTATCCACCTCTATACCGCTTCTTGGATATGCGTGACCTAGTACTATACCTTCCGTAACCATCAAATGACACTTCTCCCGCTTAAGCACAAGATTAGTCTCTTCACATCTCTTCAACACTGTGCTGGATGTGTGAGACATGAATCGAAATCGCCTCCAAATACGGAGAAATCATCCATAAAGATTTCCAAGAAATCTTCCACCATGTCCGCAAACAAAGGACATCATACACCGCTGAAATGTCGCGGGCGCTGTACAATCCAAATGGCATTCGATTATAAGCAAATGTCCCATATGGGCATGTAAATGTCGCTTTCTCACGATCCTCGGGTGAGATGTGGATTTGATAGTATCCCGAATACCCGCCAAGAAAACAATAGAAAGCATGCCCGCCGCCGCCTCTCGAGCATTTGATCGATGAAGGGAAGAGGAAAGTGGTCCTTACGAAGTTGCGCCATTTAGTTTCCTAAAGTCTATGCACACTGATGACCGTGATTAGCCTCACAGAATTAACTCATTCAACTCATTGGCTTGCACCGCTAATCCTCCTTCTTGGGAACTACGTGGATAGGGCTTACCCATTCGCTATCAAAGAATTGGAAATATAATTCCCATTTCTAGCATTTTTATAACCTCATCCCTAACCACGCCCTTAATTGCGGGTTAAACGCCTCGAGGTTGTGCAACCGCTTTTTTCAGTGGTCCACGGAGATCTTGTGGCATACATACGCTAGACTAATGCCCTTGACGCCGCCTATGGTCCATCCAAATGCTCCGCGTACTCTCTCGTAACTCTCATTAGTTTCTCCTCTTGTAAGTCCGTCAAGGATGAAGATATAATTAGCGGCAAAGTCTCATCTTGAAGAAATACATACTTCAAATTCGCAGAAGAGGTTTTAAAGTCAAATTTGTGGGAGGTTCTTCCAAAGAGGTCTTCACTTTTGACCAAAGGAGTTTGAGTTCAAAGTATTTATGCCACGCTGGTCTATGATAGAATCTTTCAATCTCCGCAAAGACTTACTTCCTCTACAGCCTTCCTCTACATCCTCGGCCATATCATCTTCTCCTCCTCACTACTTATGTACTTGACTTCATCCTCTTCTTCCAAGACAAAGATCCAAGAAATCCTTGATACTTTCATGTTGTTGAAATTCTTGAACGATCCTATCAATGGAATCCAACATGAAACATGCATCTTCTCCATCATCAAAGTTGTTTCATAGTATCAAAGACATTGAATGCAACTCTCTTTCATTCACTCTTAATACCAACTCGCTTTTGTAAACATCAATTAGCGCTCTACTAGTGGCCATGAAAGGTCTCCTAAAATCAATGGCACTTCGTAGTTAGCTTCCATATCTAATACCACAAAGTCGATGTGGAATACAAACTTTTCAACCCTAACTAGCACATCCTCAACCACCCCACACGGTTCCTTGACAGAACGGTCACTAATTGCAATGTGATTGAGGTCTTCTTAAGATCTTTCATGCCTAGTTTCCAAAAAATAGATAGTGGCATCAGTTCACACTTGCTCCTAGATCACACAAAGCTTTGTTCGCACATACGCTACCTATGGTGCAGGAATGAGAAAACTTCCCGGATCTTTGCATTTCGGGGTAACTTATGTTGAAGAATGGCCGAGCACTCCTCATTAAGGCATATGGTCTCTAAATCTAGAAGTTTCCTTTTAGTGAGACGGCGCCTTTTAAAAACTTGGTGTACTCAGCATTTCAAATAGTGCTTCAACTAGGGGTATATTGATTTGCAACTTACTAAACATATCCACTAACTTTATACCTCTTATTATCAAACTTAGGTTTCGGCTTTGGTGGAGGATAAGGTAGAGTTGAAGGATCGACATCAAGAAAAATTGGGTACTTATTATCAAAAAGTTCAACTCTAGGCCCAAGAGGTTCTTTATATGTTCTTTGCTCAGCAAAGATTCAAAGTATTAGTCTCATTGCTTGGCTCACCATCCTTATTCTTTGTGACTTTCTCTTGCAGGGATGGTGGAGTTACTTCTTTCCACTTCTTGTCATGATCGCATTCAAATCCTTAGGTTCTTCTCTGTTGCTTGGGCAACCTCCAGAGGTCTAGTTGAGACTTGCTCACTAGTTGTCCTACCTCGTGCGTGAGATTTTGACTAGAGCTTCCTGGTTGGTTACCTTGGCATCCGCTCTTCGACAATATTGGCAAAGTTAGTGGCTAACTCACCATAGATTTTGAAAGTTGTCCCATATTATCAAGCTGACGACATTACTCGCTTTTTCTATCGCAGCCTTCCCAACCAAAAGTTTTAGTCCATTGTGGTACATAAGGGGTAGGTGGTTTAGGCCTTTCTCCCGCATTTATGTCACTATATCGGAATCCAGATGGTTATGATTGGGTCTCAGATCCTCCTCCGACATAATTGGCTTCTTCAAGACTCAAAGATTCTCACCTTGAGGTGCTACCTCGATTCCAAATTTTCTCTACTCTTGTCATCCTCTCTGCATCCCATCTACCTTATCATTGATAATGTAAAGTTGTTCTAAGATTTTGCAGATGCACTATCATCGAATATATCGCCATCTTCACAAAGAGCTATGTCATTGCCTCCCATTGGCTATTCATTGCTATTTGTTCCATCTTTCCTTGTGCCTCCTCGTGAGATAAAGAACAAACGCCCATTGCTTTGAGGCGCGCCTACCCTAATTTTCTCGCCTCTCTCAACCCATGGTAAAAAGTTTGCATTAAAAGCCAAAGAGAGATGTCATGATGAGGACACTTCCTCATAGCTTCCTTGAAACGCCCCAAGCTTGATCAAAACTCTCCCAGTGTTGTTGCTTAAATCCTAAGATGTCTTGGCGTAACTTAAAGGTTTTTCCCAAGGGAAATACTTATTCATGAATTTTTGCAACAATTGTTCCCAAGTAGTGATAGATCCAAATTTCTCTAAGAGAGAAGCCATTGCTTAGCTTTATCTTTCAAAGTGAAAGGGAAAAGCTTAAGATTTAATGTTCCTCCGGGATTAATTCTGTTTCACTCAGGTATAACGATTTCCAAGAAATTCGCCACGTGAACACCAGATCCTCGCTTTGGATTCCATGAAAAGTGGAATAGTTGGTCACCATTTGAATTACATTAGGCCTAGGGGTGATAGATTTCCGCAAAGATCTCATGGTGCTACGATAATGGGAATGAATTGTTCAATAGTGGGCGCTGCATAACTTTGCAAAGTGCGCCCGCTTCCTTGGACTAGGGCTTGGTTCTCATTATTAACATTTGCATTCACATTATTGGCATTATTGATAACAGATTAATAACAGGATTAGGTACCGGTTTGGATTGTTCTCAATGCCTTCCATTTCCGCTTTCAGATTCGAATGCTCGTAATGATCGGTTGTATGTCCTTCTCCCACTCCTTGCTCGCTTCCTCAAGATTTGGATCCTCTTCTCCTTGCTTAGCCAGCCTCTAGCTAACTTCCTATTCCTTCTCGCAAATTTTTCTATCTCAGATTATAAGGTTCAAGCGGCTCCTTCGATTTCCGAGTAGCGCACTATAAAATAATAAACAACAATAAAACAATTAATCACTAGTAAAGGCTAGGCCTTTAACTAACTAAATAAAACAGACTCGAAATAAGTTTGAGAAAAGAAAAAGTAAATAAAACAGAAGCAATATTGTAAAACTGATACAGAATAGAAACAGAAAAGAAAACAAATTCTCGGTCGACCGAGAGCTGTGGTTCGGTCGACCGAACGCTTTTTTTTTTTTTTTTTTTTTTTTTTTTTTTTTTTTTATTTTTTTTTTTATTATGATGACACTGCTTAATATACATGCACTTTTATTCACGTAATATTTACTTAATCCAAATTCTAACAAAATAAGCTATATCTTAATTTAATGACTCGAGTCCCCGGCAACGGCGCCAAAAACTTGATGGAGGTCAAGTTAAATTATTAACTCGAGACCTACTAACCCACTAGCAAGAGAACTAGGTTCAATTGTAGTATAGCCAGACAGAGTCGAGGCTCGATCCCACAGAGACTCGGCACAATTAAACACAACTTACTTTATCGCACTTAAATTGAAAGTGGCGGCTACGACCAACTAAATGTCAGAAATAAAATAATGACAACCACAAGACACAAAATACCACAAAGACAAATCAAAGACTACTAAAACACGGATAATACGGTTGATATTATCTAGACAAATAGTATTGATTACGCTAGTAGATCATAACTCCCCATGTGAATTAGGTTGATAACGAGACAAAACAAACGCTCAAGATTAATTATTATGACTACGGAGTCATCCCCAAGGTAGATTTAGCTCGGTTAGGCCATCTAAATCATCGTGCCTCCATTACGTGACTTCGCTTTTTAATGCCTCCATCTCATATAACTTCCGACACAATTATGTAACTAGGGATGCCGGTATAAACCGTAACCTCATCTAAGCAACATTCCTATGGTTAGCGCATTTAGATGCCGATTCAATCTATATCCTAAGTAACAATCACTTTTTGAGTTTCATGTTAAATTATGATGACGAATAATTAAGTTGATCAAAGTTTAATTGCTCGCTTAAATTCCAAATCGTAGAATCTGACGAGTCGGCCGATCATGATATTGCCCTACACCTTACCACACTCGGTCGATCGAATGACAAAGACTCGGGCGACCGAAAGACATGCCTAGGTCGACCGAACACGCTCGTGCGGAACAAATCATGATTACTTCGTAACGCTTCTAACCTAAGCACATGGGTTCGTAAATAAATCTACATCACGCAATCAATACAAATAAAACTACTCCATAATAAGATATATCGATCTACAAATAAAGATTGCATAATTGAATAGTCATACCTCAAGACGAGAGTGACTCCCACTCTTTAATGCGCCCCTAATCGGAGAATCCGACTTAATCCACAATGTACGAACATAAAGAAAAGAAAAGAAAACTAAAACTTAAATTGCATAAATTGTTTTGTGTTGTAGTGGTGTGTCTTCTCAATTTCAGAGTCAGCTGCTTATATAGAGTTGTAGCCGACATAGGAGAATCCGTAAGATTGACACGCATTTATCACCTTAGGCTTGGGTGACCGAACTGCTACGCTGGTCGACCGAATGGCATGGCTCGGTCGACCGAGCCACCTTCTCTACGCGCTTTCAATTTGGCTCCGTCTCGACTTGTTCCCCACTTCACTCGCTTGTGCCGATCCGATTAATCTTTTCTTCAATGCTCCGATTTTCTTCTCTTTATCTTGAGATCTCCTCGATTGTGTGATAATTATCTTCCCGATTTATCATGATCCGCAAAATCAGCATTTATCACACAATTAATTGCTCTTTATAATAAAACAATTAAATACCAATTATCATATTAATAATCACTTATCATTAAATAATAAATATAAACACGTGATTAAATATGAAATATATATAATTGACTCCGATTTAAGGTTATAATTGATGACATAAATAGGTATATTTTAACCGTCATCAATCACCCCTATAAATACACAAGAGAATCACTTAAAAAGGGACAGAGAGGAGGATCAGAAAAAGAGCTTTACAAGCATATATTCAAAGATCCAAATCCAGATCCACAAAATCGATCGATATATCTAGAAAAGAGAAAGCCAACGGAATTGCCTTGAAGACTTCAAAGAAAGATCCAGTAACCCATTGAGGGGGAAAGAAGGCATCTTGGAGCTACAAAGTCAGATCCACAAGAATCAGACAGCTCACTGAATTAATCCTTGATTAATTCTAAACCTAACCTTTGAGAAAAAAAAAGGGTTGGTTGTGCATAGTTTGAAGGGAGCAATTCTACCTTTCTTCATACAGTTGCAACTTAGTTGCCACAGCTGTTGGTGCAGTCTGAGGACTGTGTGTTGGTGTTAGTGGTGAGTCGGGTGAAGGAGCAATTCCACCTCCGAAAGATCAAGCAGTGGATGAAGGAGCAATCTCACCTTTCTTCATTTTGTGTAGACAAAGTGAAACTAGGGTGTCGTGATGGACTCATCATAGTGCTAGGATTTTGTAACGGTTATCTCATTATTCTAGTGATACCTCCTACACCACAGAGAAGGGAGACGTCATGATTACACCACCTGAACTTCCATAAACAAATCTTGTGTTGATTTACTTTATGCATTTGTGTTTGTTTTATTTATTGCATTATCACTCGCAAACACTAGACAATCGAGTCAAAGACAGAATCGATACATGAGAGTCTTAGAACTTAACTAACACATCTATTGCACTAAAGGCTAGTTTTATCCGCGCTGCTTAACAAGACTAAATATAAGTCAAGATTGACTTATATTCAATGAGCTAATCGAACTCCGCACAAGTTAAGGGACAGAACAAAATCAATCAAGATCGCTTTGAGTTTCATAGAAACTCGCCTCCCGGGCTTTTCCACCAGATTAGTTTTTGGTGACAAGTTTATTCACCCCCCTCTAAACTTGTGTTAGCCTTTACAAGGGACCAACAGATTACCACAGGTTCGTTCAAGTTGCTGGTACCAGTCACAGAGGTGCTCTCTTGTGCCTTCTGAGATCCGGTTCTTCATCCCACTCCTGGTCTGCTGCTTTCAGGTTGTTTTCTTTTTCTCCCGGCAGTGGGTTTGGGTTTCATAGATGCCTTGATGTAGGTAAACATTACCTTGGACTTGTGTGGAGCCTGCAGATTTGTGGGTTTCACTTTCAAAGTGTCAAACAGGTGTTGAAAGGGAAACCTATGTGATTTTCTCTCCCATAAATCACCTTTCTTGCGCAAACCCTTGCTTGGTGCCGTGATTGACAGATCAATTTCCTTTTGAATATGGTCTTTCTACCTATTGAATACAAATGTTGCCCAGTCAAATTTAGTACCTTCGTAGATGATTTCCATTAGCTTGACCCGTAACTCGGTCAAGTTTTCCATTGACCCTTTTCTGCCTTCGATGTTCTTGGTGATGACCGGTGAGAATTCAGCAAACGGAAGTTTGAGTGCTGATCTAGGGAGGTTGTAGGATTTGCTATTTTTCTTGGGGTTCTTGGCTATTTCAGTCCAGAACTTTTTGATGTCAATCTGTACTAACTTTACATTAGTTGGACCTATCATAGGTAGGTGGAGGAATCTATTGAGAAGACTAGGCTTAATGACTACTTCTTTCCTGAAGATTGAACTCTTTATGCAGTCGATATCAGTCTTCTTTGTGCTGGGCACAAACTTTGCATTTTTCCAGAATGCAATCAGATTTTCATAGCAAATTCCGTTGATTAGGGGGTTTAGGAAGGTCATAACCCCAGATTTGAGCTGCAATCAACCAAGCGTTGAGCTTGTGCATCATTATCACAGAAGGAAATATATGGTTCAGGTTTGAAAAACGATCCAGTGATGATCGATTTTTCATAGAATCTTTCAGTGGGAGATATTGTAGAAGATGAAGCCATTTCTTTGAGATTTGAGAGAAATATTTGATTTTGCAATGAGAATTAGGGTTTTTTAAATTTTAAGAGAGCATAAAGAATTTTGAGAACTCTCTAAGTGTTGTTTATATAGGATGGAATAGGTAGTGTGAACGTGGTTGAATATGGAAGGATTTTATGACATAATGGCGTGATTTTATGTATATAAGTCCCGATATTCGAGTGTAGTGGGGAGTGGATTGAGGTAAGTAATGATAGATTCCGTGAATCGAGGCGTTTGTGATTCGAAAAATAATACGGTTACCTCCATGATTGTAAATTGATCTCCACGTGTGTAATCTTCCACAGTATAATCCTCCATAACTTACTTATTCTCCACGTGTATAAAAGTTGATTTGATTCAAACTTTAATGTGCCCATGACTCCAATCTTCATTTCGGTGGAGTGCCTTGGCTGGTCACTTAGCCGGTGTAGTGAATTTTTCACTGAGCTGCTTTATTCAACTGTTCCTAACAATCAGTTAAGTTAACTTTGCTGAGTACCAGTGCCTTACCTGCAACATCTCCTGTAATGGCAAAGGGTTGATCAGCTGGTGAAGTCACTTAGCTGATTACTCCAGTTAGCTGCTCTTTGGTACTTAGTCAATTTCAATCATTCCCAACTCAGTTCTCAACATGCTAAATCATTCATGACTGAGTGGTTTAGTGAAGATGTTAGCTAATTGATCTTCAGTGGGTATGCATCATAAAATAACATCTCATTTTTCAACATGATCTCTGATGAAATGATGTCTCACATCAATATGCTTTGTTTTTTAGTGCAACACTGGATTTTCAGTAATAGATATGGCACTTGTGTTGTCACACATGATTGGAATAGTCTTCTCCTCCATTCCATAATCCTTTAGCTGCTGTCTAATCCATAGTACTTGTGCACAGCAAATGACTGCTGCTATATATTCTGCTTCAGCTGTTGATGTTGATATGAAGTTTACTTTTTACTGAACCAAGAAACTAGCCTGGTGCCTAGCATTTTGCATGTTCCCAAAGTGATTTTTCTATCTATTTTGCATCCAGCATAGTCAGAGTCTGAATATGATATCAACTTCAATCCTCCATCTTTTGGATACCAAATTCCAACATTGATGGTGTTCTTCAAGTATTTGATTATTCTTTTGGCTGCTAGAAGATGTGATTCTTTTGGTTGAGCTTGAAATCTTGCACATACTCCTACTGAAAATGCTATGTCTGGTCAGCTTGAAGTTAGATATAGTAGGGATCCAATGATTCCTCTATACATTTTCTGATCAACATCTTTTCTAGCTTCATCTTTTCCAAGAATGACTCTTGCACACATTGATCTATCTGCTGTGCCACTTGTGTCCATACCATACTTGTGTATTAAGTCTTTTGTATACTTGGCTTGACTAAAGAAAATACCATACTTCATCTGTTTCACTTGAAGGCTAAGAAAGTAATTTAATTCTCCCATCATATTCATCTGAAATTTGCTCTTCATTAGGTTTGCAAATTTCTCCCACAGCTTTTCATCCTCTGATCCAAAGATAATGTCATCAACATAGATTTGTACTAGTAATGTACTTGTTCCTTCCTCTAATTTGAATAGAGTCTTATCTATAGTTCCCTTGTTGTATCCATTCTTGATCAGAAATTGTGATAGTGTTTCATACCAAGCTCTGGGTGCCTATTTGAGTCCATAAAGGGCCTTCTTGAGCTTGTATACTTTATTTTCTTTTCCTTTGAGTTGAAAACCAGGAGGTTGTTCCACATATAGTTCTTCTTCAAAAAGTCCATTCAGAAATGCACCCTTGACATCTAGTTGATAGACTTTGAAGTCTTTGTGTGCAGCAAAAGCTAGAAAAAGTCTCATTGCCTCCAGTCTTGCCACTGGTGCAAATGTCTCATCATAATCTATTCCTTCTGCTTGAGAGTAGCCTTTTGCAACTAGCCTTGCTTTGTTTCTGACAACTGTTCCTTGCTCATCCATATTGTTTCTAAATACCCATTGCCTGCGGACTAATTTACGATGTCTCCGTCGCAGTGTCAGGCACAGCCTGAAAGGGGTGTTGTGGAAACACACCATTCCAAGGTCGGTTGTTCCAATGATGTTGGCCGTGTCTGGTCTGTCAACAAGTTCCCAGACTTCATTTCTTTCAAATTCATTTAGTTCTTCTTGCATGGCTATAATCCAGTCTGCATCTTGAGTTGCATCATCTATTGTCTTGGGTTCCACTTGTGATAGAAAACATGTTAGCATATGCTCCAGTTGTCTTCTAGTTCTAACTCCTTTGTGAATGTCTCCAATGACTTGATCTCCTGGATGATCTCTTAGCCAACTGAGGTCAGGTTGAAGTTGTTCATCACTTGGTGCTTCTACAACTTCAGGTTCTGCATGGGCTTCAAGTTCTGGTGCTTCTTCTGTTGTAAATGACTTGTGGCTCATTTTGATTTTCAAAATGGTGATTCAGAAAGGATGATGTATGGTTGTATTTGTATATACTTCCGTTTGTGTTGCTTCTTCTTCCTGATCTTGAAGACTTTCACCATTTGTGTTTGGTTCATCAAAGACTACATGTATTGATTCTTTGATCACTAATGTTCTTTAGTTGAGTATTCTGAATGCTTTGCTGGTGTCTGAATATCCCATAAAGATTGCTTCATCAGCCTTTTCATCAAAGGTATGCAGCTGATTCCAGTTCAAAACAAAACATTTTGATCCAAACATATGCAAATATGGGACATTAGGTTATCTTCCATTCCATATTTCATATGGAGTCTTTCCATGATATTTGTTGATGATTGATCTGTTCTGTGTATAGCATGCTGTGTTTGCTGCTTCAGCCCGAAACCTCTTTGGTAGGCCTGTTTCTACAATCATTGTTCTGACTGCTTCTTTGAGAGTTCCATTTCTTCTTTCTACTACACCATTTTGTTGTGGAGTTCCTGCTGCAGATAATTGATGTAGTACTCTATTTTCTTCGCAATAAGTTCTGATAACTTTATTTAGAAATTATGTGCCTCTATCTGATCTGATCTTGATAATCTTTAGTTCTTTCTCATTTTGAATTCTTCTCAGCAAATCTTGCAGCTTCTTAAGTGTCTCTTTCTTCTTGTTCATGAATATTGTCCAGGTGTACTTGGAGAAATCATCAACCACCACTAGAGTGTATTTCTTACTACTTACACTTACTGGCGTGACTGGTCCAAACAAGTCCGTATGTAGAAGATGTAGAATTCTTGTTGTTGATTGATAGGGCTTTGATTTGAAGGAGCTTTCGATTTGATTTCCTTTCTGGCATGCCTCACAGAGACTTTCCTTCTTGAATATGATCTCTGGCAGGCCTTCAACTAACTTGTTCTTTGATAATGTGTTGATGGTCTTGAAATTTAAGTGATTTAATCTTCTATGCCAAATCCAGCAGGTTGATTGTTTATTTTTGACAAGTAAACATGTTTCTGCTTTAGCTGTTCTCCAATTCACCACATACATGTTGTCTTCTCTTCTTCCTGCAAGAACCACTATGTTGGTTTGGCTGTGAATCACTTTCCATCCTTCCTTGTTGAAGAGTACATTGTAGCCTTTGTCACAAAATTGGCTGATGCTTAGCAGATTGAAATTTAGTCCATTAACATATGCCACATTTTGAATCTTCAAATTGTTCTTGAGAATTGTGCCTTCCCCCTTAATCTTGCCAGGGTTTTCTTTGCCTCCAAATATGATTTTGGGTCCATCAAAAGCTTTGAAATCAGTGAGCCATCTCTTGATTCCTGTCATGTGTCTGGAACATCCACTTTCTATGTACCAGACATCCTACAAAACAAATTAATTATGTTTAGGTACCCAACACTGCTTGGGTCCATACCTGTTAGCAGTCATGCCTCCTACTCCAAGTGTATATCCAAATGATCTTCTTTTTGGATAATTAAAATCATCAACTTCACATGTATAAGGCATGGCAGAATAACTTCTAATATTTCTACTGATGGTATCCTGATACTTTTCTCTACTTTTTGGTGCATTTGCATCCTTCTTCACTTTCCAATATGCAGTGGGAAACCTATGTTGCTTCATGTGTCTAGGAACATACCTAGATTGATTTTTCTTAAACACATGATGCATGTCATGGAATGGGTTCTTCTTTTATTTGGAGGTGCAACATTCCAATCACCCTCTGAAGGATATAGTCTTCCTTTACCTTTCAGAAGGTCTTTGTTTTTGGTTGACTGGAATGATGATTTAGTCTGCTTTTCACTGCACTAGGTTTTGACTTCACCAGTATAGGATGAGTGGTTGAAATTATGGTCTGTCCTTTTTTGAAATTTGGTCCATTATTGGTCCTAGATTCAGAATTGTGTTGTCCATTGTTTCTATTCTCATCCTGACTATTGTAGCCAAGACCAGATCTGGATCCAAACCTTTTTGAGGGTTTGTAAGCTGGTGCATTTAAGGGTGCAGTTGTGGTCTTAACTAGTAGGGGGATTTTCTCAACCAATCTGTCAACACCAGATTTGTGATCATCTACTGTTTGTTGATCATTTGAGTAAGTCTCCTTACTAGTTAGTTCAGCTTTTGCTTTATACAGTTCTTTCTTTAATCTTTTATTCTCCTTTCTTAGATTCTCACACTCATGTTCCAGAATTTCATGATTCAATTCAATTTCATCAAATTTACTCATGAGATTTTTGATTATGTTTGCAGTGTCTAAGGGGAGAATAGAAGATTGTGCAGTGTTAGATGTGGATGCATAAGATGAAGAGTAAGAATTAGATGTTACCTTAGTTTCATCAGATTCTTTGGCCATAAGACATAGACTTGCTTTCTCATTATCTGAACTGTCAGTTTCATCTTCATCTAATTCTTTGGTCATGAGACATAGGCATGCATTCTCATTGTCTGAGCTGTCTACTTCATCACTATTATCCGAGTCATTGTCAGATGATTCTTCATTATTTTCACTGCTGGATTCAGCCTTGAGTACTTTCTTACCTGTCCTCTTTTCAGATGCTTTGTACTTCTTCTTTTCCTCATCTTTGTTATTTTCTTCGGGGCAATCAGCCTTGAAGTGACCTTTCTTGTTGCAGTTGAAGCATCTGTATTCATCAACTTTTTTCTTCATGTCCTTGTTTGAGCTTGACCTCTTGTTTGATGATGAGTTTCCTTTGAATGGCTTCTTTTTGCTAAACCTCTCAAAACATTTAACTAATAAAGCTACATGTTTTTGAGCTGTAGTGTCTCTTTGCTGATACAATCAGCAAAGTTACTTTGCTGTGGTGCTATCAGTGCACTGGATCTTTGTGTCTCTGCCGGAGCACCATCTTCACCGTTCAATTCGAATTCATGAGCCTTTAGTTGGGACATCAGAGTCAGGGTGTCATGTTTGCAAGATTTGTTGTTCCTCTGATTACTGATGTTATGATCTTCTATCTTTTAGGTAAGCCTCAAGATCTTTAAGCACACATCTTTCTGAGGATATGTGTGTCCAAGCTGTTGCAGTTCACTGATGATGCTTGAGAATCTGTTGTCCATTTGATCAATGGATTCACCAGCCTTCATTTTGAAGTTCTCAAATTTCTATTTTGCAATAGATAATTTGTTTTCTTTAACTGCTTCAGATCCTTCATTTATCAGTGCCAGCTTGTCCCACATCTCCTTTGTTGTTTTGCAATCTTTGATTCTCATGAACATGTTGCTATTCAGGGTCTTCAAAATCATATCTTTTGCAAAAAAGTATACATTTGTTCTTCTCCTATCATCCTCGGTCCAATCTTTCTTGGGTTATCCACTTCTTTTCCTTGATCTGCTCCTGTGGCTAAATCATTAATTACATCTAGCATCTCCTCATGAGTTGCTGCAAGATGAGATAACATTCTTATTTTATATTCATCAAAGTTGTTAACATTGAAAACAAGTACTTTCACTACAAGAAAATCGAGTTTTAATGAGGGGAAATCCAGTCATTAAAAGTCATTTTCCCGTCATTAAAGACTTTTAATGATGGGAAATTTACTCTCGTCGCCCTTCATTGCTGCTTCTCTATATAAAGGCATATAATGAGAGTAACATTGCCCGTCAGTATTGATTTTCTCTTTTAGTGACGGGTCTTTCACTCTCATTAAAAACACATTTTTAATGAGAGTGAAAGACCCGTCACTAAAAGAGAAAATCAATACTGACGGGCAATGTTACTCTCATTATATGCTTTTATATAGAGAAGCAGCAATGAAGGGCGGCGAGAGTAAATTTCCCGTCACTAAAGGTCTTTAATGATAGGAAATACATGATTTTTAATGACCGGATTTCCCTTCATTAAATGATAATATATTACTCTCATTGTATATAAATCTACCCCTAGCCAAATCATTTGGGGGTCATTCATGAAGATGGCCATGAACCCATCAGGAGACAAAGCAAAAAAAACAACAATGCTTCACCAAGCCCAACAAAATCATATTGATAACTAGTAACATAACTGTTTGCAAAAGCATACATATGATACATTCAAGGGTGACCTCTAAAACTATAAATAATCCTCACAATTACTTTACTATATTCATCCAAAGGTCCATGAAAACGAAATACAACATCACAAGTTGTACAAAAAGGCAATAAATAGAATGTTAACCTTCAAACTCCTTATTGCTAAGAGGAGCATCTTTGTCAAAGTTGTAAATTTCTCATCATGAGTCCACACCGTTAGTTTCATCATTTTCATCTACACCGACTGCAAATAAATGGATGGTATGAGTTTTTAAAAAACTATCTACACACTATGCAATAAAATCGCAATGCTAGATCGATCAATATATCATACACTATGATAAATGGTGTAAGAATTGGTTTGTGTCATTGGTTGTCATTATGGTGGTGGTTGTACTATTAGTAGGAACATCACCTTCTATGGATACATACTAAATTTTCCCTTGCATTGAACAAATATGCAACCCTATTTAAGTGTTCTGCAATCCTCTTACACATTAACATAGGTTCTGGAACCATGTATTATAATAGACTAGGCATCGATGTTAGTATCACTAATTCCAAGGTGCAAGTTCATATAATGATTCAAATAATGCAACAATGACTATCAAATCAAATTATTAGTATATCTGAATTGCAAAGATTAATCTTACAGAACTAGAATGTTCAACTCAAATAGTACAAGTGCATATTTGAAAACTCAAAGACAAAGCAAATAGAATAGCTTAAAAAACATACTCAAAAAGTATATAGAGTTATGCCATTCAGAACATGTATCGTAATAATCAAGCTAGAGAACAGAATTCTGAGTCGTACTCAACTTATCAAATAAGCACAATCAAGAAAACATTCATTTAAGCAAAGAATAGGCTCAAATTTTTTGTGTAATTAAATTCAAAGCACAGTTCCATATAATGAAACAAGATGATAATTACAAATTAGCTAACAAAAAGAACTCATAAAATAAGAATTTACAAACTGCAATGTGAGATGCAAAATATAGTGAACGCATAATTTTACTATTTTAGAGTGGTTCGGTGAATGTGACCTACCTCCACAAATTGTATGTTAGGCAGACAGTTGGGGGTATTCACTATCATACAAATATACTAACTTTGACAAGTAACAAGTTTACTGCAAGAAAAATATGAGTGGCCGAGATCCTTATAACAACAATTAAGCATAAATTAAGATGCAAGTAGCACTACCAACAAGATCTTTGAATTAGTGTAAATACACCGCATGAGAGAAACAGAGAGAATAACAAATACACATGCAAGAATCATATAAAATAAAGATAGGAAACGGACGTTATACATGAATAATACATGTGAGCAATGACAATCAACTCAATGAAGCATTGAACCTTAATAAAAGAACCCCAACATGAAAGTATACATAGAAGTTTAATGAACTCTCTGAATAATGAAAGATACTTAACATGAAATCAACAAAGATAAAATATTAAAAGAGTAATGGCAGATGCCTATTAAGCATACTATTCGGTACATGCGATATTCATCGTTATCACTCATTGCAAACAGAAAAGAAAGAAATATTCCAAGTACTTATGTAAACAGAGTAAATTTTCTATTGTTATTACCATATGAAAGTAGTAAAATGAGTTATAAGTAGCATCAGGATAGCCTATGGAAATGTTACCTGTGAATGACGAGAATTTCCCATCATATTTTTCATGCTTTATGTTTCCAGCCGCCACTTCATCCTATTTCCCACAAAAAATGTTGCTATCAATCTAGAAACAAAGAGAAACGAGCACATTGCTTTCATGTCATAAAACTCTTCATATCCAACTCCCTTGAATTTGAATTTCCTCGTCAATGATGCCTGTAAAAAGTACAATGGTAACAAACAAAATAATCATCTGTTGAGCAACAAATGCCAAAGAACAATGAAACTAATAAATTTTCAACTATGCACTACATGAGAATTGGGGAAGAGTAACAAATTTATGCTCAATAGTAAAAACAAAAAATTTATGGATGCAACCATTTAAGGTAAACCTATGGGATAAAATTGATCATCTATCGTATAACCTCATAGTTGTAACAGAGCCAGCACATTTACAGATTACGTTGGTTATGTGATCTGTGACTTGTTTCAAGGATTGTTTATTAAAAGCAACCTGCAAGATCATAAGGCCAATGGAATAGCATAGACTAAAGAGATCTGTTGACAACGAGAAAAACTAATGTTTAAAGACAGAGGGCACAGACTTGAAATTGCTCATACACCAGGCTGGACATTTCTTGGAATAGTCAAGGCATGTCTGGACATAAACTGGACTTTGGCTACCTGGAAATTGTCCATATACACGTTCTTTGGCTAGCTGCCCAGGTGCTATAAATGTGGCAGCCTTTTCAATGTGTCCCTTGCTATTTTTCCAATGCATCAAATTCTTCTGTTGAAATAAGAAAGTAAATTAGTTTTATACAAGTTCACACAACATAACGCTCGTGTCTTACTCAGTCTCTGCAGGTACACAAAGCTGAACTAAACAAGATATCAAAGTCAACTCCAATATGCAAAATTCAGCTTAGTAGGTACGTGTATATATATGTGTATGAATTATGAAACTGCCCACAGAAACTAAAATAGGTACAAATAATGATCTTATAAAATTATTAGAAAACAAAGAACAGGCCACAAATGCAGGTTTGAACTATTTCAAAATAAGTGCTGCAAGTACTGCACTCAATTCAGCAAATTAGAACAATCAATAGGTCCAATGAGCTAAAACCTAGTACAGCTACACAAACAAACAAACAAACAACAGGTGCTAAACTATTACAAAATAAGTGCACTACTCAGCGGATTTGAAAATTACAAGATATGCAGCAGTTTAATACACAGTATAATATATTTTCAGAGTACAAAACTAAGTACTAAAACAAAATAAAGACTTGAACACTCAGCTGACTGCAAAAGTGATAATCAGGTTCTTTTAAACTAGTTTATCAGGACTGCACTCACAAAAGCTGAGTTACAAGTTCAGCCACAAAACATATTACAAGATGTTCTTAAACAGGTTCAGTAGGCTAGCAGAAGGCAATCAGAAAGAGATTCAGAAGAATGTAAAGATCAAGATATGGCAGATATATATAAGCAAGACTTGCAGACTTAAAATAGCATCAAAGGGGTGTTACCAACCTTGATTAACAGTAACAATAAAGTCTACTGATGATCAAAATTGGAACCAACAGGTTATGGGGAATTAAACACTAAACTGAATTATATTGAAACTGAAAATCAACTAATCAAACCACTTACAGGGGTCTTGAAAATAGACTTGACAGTGCAATACAATCCACAGACAAATCAAGAACTAGAACCTTAAAATAAGACTTATGTTCAAAGCAAAACAGAGACTTAAGATATTGATTCTATTTAAACTTAAGATACAGAGAATAAACCCCACTGGGCAACCTTAAACCGATGTTTCAAATCAGTCAAGCTGTTGTCTAATGCCTTAATCAACAAGAATCAACTACCAGAATCAAGGTTTTGCACAATGAACAAACTCAGACTCAACAAGCCAAGACTAGTATCAAACATAGACTACTATCATGCAAATTTCAACACTTTCCACCATCAAAGGTGTTCTGTATTATTAAAACCGCCCAAAGACAAAGCAAATCATATTCTTCATATAAAACCTTCTTTTGAAACTTCTCACTAAGTATAGAAAACAACGATGCAGAAAGCTCCAACGGTTCCTAACACATATTTATAACTTATAAGGATAAAGAACGAGTCTTTTCAAGCCAAAAATTGCATTAGAAGCCCAAAAATTGCAGGAATTAAACCAAACTGTACAAAATTCAGCCAAATCAAGGAAACATCCGGTGAGATTTTCAAGACAAAGAATTTTTTTCCACCAAATAGATCAAAATGGACAAAAAAAATACCTTTTGTGCAGCCAAAGACAAACACATATCTTTGTATCATCATCAGCACCATTTCTCAAAAGAGAAGTAAAATGTGAACAAAAATACAAACCCAACACCAAAATATCAAGCCACCACAAAATTACTGTTACCTTAATTGAATGTTTCTTATCCTTGGTAGGAAGAATGCTACTGGGTTGAGATTTGATTATCCTAATCCTTGATTTCTGGTTGCAATTGAATCTCGCATATTGTGCTTCCAAACCCTAAATATTAGATCAAAATGAGAACAAGCAATCGGTCAATTGATGCTGAAAAATAGAACATATGAATAACATTATATCAAACAGAAAAGCCACACTCTTCTCAGACAATTGAGGAATAGAGGAAGAGGTGATGAGCAGAGGAAGAAGAAGTGAAAAATAGTGGCAGAAGTGAAGAAAAACTTACATACGGTGAAGATATTTTGGCTAATGAAATTTTGGTCTTTTATTTATCAGGTTTTGGACTGTTTAATTAATGTTTTTATTTATATACATATAAGTGGGTTATTATATTTAGAAAAAATTTCCAAAAAAATGGAGGGAATTGGCTTGCCGCCTGTTCCACTGAAAAAAAATTATCATTGGGTCTCCAAATTCCAGAACAAAAATGAAATGAGTCTGATACGGATACAACGATTATGTCACAAAGAATGACCGGATGGTCATATGTATCTTTGATTATGAAGGTTTTACATAAAGATCAATTTAGACACATATTTATCAACGGTGTGAATGAACGTCGTGTCACTCATGTGACACAACGGTTGCGTCTGTATCATTACTTTAAAAAAAATTAAGAAAAAATAATTTTTTAATGAGAGGATCATTTTAGTGTGTAAATAAAGACGGGATACAGTACAAAAAGTGACGGGAATAGAGAGCTTATAACTAAAACTACATCAATTAGCTATATATATTTTTAACTCTCCCAAAAAATTTAAATTACAAGATTTTTGTGAGAGGATTGGCATGCTCTCACAATTGTTTTCTCACAATAAACCCTTTTTCTTGTAGTGTTTTGACATAAAGTTTGAGGAATCCATAAGTACAAATAAGAGATATTTATGTATATGTGTAGAAAGCACAGATTTGAAAACTGCTTTGAAAATATGTGATCTGCTTGTTACCAGAAATTATATCTCGAAGTGTTACGATACTTAGAACACCGCTCCGATACCAATTGTTGGTCCCAGAGAGGGTAAAACTATAGTCGTGGGTGAATGACTATAGTGGAGTTTCAAAACTTTTCTTGTTTTTAAAAGCTTTTAAGGCAAAGCAGATAAGTCCCTTCTTACTATGTTGTTTCAAAGTAGTTTAGGCAATCACAGATATAAGATATAATATAAGTAATTAAATGAATACAGTAAGGTAAATTGCTGAAAGTAAATTGACACAAGGCTTATAGTGGTTCAGGGTGGTGTAATCCTTTAATCCACTCTTCTCGTGTGATGATTGGAGGAATTCACTATTGTTTTCACAGATACAATAGCCTGATTGTCCTTGACTACACAAGCTTCACAATCTACAAGACTATCACTCCTTGACTGCAACAAATTCAGTGACTCAGTCTCTTTCACTGCTCCATGGGATCAAATCCTTCAGTAGCTATCACAAACTCAACTCCTTCTCAGATGGCTCTAATTCAGTTGCTTGATTGATGTGAATTGAATTCACAAACTTGTTGATCAATCTCAATGCTTTATGTTTGAATTGTAGCTCTCAGTTTTGAGTTGATCACTAGATATATCTTTTCACCATAGATAGAAAGCTTTTCAATTTGACAGAGTTTTGGTCAGATTTTTATCGTCCTCTCTCCTTTTTTATTTTTGTCAATGCCTTCTATTTATAGCCTTGATTATCATTGATTTGAATTTCCGTCCGTTGGCTATATTAATGAGGGGAATAATCCTTGATCCTATTCTTGATTCCCCTTTAATTATATTCTCCTTGATTTCAGTGATCGGATTTTTCTTCAAACGTTTATCAGAAAATCCATCCTTGATTGATCCTCTGTTGATTGTGCATTTAATGCTTGATCTTCTGTATCTTCTTCATATTTCAATAATCTGACTAAGTAAGGTTTACTCAGCCATTATTTGAAAGGTCAAGTGATCCATCTGACTTTGCCGCTTAGATCTTCCTTCACTGCTTTGTCTTCACTCAGCCGAAAGTCAGTTTATTTTGCCGGTTCATTGTTTCCTTCATTCTTTCAGTTTAAGGAGAATCCTTGTACTTCACTGATCATTGATTTGGGTGAGATCCGTGTACACCATATTTAAACATTAAGTTTTATCACTTAAAACATAACTTAGACTTATCCAAGGTCATCACAGACATCCTTGGTTATAAGTCAGACCATATTGTCTTCATTGCTTCTCTGCTGGTACTTGACTGGCTTCATTTTGCCGACAATCTGTTTTTACTTTGCCATCCTACCAACTAGTACAATACTTGTCTGACTCAACTTATACAACATGTCAGACTCTAAGTAAAGACTTATACAGAGAATTCTAACTTATTTTCAGGCTTGCTATAACAACTAGCATGACCATCATAAAAAATAATAAAATGTTCTAAACACCAACAAATATACATGGCCAAGATTCATACATTACTTAATACACTACTAGCTACTTGACGAAATAAAATTTCAAGTCAATCACACACATATACTAGTGAATCACAAAAATTATACACTAAGTTGTTTCAAACAAGGAAACAAAGACTTTTAACACTTAAAACACTTTCACTCTAAGTGTAAGTGTGATCAATATTTCTAATAACAATGGTCTCTGAAATAGAGCCATTTTCAGTACCATTTGGGGTAGGAACATCACCCTTATGCACGATCAAACCATCAATATGGACAATTTCATTACTACTAACAACAAATTTCCCAACTTCTCAAAACTACAATACCAAATCAACAATACCAAAGTTTACTACAATCGAACAATACAAATTTATAACCAAGTCCTTCTACACCAATAAATCTCACCATAAGCATCAATCTCACCATCAAGCCTCAATCAATCACAACATGAACATATACATGAAAAAATGCTTACCTACACCATACTCATACACTATCAACTTCCATGTCCCAATGTAAACTTACCTAGCCCTAAACCAAACAACACCAAACAACACCAAACAACTCACCATCAAACCAAACTCACCACATAACCTTGCTCCAATCAATCTCAACTTTCAAATTTCATAAAAAAATACACATTTTGGAATATAAACTTAACAAAGTAAAAAAAACTACGTCTTTAACACTTACCACTCCTAGTTCTTCAATGTTAGTTCATTTTCTAATTTTGATTTATAACAAATTAGCACAAGAACACCTTCAATGCTAGACTTTCTTCATAATGTTCAATCACATACATACATAACGGTTTTCCAACGCTTTTCCAAAACCAATACATGTTAGACAAAACTAGTTTATGTTCTTCATCATCATGCTAGACATATCATCATGTTCTTCAACACTTTTCCAATACATACAAGGCCAAGATTCATATCCCTCATTTCAACACACACACTTCTATCCCTTTATCCATCAAAAACTACTAAATTACTACATTATCACTACACTACTCACTACACATCATTCACTACACTACACTATCCCTAAAAGCAACTAATTTGACAAAAAATTATTGAACTAAAAGCAATTTTGTAGCAACTAATCTAGGTCACAATTGAACTAAATTGACAAAAAGAAGAAGATAAAAGCAACTAATTTGACAAAAAAAAGGCTTACCGAAGCTGTGGCGGCAGGAGCTGTGGCGGAGCTGTCTTGTTGCTGCGGCTGGAGATGTTGTTATTGTGGCTGCTGCTTGCCGGAGGAAGGAGGGGGCGGGTGATTGAAGGAGTGGTGACCGGAGGAAGAGTGGGGGTAGGGGTGGTGACCGGAGGAGGGGAGGGGCGGGATTTAGATCGGAGGGGGGGATTTTCTGGAATTCGAAATTTTGAAGAAGGAGAAAGAAATGAATAAGAAGAAGGGGGGCTGCCCGATTTATAGGTTTTAAGTTTAATAGTACGACATAATGTTTGTGGGGACGACATTGTCGTCCCATTAAAGTATTAATATATATATATATATTTTTTAATAACATATTATTAATATTATATATTAAATATTAAATATATAATTAAAGTATCAATATAATTATATAAATTACATATCGGTTTGAAATCACTTAATCGATTTCGGATCTCGGGATTGAGATCAATCGCTCGTTAACGAACCCCGAGATTCAAATCAATAGCTCGATAACGAACTGACGATCTATAGTAGATAGTACTATCAGAATGATCTATTAGGAAAGATATCGGTTTGAAATCACTTAATCAATTTCGGATCTCGGGATTGAGATCAATCGCTCGTTAATGAACCCCTAGATTCAAATCAACCGCTCGATAACTAACTGACGATCTATAGTAGATAGTACTATCAGAAAGATCTATAAGGAAAGATATCGGTTTGAAATCACCTAATCGATTTTGGATCTCAGGATTGAGATCAATCGCTCGTTAACGAACCCCGAGATTCAAATCAATCGCTCGATAACGAACTGACGATCTATAGTAGATAGTACTGTCAGAATGATCTATAAGGAAAGATATCGGTTTGAAATTGCTTAATCGATTTCGGATCTCGGGATTGAGATCAATCGCTCGTTAACGAACACCGAGATTCAAATGAATCGCTCGATAATGAACTGACGATCTATAATAGATAGTACTATCAGAATGATCTGTAAGGAATGATATCGGTTTGAAATCACTCAATCGATTTGGATCTCGGGATTGAGATCAATCGCTCGTTAACGAATCCTGAGATTCAAATCAATCGCTTGATAATGAACTGATGATATATAGTAGATAGTACTATCAGAATGATCTGTAAGGAAAGATATCGGTTTGAAATCGCTTAATCGATTTCGGATCTCAGGATTGAGATCAATCGCTCGTTAACGAACCCCGAGATTCAAATCAATCGTTCGATTACAAGCTGACGATCTATAGTAGATAGTAATGTCAGAATGATCTGTAAGGAGATATATCGGTTTGAAATCGCTTAATCGATTTCGGATCTCGGGATTGAGATAAATCGCTCAATAACGAACCCCGAGATTCAAATCAATCGCTCGATAACGAACTGACGATCTATAGTAGATAGTACTGTCAGAATGATCTATAAGGAAAGATATCGGTTTGACATCCCATAATCGATTTCAGATCTCGGGATTGAGATCAATCGCTCGTTATTGAACCCCAAGATTCAAATGAATCGCTCGATAACGAACTGACGATCTATAGTAGATAGTACTGTTAGAATGATCTGTAAGGAAAGATATCGGTTTGAAATCACTTAATCGATTTCGGATCTCGGGATTGAGATCAATCGCTCGTTAACGAACCCCGAGATTCACATCAATCGCTCGATAACGAACTGAGAATCTATGGTAGAGAGTACTATCAGAATCACCTGTATATTATCGTTCTATAAAGGAATTTTTTTAAAAAAATAATGTATTTTTATATTTTAACGCAATGCTTATTGGTACTTGTATATTAAGAAAATTGTTTTTGTTTAAAGGGATGACTTTTTCGTCCCTTCAAATGAGATTTATTTAAAACTAAATCTTATTTGTTAACACATCGTTTTATATTTCAAAAACATTTAATTTACTTTAAAGTGACAACATTTGTCGTCCCTACAAACAATGTTTTTTATAATTTCTACTATACACATTATTTTCTGAAAAACATTTAATTTCCTTTAAAGGGACGACATTTAATCATTATCTATTTTTTCATATAACATATTTTTATCTGAAAAAGGTTTAATAGGACGACATTGTCGCCGTTTAAATAGTTCTGTCCACGTGGAAATCCAAGCTGGCACGGTGGGGTTAATATTTTGTTTTTTGGGACGACATTGTCGTCCCTTTAAAGTTTCCCTCCGAAAAATCCGCCCAAAACTTTGACTATGTTTGAATCAATTTAAAGAAACGAATGTGTCGTCCCAATAAAGATATTTAAAGGGACGACAATGTCGTCCCTTTAACGTTTGTCCCTTTAAACACATTTTCTTGTAGTGTAAGGAAAGCCTTTTATAATCATACCAAAGCACCCGACGTGAACATTTGGCACATATATGATGCTTCTTTGCACAAGCAAGACAAACATGATGATAAGCTTGTCTCACAGCTCTTTTTGTACATTTTTGGCATTTAGCAGGCTAAATAAGAACTTTGTATTTTCCATAATTATATATGAAAATGAAATACATCAATGATATATTGAGCAAATGATACCGGACCTGGAAAAGCACATGAAAGAAACAAATTTGCTCCGGCAACCTGAGAAACAATGTAATGCCCCGTTCCCGGACACCGAGTCCTTATCCGGAAATCGAAACGTTCGGCACGCATAATATGAAATAAATAATATTACACGTAAGCCTCTACTACGTCGTATCAAATAAAAGCAAACGAAAGCAAAAGACTCGGGTAATTTTTTAACAAATAATTAAGAATATAAATCAAGAACCAAAGAGGAAATGTAATATTATTACATTGGAAAATGAAACCAAAATGTACGAATTCCAAAGTACTAAAAGTAAACTACAACATCCAATAATAATCCAAATCTATGAAATAAATGAAAGAAATGAATAATAAATAATCAAGGTCTTCAACTCCGGCGTCCTCAAACGTCGTCATCAAAGTCCTCATCGAACTCCAAGTCTACCTGTTCATCTTCTCTCCCCCAAACACATAAATAAACATGCATTTGAGGTAAGTACAATGTACAAAGTAAGAAGTAGAAGCTACAATTTAATTAGGGTTTGTTATTAACTAATTATCTTAGTGAGACCGACTCAATTTAGGGTTCACTCCATGCCCATCGACACGTCATGACTATACGTTTCTAGCCTAGCTTATCTTTGTTACATCATTACTCAAGGACACTATGCATGGCGTTCATCAACCTGAAGATATACTTGCTAACTAACGGTGATTACCACCGATTAGCTCCGGGGTCTCCCCGGTGTGCGTATACGTCCGATGAATTTCCTCCACTACCCTTCAGCCGTTTAAGGCCAGTAGCATTGTTCACCTTTTATGAATGTATCACATCGCCGATATGAAAGAGTGCCTAACCGAGAATAAATGACGTTTTAGCTTTTACTACACATATGTAATTATTATTGTGAATTGACTAGCCACCTATGTATTTTCAGGATAAAACTCACCTTACCAACTCTACTCCCTCACTTAGACATCTAGACATCAAACCTTAACAATTACACAGACATTGATGAACTCTAGTTCATCAAAGCACAAGCCCTTTCATGCCCTTCCGACGGATCCGAACTTCAACTCCCTTTAAGAGTACATTCGGTGTTTTAATTGAACGAATCAGAAACTCAATCGGGGCTTGTTCATATTTAATTAGTGTTATTTGATCATGTATCAAGGTTTAGAATTCAAAACATAACTTAAAACATCATTATATAGAATTCTGGGGCAATGCGTGTGCATCCCTATGGAATGCGTACGCATTCCTTGCTTAAAAACCTGCTGAAAACTCTCTGCTCAAACAATGCGTGCGCATTGTTCCCAATGCGTACGCATTCCCTGACCAAAACTAAGCTGAATGACACTGCTCAAACATTGTGTACGCATTGCTCTGAATGCGTACGCATTCATCAAACAGTGAGCATCCTGCATAACTCTGAACCAACAATGCGTGCGCATTCCCTGAATGCGTACGCATTGTACCTACTGCAACTATCCTAAGCAATCCTGTAACAGGAATGCGTGCGCATTGCTGGGCAATGCGTATGCATCCTACGCAGAAGAAGCCCTAAAACCTGTTTTCAACCCTTAACGATCTTTACTCGATTCCAAACATCTTGTACACGAAATATAGCAGAAAAACAGTAGAAAAACATAACTTTTAAGATGCAAAACAAAACTTAATCCTTAATCTTCATCTAGACTTAAAACTTGATACAATATGCATGAAAACATGATCTATTCTACTCTAAACCACAATTAGATTGTAGGAAGAGCTTCTTACCTTTAGCAAGCTTATTCCAACAGCGAAACTCAGAAAAACAGCAGCTAAAACTGATATTTTCTGTAGAAAAACATGTGTGATAAATCCAAACATAGATTAGATTCAATCACACGCTTCTAAACGATAAAAACTACGAATTGATGATTTTGAATCCATCAAACTCGAAGAAGAACAGGAATTAGGGCTTAAACATACCTTGACAAAGCTTCAACTTTCTGATTTCAAAACGTTTCTCTTTTCACAATGATTCCGGTGTTCTACTCTGATCTGAAAACCGTTATGAATTGACTTAGCAATTGGTGAAAATCCCTCAGCCCTAATTTGTTCTCTTCTCACACGCAGAAGACAATTTGGAGGTGGAAAATCTGATTAAAAGTTTAAGGGACTGATTAGGTTAATTTTTCCTTAAATAGGAAAAATCCCAATATTACCTAATTGCACTGATTTTCCTTAATCACCCTTATACTAAAATCAGTTTTTCTTTTCCTTAAATGTATGCATATATCTCGAAAATATACATATATTTAACTAAATAATTAAACTCCGAATAAAAGGAACCGAACCCAATATTTCGTTTTCGCAAAATGACACGTCTGCCCTTTCCCGAAAATAGGAATATTACAACCAAAGTCAAACAAATGTCAAGGCTCACATTTAATGTTTTCTCCATTTTTGTGCTTGTGAGAAATACAAAGACTCACAGATCATTTGATGGTTTTCCAAATAGCGCGATTTCACCCATATCATAAAGCACTCTGTTTGGAAAACTACTCTATACACATGGCATCATGAACTCACGGCAAAAACCTAAGCTAAGAACTCTTCAAAAAGCTCGATTTTCCTCTCTGCACATCTCCTAAGTAATTCCATCTCAGCTAACTTCCAACTTTTTGCTGAACATTGAGCTCTATATGGTTCATTCCTTCTTTTTTTTTTCTTATCTCATAACCACATTATCAAGTATTGAATCCATAATTGAAGCTACGCACAAATTACCTGTCGACATCAGATTTAAAGCTTGCAATAAACATACAGCAATACATATAATGCCAATGAATAGATCTAAACCTATCAACAAAATATAGCAAAAACAAAAATTGAACAACTACTCAATAATGATACAATTAAACTAAATGCCCGCTCTTCAAAGGCTAGTGAAATGAACAGAAAAACATCAATCTCAAATTACGGAGAGGTGGATCAGTTCGCCATCGCCGGAGACTAGTGAAGCACTTGCCGGGGACTGGTATATGGTATTTGAACTAGTGAAGCACTTGCCGGTGGATCAGTTCTCAATCGCGGTAAAGGAGCATGTTGAGGAAGAAAAGACTATAACGCCCGCTCCCAGATACCGAGTCCTTATCCGGAAACGAAACGCTCGGCACACATAATATTAAATAAATCTAATATTACACGTAAGCCTCTACTACGTCGTATCAAACAAAAGCAAACGGATGCTAAAAAGACTCGGCAAACACCATAAAGGCTACTAAGAATAGAAATCAACGAACTAAAGATGGAATGTAACATTTATTACATTGGAAACCCAAACGAAACGTAACAACGTACGAAATCCTATGACACCAAGTACTAAAGAAAATTACAAAAAATTCCCCAACGACAACAAGTCTAGTGAATGTAAATATAAATAAATAAAGTCTTCAACTTCGGCATCCTTAAACGTCGTCATCAAAGTCCTCCTCGAACTGCGGGATCACCTGTTTGTCTTCTCTCCCCCAAACACATAAATAAACATGCATTTGAGGTAAGTACATTGTACATAGTAAGAAGTAGAAGCTACAATTTAATTAAGGTTATCATTAAAATATTATCTTGGTGAGACCGACTCAATGTAGGGTTCACTTCATGTCCATCAACATGTCATGACTAACTGTTTCTAACTTAGCTTATCTTTGTTACATCCGCATTCAAGGGCACTACGCATGGTGCTGCCCACCACGAGACATCTGGGTGCAACCTATTGGTGGATCTCACCAACAGCCACGGGCTAGTCCCGATAGTATGCGCGTTCGGTGAAGTCCCTCCGTACTTGGGGTCTTGTGAACTTACAGAGTTATTCAACTGTAAAGTCCCTCTACTCCTGGTGCCCTTGGGCCAGCAGAGTTATCCACGTGTGAAGTCCCTTTACTCCTGGTGCCCTCTAATGGCCAGCAAAGTTATCCACAATGAGTACCCTCTACTCCTGGTGCCTCTAGAAAGGCCAGCAAGTTTACTCGTTCTATCCGAAGGCCTACAGATTGCGATATAGTCTTGTGCCTTAACAAGGATGACATGATGTTTAATCTTATTACTATACAAGTATGTAATTATTACTGGTTATTAACTAGCCACCTAAGTGTTTTCAAGTAAGCTCCCTCACAAATCAACTCTCTTTCCTAGACCACTAGACACGGAAAAGGCCTAGCAATTACACAGACATTGATGAATACTAATTCATCAAAGCACAAGCCCTTTCATGCCTTTCCGACGGTCCCGGACTTCAACTCCCATTAAGAGTACGTCCGGTGCCGGAACCAAACGCATCAGAACTCAATCGAGGCTTGTTCGTTTTCATTTAATCTTATTTAAACTCATTAACAATACTACATTTTAAGCTAAACATCACAATAGCATTAGCTACAAAATTCATTTTCTACTAAATCATAATTTATATTTTTCGAAAAGAAGTAACACAACACAAATAAATATTATACTTACTACATCATCTGTCATTTCAAAAATACTACACATTATAACATTGTATAATATGCAAGATCATAAATACCACTTTTGCATTTTATGTTTGATTATTATTATTATTATTATTTTATATCTTTCCTAGGAAGAAGCACAAGAGAGAGGTAGTAATTCCTTTCTCTATTTTTTTTGGTGAATATATACGCAAGCAGCATAGCTGCATAACTTACTTTTTATTTTATTTTATAAATATTATGTATAATCTTTGACAGCAGCCGAAGAACACAAATTAAAGAAACACACAGTCTCCCTCTTTTATTTTTCTCGATAATAGACAGATAAGAGTGTACCAAAATAACAATCATATGCAGAAAAACATATAGCATAAAAACACGCTTGAACATCTTCTTTTACTTTCTTTTTTTTTGAGAAAATATTCTTTTACTTAATACCAACACCAGAAAATAACAATTATTAAATATGAAAAATCTCTTACAAAACGAATCAAAAACATGATTTAACCTCTCCAAACCATAATTAATTTGTAGGAAGAGCCTCTTATCTTTTTAGCAAGATAAACCAACTTCAAACTCAGAAAACTGCAGTAAAACCTTGATCATTTCTTGCAGATAACCTTAACAAAGCTCTGATCTATGAGTGTTGAAACGACGCTCCTTTCACGATGATTCCAACGCTTCTCGCGAATCTAAAAACTATTGAAAACTCCATGAGCTATCGCAGAAACTCTCGTTGGCTCTTCTTACGCTCTCAGCCGCGTTTTTCTTCCAACTCTCACACGCAAGAGGAGGCTTCTAAGGAGAAAATTTCTGATTTAAAAGGTTAGGGAAACTACTGGGGTTAATTTCTCCTTAAATAGGAAAATCCCAATAATTAACCTAATCCCTTATTTTCCTTAATTGCCCTTTTTTACTTAAAATCGGATTTATCTCCAAATTATTTATATATATCGGCCAAATATATATAAATACACTTAAAATACTTTAAATCCGTAAATTATAATATTCCATTTTTCACAAAAAGACACGTCTGCCCTTTTTCGAAAAGTCGGGATATTACATTCCTTCCCCCTTAAAAGGAGTTTCGTCCTCGAAACTCGAGCGTGCTCAATCCGTTGACCTTCCTTAGCACTCTTCCTTCAACACAAACCAAACCGAAGCTTCACTTGTTTTCCCACAGTCAACCTCTAACATATTCCAATCTTGCTATCCCCTGAACCAACACGCTACTGATTCCTAGACTATTCAAACCTTGCACACTCAACCCAAAACTGTCCAACCATAACTTGAACCACTGAAACTGCACCAACCAATCTTGTACTCGTCTTCCCTTCTTAGGAAGGACACTTTCCTAGTTCAACCGTCCAAGTAGAAAAATCCTTGGGTTGCAACCTATACCAAGAGACACACCAAGTCCGTAGAATCCAAAACTGTAACTTTACTCTTGCCAGGGTAGATTCCAACGCAACCAGCGACTTGTAGTAACACCCTAGCAACCTTGATTACTCTATCCAAAGTCGTAACAACCATGAGATCCTTGAGATTACTCTTACTAAACCGATGTGGGGTACCTGATTCTGAAACCGATCAACTTGTTCCAACACAACTGTCTGACCTAAATAACTCGCTTCTTACTGAGCCCTAGAACAAGAACACGTAGCCTTTACCTACCAAACTTCTAGGGTGAAAGAAAGGCATCTATTCTTTCGTGACCAAAAGACTTAAAAGGTTTTGAAAAATTCGGTGTAAGCCATGAAATAATTGATTTGTACAATACAAACTGAACTGATTTTGAACATGATGTAAAAAGAAAAGTTGTAGGTATACAAGTTTTATATATTCTACCCAATAACCAACATTTTTGGAAAATCATAGGTTGGTGAAAATAATTATTTTCGTCGACTGCTGCAAGCTGTCAAAAATTTAAAATCTATGTTGTGTTGCAGATTGTACTCAAACCAGAAAAAAAATTGCACTTGACTTCAAAACAGAAATTTCAGAGCTGAAAGTTTTCTACAACATATCAAAAATTCAAGTCATATGGGGGTGTTTAGCTCATTCAAAACAGATTGATAAATAAGAGTACCGCTGCAGAATTTTCTGAACAGAGTGCTCATCCTTGTCAAGAAATTTATGAACAATCCAATTGGAAAACTGAGTTGATGTAAAGAGAAAAGTTGTAGATAAGACAACTTTCTAAGTGGCTGAAAATTTAGAGAATTTTTGGTATTTCAGAAATGATATTACAAGGCATAGAGAAATGAGTACAAAATCGTTTACTCGTTTTAGATAACACCAAGTTACAAAAAGGAGAAATGATCAGGACCAAATGTAGAAAATAAAAAAGTTAAATCCACCAAGAGAAAGAACATGTGAGGGAAGTCTAAAAGTTCCAAAAGAAGAGAGAGATTCTATTAAGGATCTGAGAGGAACGAACTCGAGGGAAACACGTAAGAGATGTGAGCTTAGAACTCAACCTAACCTTCGCTTAAGGAGACTCTTCACTTGGTCCTAGTGCAACTTAACCACGGTTTAAGGATTCTTAGTCTTACGAGGATTTACCACCAAGGTCAAGAGAGATCAGAAAGGTTCAACAAGATCTAATGAAATCTTATCTTAGAGGAAAGGAAGTCTAGAAGACGCTTCTCTCTAATACCAACTGTAACGCCCCGCTCCCAGATACCGAGTCCTTATCCGGAAACGAAACGCTCGGCACGCATAATATTAAATAAATCTAATATTACACGTAAGCCTCTACTTCGTCGTATCAAACAAAAGCAAACAGAAGCTAAAAAGACTCGGCAAACACCATAAAGCCTACTAAGAATAGAAATCAACGAACTAAAGATGGAATGTAACATTTATTACATTGGAAAACCAAACGAAACATAACAACGTACGAAATCCTATAACAGCAAGTACTAAAGTAAATTACAAGAAATTCCCCAACGACAACAAGTCTAGTGAAATAAATATAAATAAATAAAGTCTTCAACTTCGGCATCCTTAAACGTCGTCATCAAAGTCCTCCTCGAACTGCGGGATTACCTGTTCGTCTTCTCTACCCCAAACACATAAATAAACATGCATTTGAGGTAAGTATATTGTACATAGTAAGAAGTAGAAGCTACAATTTAATTAAGGTTATCATTAAAAGATTATCGTGGTGAGACCGACTCGATCTAGGGTTCACTTCATGTCCATCAACATGTCATGACTAACTGTTTCTAACTTTGATTATCTTTGTTACATCCGCATTCAAGGGCATTACGCATGGTGCTGCCCACCACGAGACATCTGGGTGCAACCTATTGGTGGATCTCACCAACAGCCACGGGCTAGTCCCGATAGTGTATGCGTTCGGCGAAGTCCATCCGTACTTGGGGTCTTGTGAACCTACAGAGTTATTCAACTGTAAAGTCCCTCTACTCCTGGTGTCCTTGGGCCAGCAGAGTTATCCACTTGTGAAGTCCCTTTACTCCTGGTGCCCTCTAATGGCCAGCAAAGTTATCCACAACGAGTACCCTCTACTCCTGGTGCCTCTAGAAAGGCCAGCAACTTTACTCGTTCTATCCGAAGGCCTACACAATGCGATATAATCTTGTGCCTTACCAAGGATGACATGATGTTTAATCTTATTACTATGAAAGTATGTAATTATTACTGGTTATTAACTAGCCACCTAAGTGTTTTCAAGTAAGCTCCCTCACAACTCAACTCTCATTCCTAGACCACTAGACACGGACAAGGCCTAGCAATTACACAGACATTGATGAATACTAATTCATCAAAGCACAAGCCCTTTCATGCCTTTCCGACGGTCCCGGACTTCAACTCCCTTTAAGAGTACGTCCGGTGCCAGAACCAAACGCATCAGAACTCAATCGAGGCTTGTTCGTTTTCATTTAATATTTTTTAAACTCATTAACAATACTACATTTTATGCTAAATACCACAATAGCATTAGCTACAAAATTCACTGTCTACTAAATCATAATTTATATTTTTCGAAAAGAAGTAACACACCACAAATATATATTATACTTACTACGTCATCTGTCATTTCAAAAAATACTACACATTATATCATTGTATAATATGCAAGATCATAAATACCACTTTTGCATTTTATGTTTGATTATTATGATTATTATTATTTTCTATCTTTCCTATGAAGAAGCACAAGAGAGAGGTAGTAATTCCTTTCTCTGTTTTTTTTGGGTGAATATATACGCAAGCAGCATAGCTGCATAACTTACTTTTTATTTTTTTTTATAAATATTATATATAATCTTTGACAGCAGCCGAAGAACACAAATTAAAGAAACATACAGTCTCCCTCTTTTATTTTTTTCGACAATAGACAGATAAGAGTGTACCAAAATAATAATCATATGCAGAAAAACATATAGCATAAAAACACGCTTGAGCATCTTCTTTTACTTTCTTTTTTTTGAGAAAATATTCTTTTACTTAATCCCAACACCATAAAATAACAATTATTAAATATGAAAACTCTCTTACAAAATGATTCAAAAACACGATTTAACCTCTCCAAACCATAATTAATTTGTAGGAAGAGCCTCTTACCTTTTTAGCAAGATAAACCAACTTCAAACTCAGAAAACTGCAGCAAAACCTTGATTTTTTCTTGCAGATAACCTTAACAAAGCTTGATCTATGAGTGTTGAAACTACGCTCCTTTCACGACGATTCCAACGCTTCTCGCGGATCTAAAAACTGTTGAAAACTCCATTAGATATCGCAGAAACTCTCGTTGGCTCTTTTTACGCTCTCAGCCGCGTTTTTCTTCCAACTCTCACATGCAAGAGGAGGCATCTAAGGCGGATATTTCTGATTTAAAAGGTTAGGGAAACTACTGGGGTTAATTTCTCCTTAAATAGGAAAATCCCAATAATTAACCTAATCCCTTATTTTCCTTAATTTCCCTTTTTTACTTAAAATCGCATTTACCTCCAAATTATTTATATATATCGGCCAAATATATATAAATACACTTAAAATACTTTAAATCCGTAAATTATAATATTCCATTTTTCGCAAAAAGACACGTCTGCCCTTTTTCGAAAAGTCAGGATATTACAAAGAGATTCGCTCAATCAGAGAAAAAACCAGAAGAAATGGGTAATTTAGGAAAGTTAAATAGAATGTGTCCTTAGAAAGTGTGATCATTTTTTGTTGTCCTAAATGCCTAATTAAGTACCAAAACACGTCCTTATAAACAAATAACACTTAATAAATACATTTAACTTACGTTAAATTTAATAATAATTATAAATTGATAATAAACTAATTAGTTAAAGGTTGTGGAGGACTGTTTTTAATCTAAAATGGAAAAAAAGATTGTGGTTGAGAAGGACAAAAACGCGCATGTTACCACATGTGTTACTACATGTGGTTGTAGCAACATGTAGTAACACATGTAGTAACAGGCGTGTTTTTGTCCTTCTCAACCACTATCTTTTTTTCTTGTCCTTTTTTCTCATTTTGTGTCTTATTTTGTCCTTCTAGCCCGCGACACGGCGTGGATCTTATTCTAAATAATCTGTAAGAAAAATAGAATAAGGTTGTTTACGTATCATCAAACACTACAAGAAAACTGGTTTAAAGGGACAACCTTTAAAGGGACGACATTGTCGTCCCTTTAAATGCCTTTATTGTGACGACATGTCGTCCCTTTAAATGAATTCAAAAATAGTCAAAGTTTTGTGCGGATTTTTTGGAGGGAAACTTTAAAGGGACGACAATGTTGTCCCAATAAATAAAATATTGACCCCACCGGGCCAGCTTGGATTTCCACGTGGACATGATTATTTAAAGGGACGACATTGTCGTCCCATTAAACAATATGTTATAATTCGTTTTGTTAATACAATAGAAATTATAAATTTGGGTTTTTAGGGACGACTTTGTCGTCCCTTTAAAGAGAATTAATTTTGTTTTACATAAAACGTTCTGTTAATTAATACGATTCACTCCTTTTATAAAATTCTCGTTTAAAGGGACGACATTGTCGTCCCATTAAACAATATGTTATAATTCGTTGTGTTAATATAATAGAAATTATAAAATTTGGTTTTTAGGGACGATGATGATATATAGGGCCACTGGGTCGGATTAGTCATAATTGGGCCAGGCCCAGTACGAAAGTTAGAAATAAAGATAAACGGACCAGCAATGCAGGACCGCACCATGTGCTGACCAAATTAACCTTCTGGACAGAATAGTCAGAGGAGCAGGACTCCACCACGCGCTTCTTAGAAATATCGCTAGACAGAATGATCGGATGAGCATGACGAAGACCGAGTCAGCACCAGCCCAACCGCCTGTAGACGTGGGTAGATTCCATGTCCAGTAACGTCCAGAGATAACCGGTGATAACGTCCCACCACATAAGGAAGAGAATCACGATCTGTAGCTATAAAAGGAACATCCTGAACTACGAGGGGGACTTGATTCCAATTTGATACTTGAATTGGATACGTAGGCAGCTCTCTCAAAGAGTTCAGTCCAAACTTATACACGAATCTCATTGTTCTTGTATTCTTTTCCTAACTCGAATCCTCCAATTACCCGATTGTAGTTTTGAACCACATCATTTGGCGCTAGAAGGAGGGCTGGTTCTAGTTAGTGAGTGATTATTACAGTAAAATGGCAAGAAATCAAGGAAATTTGAAAAAAAAAAACAGCAGAATCAACCAGAAAAGGAAAATCAAATCGGGGGAGAAGAGCCCAGACTGAAATGATCAAGAAACCGGATAGAGAGTTCTGGAAGAAGGGCAGACAAGCAACCCAAACGCAGTTAAACAAATGTTGGTGGAAAACCTTGCAAATGTCAGAGCTGAAGAGATAAAAGCCATATTTGAGGAAGTTTTGAAAGCCAGAAATCAGGATAATGATGTCTCTGAAGCACCTACTCCGCTTCAAACTACTAAGAAGGAAAAGCAAGAAGCAGAATCTAGCATAAGAGTGGTAGTTACTCACCTAGGTGGTGATAACGCCAGAGCAGAGTTAGACGCTATCCTTAAGCCTAAACAAGATGAGTTTAGGCTGGTATCTCCTTTTTACTGAGGACATCGATGCATTTCCTTGTCCTCCAGGATTTAAGATTCCTAAGATCCAGGCATATGATGGCACAAAGGATCCATATGATCATATGCATTAGTATATTCAGCATATGAATTTATACACCGCACCAGCAGAGATGAAATGCAGGGCATTAGCAACTCTTCTCACAGGAAAGGCAAGAGATTGGTTCAACAAGTTGAACCCCAGATCCATACCAGATTTCCCCTCTCTGACCAGAAAGTTCATGCATGCGTTCATCGCAGCAAGACCCTTCCAGAGTAACCGGACGTATTTGCTGACCATTAGGAAAAAAAATGACGAAACAGTATTGCAATTTATCAAAAGATTCAATGGAGAATCATCCTAGATAGCAGATCTGGATGACAAATTCTTAGTGGCATCCTTTGTAGCAGGTCTTAGAGAAGGGCGATTACATGCCAAGCTGAGCAGCAAGAATCCAAGTACGATGGAAAAATGTCTGGAAATTGCGTATAGAGATTGTCAAGGTGAAGAAGCTAACAGAGCCAATAGAGAGGAATCCCACAAGGATTCTAAAAAGGGAAAAGCTGATGATAGGTCTGACAAGAAGAGAAAATCTGTTTGGGATAGGGTGAACGCTCCCATATCTGAGAGGTTAGGGAAAAAAATGTGCTTTGCAGGACAAAGACCTTATTCCTCTAAACAGATCTCGTGACCAAGTTCTGGAGATTATGGAAAAGAAAGGCATTGCCAAGACCCTCCCTCCATTCAGGGGTCCAAGAGAGAAGAGAGACCATACCAGATGGTGCAAGTATCACAAAGATATTGGACATGACTCTGAGCAGTGCAGGGACCTGATCAGAGATATAGATGCAGCGGAAATGGAATGAAAGATCGATGAATGCATCAATCTAGCACAGGGAGATAACCCTAGAGGAAGAAGAGAATTTAAAAAGCAACACAACAATCATGACAGGTACAATCAAAGGAGACACAGGGATCCATCCCTTAATGTTGATGGACATAGAGAAAATGCCCCAATCAACACAGTGAACACGATTGTTGGGGGGCCAGGAGAAGTTAATAAGGCTGCCCAGTAAGAAAAAGGCGGCAGCACAGAAAAAGACGGAGGTTCAAAGAAACAGAAGGTAATGGGAACCGTTCAGTACGGCCCAAGAGATGTACTACCGGCCATCGTGAGCAACGAAGGACTAGTAATTGAGGCGGTTATTCAGAAAAACCTGGTCAGAAGGATCTGCGTAGACACCGGCAGCGCAGTAAACGTGATGTATTACAGTGCGTTCCAAGCAATGAAACTAACAGATTCAGAGTTGACTCCTGTGTCAACTCCTCTTTTTGGATTTACCGGGCCACCCATTCATCCTGTGGGTATGTTAAAGCTATTGACGACTTTCGGCAAAGGACCACAGAGCAGGACTCTGATGGTAAATTATGTGGTAGTAAAAGCGTCATCGGCATATAATGTGATTCTGGGAAGACCAGCATTGATTGATCTCAGGGCCGTGGTATCACCGGCATATAACGGTATGAAATTCGCAATATTTGAAGGATAAGCTACCATTAAAGGGGATGTGGATGCTGCCAAGAATTGCTACACAGCCACAATCAGTGGCAAAGATGAAGGTGCAGCAAGTAACAATGGAAGATCTTGTTCCAGATGAAGAAAAAAGTTGCCAATCCAATGATCCTGTGGAATCAATAATACTAGATGAACTGGACCCGGAATCCACAGTCAACATAGGATCATGGATACCTGCAGAACAGAAACAAATGCTGGTCAAAATATTGAAAGATTACAAAGATGTGTTTGCATGGAAAGCAAGTGACATGCCTGGACTGTCAACAGAGTTGGCTGTACATAAGCTCAACATCGACCCAACCAGGAAACCAGTGAAGCAAAAGAAAAGATCGTTCGCCCCAGAAAGGATACAGGCTGTCCAGCAAGAAGTGGAAAAGTTGTTACAGGCTAACATGATTAAAGAATTTATCTATCCAGAGTGGCTAGAAAATCCGGTGCTAGTCAAGAAGCCAGATGGCAGTTAGAGAATGTGTGTGGATTCTACAGATCTAAACAAAGCTTGTCCTAAAGATAGTTATACTTCCCCTAGTATTGACAGGCTAGTAGATTCTACAGTTGGTTATGAAATCTTTGCTTTCTTAGATGCTTATAAGGGATATCATCAGAATATGATGGACCTTGTAGATGCTGTAAAAACTGTTTTTATTACTGAATTTGGTTCCTACTTCTATGTGTCTATGCCTTTCGGATTAAAGAATGCAGGGGCTACCTACCAAAGAGCAGTCAACACCATTTTCAAACAACAGATTGGCAAATCCATGGAAGTATATGTGGATGATCTATTGATCAAGAGCAGGACTCTTGACCAGTATTTGAAAGATGTAGAAGAAGTTTGTCAAGTATTAAGACAAACCAGGATGAAGTTAACCCCAAAAAATGCACTTTTGGAGTAAGATCAGGCAAATTCCTTGGTTATATGATATCTAAAGAAGGTGTCAGGGCCAACCCTGATAAATTGGCGGCTTTGAAAACAATGCCCGAACCGAAGAATATTAAAGAAGTCCAACGATTGACAGGAAGATTAGCAGTGCTAAACCGCTTCCTGTCAAAATCTGCACAGAGGGCATTGCCATTTTTCAAAATTCTCAGGAAGGCCAGCCCATTTGAGTGGACTGAAGAATGTAAACAGGCTTTTCATGATTTAAAGGATCATATCAGTCACCTGCCAACTTTAACTCCTCCTCAGGAAGGTGAGGTACTATTTATATACTTATCTTTTTGCAACGAAATAGTAAGTGCTGTGTTGGTAAAACAACATGGCATGATACGAAGGCCTGTATATTTTGTAAGCAAAGCCCTACAAGGACCTGAGATCAGATATTCTGAGGTGGAAAATTGGTCTTAGCCCTGGTACATGCCACAAGGAAATTAAGACCATACTTCCAAAGTCATCCAGTGATTGTGTTGACAAATCAACCTTTAAAGAAAATTTTGGATAAACCAGAAAAGTCTGGGAGATTGGCAAGTGGGTAGTCGAATTAGAAGGATTTGACATTGAATACAAACCAAAAACAGCAATTAAAGCTCAAGCATTAGCCGATTTCTTAGCAGAAGAAAAAGCTTTGGCTGTAGAGCAAAAGGCGAGCGCAGAAAGTCGAACAAAGGCAAATCAGTATGTAGATGGAGCGTCAAATAAAGAGGGAGCAGGAGCAGGTCTCCAACTCATTAGCCCAAAAGGTGAAGAATTCCCGTATGCTCTTCATTTTGAATTTCAAGCTACTAACAATGAAGCAGAATACGAAGCTTTGATAACTGGTTTAAACCTAGCACAGAAGCTAGGTGTGCAAAATCTGAAAGTCTACACTGACTCACAGCTTGTAACAAATCATATCAAGAGGGAATATGAGGCAAAAGAAATCCCCATGAAGAAATACTTAGCGGTTGCGCAAAGGAAACTGCAAAACTTTTTAATGGTAGAAGTAGAACAGATAACCAGGGCCTAAAACACCAGAGCAGATGCATTGTCTAAGTTGGGGTCGAATTTTCTATCCAACAAAAAGGTGTTAGTTGAACAGTTAAGTCAGAAAAGCTGTGACGAGACTGTAGTACAACCAATCACACAGGCAGAAACTTGGATGGATCCAATTGTAATGTATCTGAGAGATGGAAGGCTTCCTGAAGATAAAGTACACGCCAAAAAACTGATAAGGCTCTCGGCCAGGTATGCTCTATTCAATGATGTTCTTTACAGAAAATCTTATGCAGCACCGTGGTTGAAATGCGTCACTCCAGATGAAGAAGATTATGTACTGATAGAAATCCATCTCGGAATTTGTGGAAATCACTTGGGAGCAAGAGCTCTAGCCAGAATATGTAAGCTCTTTGGATATTACTGGCCAGAAATGCAAGAAGATGAAGAGAAACTAGTCAGAACCTGCAAGACATGCCAGGTACATGGCAATTTGTCACATAGGCCTGTACAAGAGATGATACCCATTGTATCACCATGGCCTTTTGATCAGTGGGGAGTAGACTTAGTGGGTCCACTACCCAGAGCACCGGGAAATTTCAAGTTTCTAGTGGTGGCAGTCGATTACTTCACCAAATAGGTGGAAGCTGAACCTTTGACTACCATCACAGCCAACCAAATACAGAAGTTCCTGTGGAGAAATATTCTGTGCAGATATGGAATTCCTAAAGTCCTCATCTATGATAATGGCACACAATTTGAGGATCAATGAGTGCAGACCTGGTGCACAAACCTAGGAATCTCCCAACACTTTACATCGGAGGCCTATCCTCAAGCCAATGGACAGGTTGAGCAGACCAATAGGCAAATAAAACAGGGATTAAAGAAAAGGTTGGAACAGGAGGGATCTCATTGGGTGGATCATCTTCCAAACATCTTATGGGCATACAGGACTTCTCCGAATGCTGCCATGCAGGAAACTCCATATTCCTTAGCATATGGATGCGAAGCAGTGATACCAGCAGAGATTGGGCACAAATCTCCCCGGACCGAATTATACTGCCCAGAAACACAGGAGGTAGACATGCTACATGTCAAGGATGAGTTGGATCACAAAAGGGACATAGCATTGATACAGATGGCTAAATACAAGCAAAAGATTGCTCAGTACTACAACTCCAGGGTTAGAGGTACGTATTTTAAAGAAGGCGATTTAGTACTGAGGCGAAATGAGGCAAGCAAACAAGGTCCTACTAGAAAGTGAGACCCAAATTGGGAAGGTCCTTACAAAATTACCAAGGTACATGGAAAAGGATCTTATAAACTAACTAATGCCTCCGGAAAAACCATTCCTAGAAGCTGGAATGCAATTCATTTAAGATTTTTTTTTCCTTAGATAGTTTTATTTATTAAGTGACGTTACAATAAATATATATGTTTTTAAGTATTATGATTATATATGTGAATATTCTAACTTGTGTTGAAACACGGAACCAAAGGCAGAATGCCTGATTATCATTGAACTTACAGCACAAGGGAATTCTGGGCAGAGGGCCCAATTATGAAGTATAAGTGCCAAACTTCCAGTGCAAAGGCATTCTGGGCAGATGTCCCAATTAAGAAACACAAGAATAAAACTTGTAGCGCAAGAGAATTCTGGTCAGAGGACCTAATTAAAAAATCCATATAAGTGCCAAACTTGCAGCGTAAGGGCATTCTGGGCAAAGGACCCAATTAAAAAACACAAGTGTTAAACTTGCAGTGCAAGAGAATTCTGGTTAGAGGACCTAATTAAAAAATATATATAAGTGCCAAACTTGCAGCACAAGGGCATTCTGGGCAAAGGACCCAATTAAAAAACACAAGTGTTAATCTTGCAGTGCAAGAGAATTCTGGGCAGAGGACCCAATCAAAAGATCCATATGTCAAATTTACAGCGCAAGGATATTCTGGGCAGTGACCCAATTAAAAACAAACTTGCAGTGCAAGAACATTCTGCTCAGAAGACCATTAAAGTCCTACGTGTTAAACTAACGAGGCATTTCTGTGCAGCGTATACATTAAAATATAAAGAAGCTAAGGAAAAATAATCCTAACTTCATTGCAGCGCAACAAGGAGATAACACTCTAAGCCTAGAAAATATCAAAATATAAGTAAATTCATCAACAGCAAATAAGATTAATGTGTCATCAACAGCAAATAACAGATAAAGTTATTACATCAAAAGCTGATCAAAGTTGCAGAAAACCCAAGTTTCAAGATAATATAACACCTAAGATGGAGGAGTAGCAGAATTCTGAGCAGATTTCTTCTCAGCATATTTGCAAACAATGTCTTCTCCACTCCTGTACTCATCATATCTCTTAGTGAAGATCGTGACAGCTTTCTTATCATACAACTTGTGATTAGGCAAAGTGCTAATCACTAAGTCAGCTGGTTTAGCCTCATCGACACCAAGTGTGTATCCTCTGCGCAGAGCTGGAGCTAGAATAATCTGGATCTCCTCATAGGTCTGCTGAGATGCTTTATATCCAGCAACAACTTTTTGGATGACGTTCTGGGCAGGAGTTTCCTCCATTAGCCTTAAAGTTTCGTCGAAATCCTCTTTCATCTTTTTTGCTGTGGCCAGGTGCTGTTGGTTCTCCTCTTTCATATTCTTCAGCTGCTCATCTCTAAATCTTAACTGCTCTTCTTGGGTAAACAATAAACCCTCAGTTTTGGCAAGAGTGGCCTTCAATTGTTCAACTTCCAGACGAGCAGCTGCCTCTGAAGACAGCAACACACGGTTGGTTTCCTCCAAACTTGTATCCTTGGCATTGGCCTCCTCCAGACTGGCAACTTTCTGTTGTAGGACAGAAATCTCCCCAGCCATCCCAGAAGTCTTCTTGTACAAAAACTTCCCCAGGCGGTAACACTACAAAAGATCAAATCTTAGCGGACATATTTGAAATCAGAGAAGAGGAGGATAAATAAAGGAATACTTACAGAATCAGCCAAATCCTCTGCAGACATGTCCTCAAAGTCAAAAAAGGAATCATTGGCAGACGTCCCCGATGAAGTAGGCCAGTGCCTCTTCTTACTTTTCTGAGAAATAGTTCTCAGTGGCACAGCATCCAGAGCAGAATCTGGATTTGTAGGGGGAACCCCTAAGTCAGTTGATGTCGTATTCTCAGCGATGCTCGGCAATATCTGAACAGAAGGTTCCATTACAACCTCTTTACCTTAAGAAGCATCACCAGAGTCAGCGCCTCCCTCCCCAATTTCTTTCTGAGCAGAAACATCACCTTGCTCAGGAATGGCCGATAGAGTCCGCTCAGAATCATCAAGCATCTGCTCTGTTTCCTCCTCCTCATCAACATCGATGTTAATCAAAATCGTCTACATTGGCCACTACAAAGACAAAAGACAATTAAAGTAAATTCAAAAATAAGAACAAAAGATAAATACAAACGTACATTTTCTATATTGTTCTTTGGAGAATTCCACATAGCCATCAGGCCCTGCAGTGTGAAGCTGGGCCGCATTTATCAGCTCAGAACTCATGAAGTCTAAATTGAGGGAAATCTTGTTACTAGCAAGATATCTGGTTAGAGTTGTTGAAATAGTGTCCTAAACCCAATCGGGTTGGACTGGATCCGACCGGGTCGGATCATTTCTACTATTTCTTTATGTTTATACATATATAAAATGGCTTTTCTGTTGTCATATATACGTTCTTTTAAAGAACCAATTATGAATTGTTATATGATAACGTCCTTAGTATTAAACTGTGATAGAGAAACCATGACAGGCGATTATGGTTGATGAGATCTCTAATCACTTTAATAAGTTTGATACTTAAATGTCTCTAGGCTGATGTACTATTAAACAGGGCATTGATAGTATTAACAGACTAGCACGTATTAGATGTCTTCTGTCTTTAAGGGCAAGGATAGACCTCGTCTATCGAAGTGTAGAGACACTTAGACTGTACGTGGACGTGTATTAGAGAATGCGTACATTAGACTGACCCACTTACACGGATAAGTGTCACACTATGTGACGGTTGTGTAATTATCCTTAAGACCGGAGTCTTCATGGCATCACGGTGTGGATTGTCATTCTTTGACACTATTGAGGTTTCCCCTAGCCATGGGGTGATCATGCGGTAGTGATTGGGTGTGATACTGAAGCATGTGGAGTATACATGATTGGTCGTCCGGGAATCGCGTATCCTATGATTGGGATCGAATATCTGAAATGGCCTTCTTATAAGGAATGTTTAGCTCTCGTGAATCTTTGCAAAGTGGGAGTAAATGAGTTACTTCGAGAGAGCATGATATCCAGATTATAAGATACGGTCGTTGATGTTTTGACACTCGACTAACGACCGTATGGATATTATTATAGCGATAGGATTGTAAGATACATGGTAACTGTTTCACATGAAAGGTAGTAGTCATTGCATTTGACTCTTCCGATGATTGGGGGTCACGGTGTGTTGCAAGACGCTATCCCGAGATCATTAGGCATGAAGGACATTTTCGTAATTTGCACTTTGTGTCTACGGCCAACATATTCGGAAGCCTATCGGGTCACACACATATGAACATCTAGCCGGATTAAAATGTGGTTATAGATGATAACCTAATAAGGAATGTTTATCTCGATACTATAAAGGTTATAGTGGTAAATTAAAATGGTGGTATTTATTTATTATGAATAAATATAATACAAGATATTAATTATGGTGATTAATTAAATATATGTATTTAGATACATATGTCGAAAATATATATGTATATTGATACACTTGTATTTTGCAAATTAATTAATCATAGTATTATATTATTAATTAAAAGAATAATCCAGAAGCCAATTTGTTGGTCAAAGGGGCGCCACTTTCAATGTGTATAAGATACACTTGGATTATGCAATTTAATTAATAAGATTACCATATATTAATAGTGGATATTAATGACTATAGATTTGCACCCTTGTGTATGTTGATTTCTGGTAATAAGATAAATATAATCAATATAAGATATTGGCAATATTTAGATTTTATTTAATATGAGATATTGTAATAAATGAGATAAATCAATCTAGGATATATTCTTTATTTTATTGGGAAAAAGGTTTTCTTCTCCTCCACACCTAGTAGGGGCGCCCTAACCACTATAAATAGGTTGTGCATCACAATTCCAAGAACTAATAGTTCTTGTGTAAAATAGAGAGCTTCCTATAGAGAGTTGGAGAGAGTGGAAAAGGGCCGGTCTAGCAACCGGAGTTTTCAAATAGCAATCCATGATGGGATTCCGGCGGGCTGTTCGTGTGGACTAGCGGTAGAGGCCGAACACTTGGGCGGCTCTATGCAGAACTACTCTCCTTAGACGGTCAAAGCGTCGATCTTTTAGATCAACCAAGGTAACCACCGTCTTTAGCTTATTTGTTTTTTTCTTAAACGAAATCGATCTTGGGTCGATAGGAAATATATTTTTGAATTCCGTTGCGTTCCCGCATAGATTTCCTAACAGTGGTATCAGACAAAGGTTCGAGCTTAAGCAATAAGCATGTTAATTTGCGTAGTTAATTTTATCGTTTAAATCACGTAATTAAAAGATGAAAGATTTTTGATTTGCAAAAATGATACATGAAAAGAAAAGAAAAAAAACGAGATCGGGTGGTGCTCGGCGTCGGCAGCAGCAGGGCTACCTGCTGCCGGCAGTCGGTTGACCGGTCAACGCTGGCGGATCTCCAATTTTGTTTTGTGTATTTTGTGATTCAATATGGTTCATAGTTGTGATTGATAATTCCTCATTTGTTTAGTTGTGTCATGTGGATAACCAATGGTTCAATTAGTTTAAGCCATTGGGATGCCACATGACATTAAAATAATATTGGCCTTTCCAAATATTTGATTTGGAATAGGCCTAGGCCCTTTTCAAATATTTGATTTGTAAAAGGCCTAGGCCTAGGCCACTTCCAAAATTTTGATTTTGGAAAGTGGCCAGGCCTAAACTAAAATTATTTGGCCTTTCCAAATATTTGATTTGGAATAGGCTTAGGCCCTTTTCAAATATTTGATTTGTAAAAGGCCTAGTCCTGGGCACTTCTAAAATTTTGATTTTGGAAAGTGGTCAGGCCTAAACCAATATTGGTTTAGGAAGATGCTTTTCGGTTTAGGAAACCAAAGGCATCCCTTTTGATTAGGAATCAAAAGGAAAGAAACAAAAGAAACATAATTTTAATTTTGATTTATTATTGGAATAGTTCTAATTTATTAAAATTAAAATTAAATTCGTTTAAAATTAATCGTTAATTTTATTTCGATTAAAATCATTTAATTAATTAAATGTTAATTCGTTAATTGATTGGATAAAATTATTTAATAGATTAAATGTTAATTGATTAATTAAGACGTAAGTAGTTAAATTTTAATTTTATCTTTTTCATAAGATGTTATTGTATGGATTAGATATAGTAGATATAATATGATTATATGGACCCCGATTGATCATGGACTCGACCGATACGATATATGTGAATGATTTAATTTTTCTATTGGATTAAAAATTGTCCTAGGCCGTTATGAAGAATGTGACCTGGTTTATTTTCTGCATTTATCCCATTCCCGTTAGCTTCCCCTGTGTGCGGCGGGTGTATTTATTTTATTAGATAGAATTAAATGTATCAAGAATGGAGCAGAAGACGGAGACCAAAGAAAGAAGAATAAAGATCCCATTGGAGAATGGCGCATTAAAGATCCCATTGGCGGTTGCAGCTACCCTAAGATTGTGACCTGCGGTTTCGTCACTTTGTATTCGAAACCGCACCTAGGAAAAATCCATGATCATACCGGTTACTTTACGCATTTATTTATTTTGTGCTTGTATTTATTTTATATGATACGATAGATGCATGACTAGCCACGATCTAGATAAATGTGTAGGATGTATGTTTATAGAGATAGACATATTTATGATGAGACCATAATTAAAATTAATTAAGTGAATTAATTTACATAAATACTTCCACCTCAAAAGAATCAAGTTGAAATTGCCTCCCCATATTATAATGATGGTGAAGAGCCCTTGTTCGGATCCAACTCATCAGCCAAAGCAGGGGGTTGACCTACCTCGGGTATATCGTCATTATCGAGATATGATCGTATAAGATCTCACGAATATTGAGGTTATGACATGACTAAGAATTCTCTCGGCCACCAGCCAAAGCGGGGTCGTTTGGATTTTAGAGGCAAGTGTTTGACTATTTCATAAGATGAAAATTTGTCAAAGAGTTGACTAGTCAAACAACAAGAGTCGTATATGATACGATTGACAAAGGGATGTTGTCTACCTATTAGACTATTTTCGGCCCACCAGCCAAAGCGGAGGTCGCGGTTGATTAGTGGGATCTTGTCCACTAAAGAAATTAATAATTCTTGAAAGTCAATTGGGAGTAGTTGACTAGTGGGAGAAAAATCATAAACCAAAAGACCATTTTTGATTTTGCGTATATAAACAACAACACTCTTTTATTTTCATTTTTATGTTGTAGTTTTAGCAAACTTTATATTTATGTTTAATTCTCGATTAGTAAAACCAAATTATGACTGTTAATTTTGAGAAACGTTCTCAAATATGGTTAAGTAATTTTAATCCTTTTAAAATAAGCAATGACATGAGCAATCCCGTTACAGTAGTTAGAGACAAGGAGATTACATAATTGATGCAGTGCTCCGAGACTTTAATTATTAATGAAAGCGGAAGCTCATGATGTGATTAAATCATTTGAAATAAGTTTCAACGAATTAGTCAAATATTGGATATGATCCAAGATGATCATTCAGTCATACGATGACAATTAATTCGAATGTTGGATAAAAATGGCCACGTCTAATTTTGGAAAGGTAGTTTTCATAATTGTAAGATTTAAGTATCGATTTAATTATATCATTGCTTAAAGGTTAATTAAATAGTCAATGTTTTGAATACGATTCAAAAAGATAAATAAACTATTTAATAAACTTTAGATTTTCTTTATGAAAGGAAATTAAAGACATGGCTCTTGTGATATTTCTTAAGTCTTATGAAGACTACAACAAGAAACATTTTTCAAGTGCTTAAAGGATTAAAAAGGAAAGTTAGGGCATGTGCTTAAATAGAGAGCTTATCGAAGTCTCTATTCTAAGCAAGTCTGTTGAGATAAATCTATCTAAGTTCAAGTCAACTCTTAGATATATGATATCTTACGAGTGTGATTAAATTAGAAAGGTTAAATCCAGATATGGAAGGTGAAGCAAATGTTGTGACACTTACCATATTCTGGATCTAGTAAACTGATAAATGAACTAAATAAATGTTATTATGTTCTGGTTTTTATGAAGAACATACTTTCAGTTATTTGTCAGGATTTAGTAGACATATTCAATTGTAAAGAATAAATGTTTTTCCGATAAAGTTGAAAGGTCACTGAATCTAACTTACTAGATTGTTTTCACTATATAGTTGATATATGTGATGAAATCTCAACTAAATATTTGTATGGTTGTTATCCTTAATTTGTGGTTGTTCTAGGCACAGTCTCTATGGAAGGGAAGCGTGTAACCAAGCGTCATTCTGATGATGCTAAACCAAATGATTATGAATCATGTGGGTTATATGCATCTTATCCAAAGAGGACTAAAATATCCTTTTAAGAAAAGGTTATGAAACCTAAAAGATTGGCTAGAGCCTAAACATATTGATGTTTGTTGGCTTATGACAATTAATGCCACAAATAATTGTTTATTAATCTCTACGACTATTTTTAGAAATAGTCAAGTGTACTTATTGAAGTACAACAATTCGGAAATCCCGAAAAGTTTGAGCTAGTACGAATATAAGATTGACGAGCTACTTAGGAATTAATCTTCAATTGGATTGAAGTAATTAATACCTGAAGGGTGTTTCAGAAGTCGTCTGAAAAGGAATAAGATTCTCCCTTGAAGGATACCATCTTTGGGATACGCAATTAGATTATGTTCCTAAAATGGAAACAACACTTTATATGATAAAGGTGTGACGCTATCCATGCGAAGTATCCCTTACCCGTTTCGGGATAGTGCCCTTATACTTAACCGAGTTCCAAAGAATAAAGGTTGAATAAATTCCATATTTGATATGGAAGGGGATAATGTCAAATCTATCTTAACCGATGATTTGAAGTTGTCATAGGCAAAGTCAGAAAGGCTTGGAGCCTGGTACGACATATGCAACTTTGTGGAATATCTTAGAAAGTACGCTAGATATTATTTACTCGTCCGCGGAGCAAAAGGTGTTTGTCTCCAAACATGCCGTCTTCTAGAGGAAGTGTTTCTTCCAAAAGAAACATTGGGAGTAAATTAGATCTCAAGAGAGATTGAGAACCACAAAGATATATTCAACCAAAGGAACGTGAGCAGACACCACATAGTGATGAGGTGTAGAACACTGCTCAGTGCACACAAAAGTTCTGTAAGTCTGTGGATAACCTCAAGCCTGAAAAGGCTGCCGGTATATTCATCTTGAAGAATGAATATCTCACGACTTATGAAAGAATGTTTGAAAGGCAAGATTGAGAGATATGGTCAGGAGCCATAATATCTGAATTAGATTCCATCAGTGACAACCGGGTTATGAACCTAGTCTGTCTTACCTAGAGGGAATGTCCCTGTAAGGCTAAGCCTAGTTCTATTCAGACTATGCTTGTTATAACTTTGTATCATGACTATATGATAGTGTTGAAGACGTTGGGCAGAAAGCTCGATGTTCATAGATGATGACATTATATGTTAGCCCACGATATTCATTAATGGACTCAAACAAGTTTCTCTAGACGATTTCTTTGTTTGATAATCAAAAGAGTTTGATTTAGTCAAAAGAAGGATATGCCCTAATGTGCAAGATGGATAGTGGGAGTGTGTTATGATTTTTGAGCAAGGTATTAGATATCTCTCTCGAGAATTAATAACCCATGTCACGGTCAATTAATGTTTGGTAGTTCAAGGTCTTTACGAAAGCACTTGGATTGGTAGTTCTTATTTTTAGAAATAAGAATCTATAGCGATAGATTTAACTGCTGTTAGGTTATAGTTTACCTATATAGGTGTGATGCTAAAAGAAGTTTAGCATTGATCGCGAGATCTACCTATGTTAGGACATTGGTCCTAAAGATAAGGTGAAAGATGATGTTTATGGAAGGTTTCCTTTGCTACTGCAATAGGAACCATCATACAAGTAAAGCCAGATGTTCATAGTCCATGAATAGTCATGAGCAAGTATGAAAGTAAATCTGGTGAATGTCAAGATTATCCTTAAACAAGTTAAGGATGGTTTCCTAGTTTATCGAAACTTGGAATCAGATAAATATAGTTATACAGACGTAAATCCTGAGTCTTATGAAGGCGAGTGGGAGCTACTGTCTAGGTTTGCAATCACTTTGATTAAGTGATACAGAGAGCTGGAAATGTTCTTAGCCATGGGTCACTGTAAATTCTACAATCGGGCCAAAACATATAAGTGCCTTAGAGGTGCAGCGGGAGCAGTACATGGATCTAGAAGGTTCATTCCTGAACCTTGTACGGTTCTTCCACTTTTTCTATATAGCTGATATAGTAAGTGGATTCATTGCTTAAAGCAAGGACCGGAGTCTCGTCAGAGATCCGTGTGTGTGTTGAGGCGGTTCCTTTGACTTGGTCAATTTGGAACATGATATGAAGATAGTCCGAGTCCCCGCGGAGAGCTATCTGTTTATGGCTAGGGCTGGTTGCGAGTATTGCATGAGATTCTTGTGTTTCAACTTGGTCTCGTGTGTATGAGTGAGTGGTTTTAGGCCAAGTGGGAGATTGTTGAAATAGTGTCCTAAACCCAATCGGGTTGGACCGGATCCGACCGGGTCGGATCATTTCTACTATTTCTTTATGTTTATAAATATATAAAATGGCTTTTATGTTGTCATATATACGTTCTTTCAAAGAACCAATTATGAATTGTTATATGATAACGTCCTTAGTATTGAACTGTGATAGAGAAACCATGATAGGAGATTATGGTTGATGAGATCTCTAATCACTTTAATAAGTTTGATACTTAAATGTCTCTAGGCTGATGTACTATTAAACAGGGCATTGATAGTATGAACATACTAGCACGTATTAGATGTCTTCTGTCTTTATGGGCAGGGATAGATCTCGTCTATCGAAGTGTAGAGACACTTAGACTGTACGTGGACGTGTATTAGAGAATGCGTACGTTAGACTGACCCACTTACACGGATAAGTGTCACACTATGTGACGGTTGTGTAATTATCCTTAAGACCGGAGTCTTCATGGCATCACGGTGTGGATTGTCATGCTTTGACACTATTGAGGTTTCCCCTAGCCATGGGGCGATCATGCGGTAGTGATTGGGTGTGATACTGAAGCATGCGGAGTATACATGATTGGTCGTCCGGGAATCGCGTATCCTATGATTGGGATCGAATATCTGAAATGGCCTTCTTATAAGGAATGTTTAGCTCTCGTGAATCTTTGCAATGTGGGAGTAAACGAGTTACTTCGAGAGAGCATAATATCCAGATTATAAGATACGGTCGTTGATGTTTTGATACTCGACTAACGACCGTATGGATATTATTACAACGATAGGATTGTAAGTTACATGGTAACTGCTTCACATGAAAGGTAGTAGTCATTGCATTTGACTCTTCCGATGATTGGGGGTCACGGTGTGTTCCTAGACGCTATCCCGTGATTGTTAGGCATGAAGGACATTTTCGTAATTTGCACTTTGTGTCTACGGCCAACATATTCAGAAGCCTATCGGGTCACACACATAAGAACATCTAGCCGGATTAAAATGTGGTTATAGATGATAACCAAATAAGGAAAGTTTATCTTGAGACTATAAAGGTATAGTGGTAAATTAATATGGTGGTATTTATTTATTATTAATAAATATAATACAAGATATTAATTATGGTGATTAATTAAATATATGTATTGGGATACATATGTCGAAAATATATATGTATATTGATACACTTGTATTTTGTAAATTAATTAATCATAGTATTATATTATTAATTAAAAGAATATTCCGGAAGCCAATTTGTTGGTCAAAGGGGCGCCACTTTCAATGTGTATAAGATACACTTGGATTGTGCAATTTAATTAATAAGATTACCATATATTAATATTGGATATTAATGACTATAGATTTGCACACATGTGTAAATTGATTTATGGTAATAAGATAAATATAATCAATATAAGATATTGGCAATATTTAGATTTTATTTAATATGAGATATTGTAATAAATGAGATAAATCAATCTAGGAGATATTCCTTATTTTATTGGGAAAATGTTTTCTTCTCCTCCAAAACTAGTAGGGGCGCCCCAACCACTATAAATAGGAGGTGGATGTCAAGCTCTTTTGTACATCACAATTCCAAAAACTAATAGTTCTTGTGTAAAATAGAGAGCTTCCTATAGAGAGTTGGAGAGAGTGGAAAAGGGCCGGCTAGCAACCGGAGTTTTCCAATAGCAATCCATGATGGGATTCCGGCGGGCTGTTCATGTGGACTAGCGGTAGAGGCCGAACACTTGGGCGGCTCTATGCAGAACTACTCTCCTTAGCCGGTCAAAGCGTCGATCTTTTAGATCAACCAAGGTAACCACCGTCTTTAGCTTATTTGTTTATTGCTTAAACGAAGTCGATCTTGGGTCGATAGGAAATAAAATTTTGAATTCTGCTGCGTTCCCGCGTAAATTTCCAAACAAGAGTAGCATCAATGAAATTTTCTAACTTATCTTTCAAGGAAGAAGTATTCCACCGCCCCAGATTCACATCCGAATTATGCTTCACGAAGAAGAAGTGTTCTTGCCACTTCTTCTTGGTCTTAACTTTGCCAGATATAGGAATAATCTGAGTGTCAGCTCTACGTCAGAAGTGGTACCACCCCCACTACCCTGTGTTAACTTACATTGGTAGAAATTCCGGAATAAAGTTACAGAGAAGGGGGTGGTGTTCAGACGACAACAAATCATGAAGCCTATAAGAAATTTGATGCTATTTGGGTGTATTTGGCCGACCCCCAACTTATAATATTTCATCACCTCGACATGCCCGGGGGGAAGAGGAAATAAACCGATATGAAGCTGGTCAACGTACACTGTACAGAAACCTGCTAGAGGATTGTTAGCATACTCGGTTGGTTTGGGAAGAGCAACTTCGAATGGATCAGTACGAATCTAATAGGTTTTCAGTAAACCAACCATCTCAGTCTTGGTCATCTTGCTAGCAACACAATGGCAAGCCATTATAGCTTTGGTTTTATCAAATCGATTGATCTCCCTTTTTAGAGTACTCAAAAAAGCAGAATGGTCTTCTGGATATTGATGGACAATTGAAGTAGGAGTAAAAATCCCAGGAGGAAGAAGGTGAGAAGGCAAAAGACACAAGGGATTATCCCCAAAAGTGGAAGTATTTCTTAAATCAATCGAAGAAGACGTTTGATCGATGTTTATTACAGTTTCAGGACAAGGAATAGGGTTAGAGGAATTCACTTCTTCACTTTCTACTGCGATCGAAATTTTTTCCAGAGACTGAAACAATTTTTCTACAGAATCGCTAGAGGCAGTATCGGCTCTAAGACTCATGAATGGAATAAAGATTCAAAAGAAATAACAGAATGACATAAAGACAGAGACTTACTTGTGATTGCAGAGGTGCGGTTCCAAAGGTTCAAAATAGAAGATTCGTGTGGAAAGAGGGATAATAATGTGACAAGAAGTGAAGCGACGCAAGGGTTCAGTCCGCAGTTATGATAATGAACGGGTGTGACTTGGCCTCGATTCGCGGTATATTAATAACAGAAGTTAAACCATCACAGACTAAGGCAGCTGTAAAGCAGTCCACCCTAGTATGGGGGGACTTATGATGATATATAGGCCCACTGGGTCGGATTAGTCATAATTGGGCCAGGCCTAGTATGAAAGTTAGACAATAAAGATAAACGGACCAGCAAGGCAGGACCGCACCATGTGCTGACCAGATTAACCTTCTAGACAGAATAGTCAAAGGAGCAGGACTCCACCACGCGCTGCGCAGAAGTATCGCTAGACAGAATGATCGGCTGAGCATGATGAAGACCGAGTCAGCACCAGCCCAACCGCCTGTAGACTTGGGTAGATCCCACGTCTAGTAACGTCCAGAGATAACCGGTGATAACTTCCCACCACATAAGGAAGAGAATCACGTTCTACAGCTATAAAAGTAACATCCTGAACTACGAGGGGGACTTGATTCCAAATTGATATTTGAATTGGATACCTAGGCAGCTCTCTCAAAGAGTTCAGTCCAAACTTATACACAAATCTCATTGTTCTTGTATTATTTTCCTAACTCGAATCGTCCAATTACCCGATTGTAGTTTTGAACCACATCAGACAACTTTGTCGTCCCATTAAAGATAATTAATTTTTTTTTACATAAAGCGTTGTGTTAATAAATACGATTCACTACTTTTATAAAATTCTCTTTTAATGGGACGACATTGTCGTCCCATTAAACATTTTTAGAAAATAATATGTTATATAAAAGAAATTATAAAAAGTTGGGCTTTGTAGGAACGACAAATGTCGTCCCTTTAAAGGTAATAATTTTTTTTAAATATAAAACGTTGTTTTAATAAATAAGATTCAGTTTTTTATTTAAAAATGTTTTAAGGGACAACAGCGTCGTCCCTTTAAATGAAAACAATTTTTTTAATATGCATAATCTAATAAACATTGCGTTAAAATGTAAAATTCATAATTTTTTAAAAAAATTCATTTATTTATCGAACGATAATACAAGTGATTCTGGTAATACCCTCTACTATCGATTGTCAGTTTGTTATCGAGGGATTCATTTGAATCTCGGGGTTCCTTAATGAGCGATTGATCTCAATCCTGAGATCCGATATCGATTAAGCGATTGATCTCAATCCTGAGATCCGATATCGATTTCAAGCCGATATCTATCTTCGTAAATCATTCTGTTAGTACTATCTACTATAGATCGTCAGTTCGTTATGGAACGAATGAGTTGGATCATTATCGGTAAGGAGAGATCAATTTGAATCACAGGGTTCGTTATCGAGCGAATGAGTTACATCGTTATCGATCATTATGATAGTACTATCTACTATGTCTCGATGGATCGTTAACGAACGAAGGAGTTAAGAGTCGGGGATCGTTATTAAGAGATCGATTTGAATCTCGAGGTTCGTTATCGAGCGAATGAGTTAGATCGTTATCGATCATTGTGATAGTACTATCTACTATGGCTCAATCGATTGTTATCGAGCGAATGAGTTAACAGTCGTGGTTCGTTATGAGCGATTGATTTGAATCACGGGGTTCGTTACCGAGCAATCGATTTGAATCTAAGGGTTCGTTATCGAGTGAATGAGTTAGATCATTATCGTTATCGATCATTGTGATAGTAGTATCTACAATTGCTCGATCGATTGTTATCGAGCGAAGGAGTTAAGAGTCGGGGTTCGTTATTGAACGATCGATTTGACTTTCGGGGTTCGTTATCGAGCGATCGATTTGAATCTAAGGGTTCATTATCGAGCAAATGAGTTACATCATAATCGATCATTATGATAGTACTGTCTACTATGTTTCGATGGATCGTTATCGAGCGAAGGAGTCAAGAGTTGGGGATCGTTATTAAGAGATTGATTTTAATCTCATGGTTCGTTATCAAGCGAATGAGTTAGATCGTTATCGATCATTGTGATAGTACTATCTACTATGGCTCAATCGAACGTTATCGAGCGATAGATTTGAATCTAAGGGTTCGTTATCGAGCGAATGAGTTAGATCGTTATCGTTATGGATCATTGTGATAGTACTATCTACTATGTCTCGATGGATCGTTATCGAGCAAATGAGTTAAGAGTCGGGGATCATTATTAAGAGATCGATTTGAATCTCGGGGTTCGTTATCGAACGAATGAGTTAGATCGTTATCGATCATTGTGACAGTGCTATTTACTATGGCTCAATCGATTGTTATCGAACGAATGCGTTAACAGTCGTGCTTCGTTATTGAGCGATCGATTTGAATCTAAGGGTTCATTACCGAGCAATCGATTTGAATCTAAGGGTTCGTTATCGAGCGAATGAGTTAGATCGTTATCGTTATCGATCATTCTGATAGTTGTATCTACTATTGCTCGATCGATCGTTATCGAGCGAAGGAGTTAAGACTCTGGGTTTGTTATTGAACGATCGATTTGACTTTCGGGGTTCGTTATCGAGCGATCGATTTGAATCTAAGGGTTCAATATCGAGCAAATGAGTTACATCGTTATCGATCATTGTGATAGTACTATCTACTATGTCTCGATGGATCATTATCGACCGAAGGAGTTAAGAGTCGGGGATCGTTATTAAGAGATCGATTTGAATCTCGGGGTTCGTTTTTGAGCGAATGAGTTACATCATTATCGATCATTGTGATAGTACTATCTACTATGGCTCGATGGATCATTATCGAGCGAAGGAGTTAAGAGTCGGCGATCGTTATTAAGAGATCGATTTGAATCTCGGGGTTCATTTTTGAGCGAATGAGTTACATCGTTATCGATCATTGTGAAAGTACTATCTACTATAGCTCGATGGATCGTTATCGAGCGAAGGAGGTAAGAGTCGGTGATCATAATTAAGGGATCGATTTGAATCTCGGGGTTCGTTATCGAGCGAATGAGTTAGATCGTTATCGATCATTGTGATAGTACTATCTACTATCCGGTTACAGTTCGGGCTAGGCCGGGCAGGTTCGAACCTTAAACCGGGCAGACCTGGCTCTGTGCAGCTTTATAGACCCGGCTACCCGCCAACCCGCCGGTTCTTATACGCGCCGGGTCAAGAACCGTGCAAAAGGTTATAAGCAAAGACAAGGAGTTGACTATGACGAAACATTTTCGCCTGTTGCCATGTTAAAATCCCTTAGAATTTTGCTTGCTATTGCAGCATACCTTGATTACGAAATCTGGCAGATGGATGTGAAAATAGCTTTCCTTAACGGGAACCTGTCTGAGGAAGTGTATATGACACAGCCTGAGGGTTTCACAACCAATGACGCCAGGATGGTGTGTAATCTGCAAAGATCCATTTATGGGTTAAAGCAAGCTTCTCAAAGTTGGAATCTTCACTTTGATGAGATAATCAAACAGTTTGATTTCATCAAGAACGAAGATGCGCCCTGTGTTTACAAGAAGGTTAGTGGGAGTGCCATTGTGTTCTTAGTGCTTTATGTAGATGACATATTGCTGATAGGGAATGATGTGCCTATGTTACAATCAGTCAAAGCTTGGTTATCCAAGAACATCTCAATGAAGGACTTGGGTGATGCAGTCTATATTCTAGGAATAAAGATCTATAGAGATAGATCTAAAAGGTTGCTTGGTCTGTCGCAATCCACCTATATAGACAAGATGATGAAGAGATTTAGCATGGAGTAGTCCAAGAGAGGATTGCTGCCCATGTCATATGGGGTCTACCTATCAAAGGTAATGAGTCCTAAGACAGAGGAGGAAAGGGCACAGATGAGTAAAGTCCCTTACGCTTCGGCAATCGGGTCTATCATGTATGCCATGTTATGCACAAGACCGGACGTCTCATACCCTCTTAGTATGACTAGCAGGTATCAGTACGATACAGGTGATGGTCACTGGATTGCTGTAAAGAATATCCTTAAGTACATGAGACGTACTAGGGATATGTTCCTGATTTTCGGGAATGATGATTTAGTATTATGAGGTTACACAGATGCCAGTTTCCAAACAGACAAGGACGACTTTAAGTCGCAATCTGGATTTATTTTTTATACTTAATGGCGGAGCAGTGAGCTGGAAGAGTTCCAAGAAGGAGACTACTGCAGACTCTACAACGGAAGCCGAATATATAGCAGCCTCGGAGGCGGTGAAGGAAGCAGTTTGGATGAAGAATTTCATTACTGAACTTGGTGTGGTTCCCTACATTGAAGGTCCAGTGCCTCTGTACTGTGATAATAATGGAGCGATTTCTCAGTCAAAGGAACCAAGGTCTCATCAGAAGTCCAAACATGTGCTACGGCGCTATCACTTGATTAGAGAGATAGTAGATAGAGAGATGTAAAGATAGAGAGAGTCCACACGGATGATAACATAGCTGATCCGTTAACCAAGGCATTATCTCAAGCAAAGCATGAGAAACATGTTCACTTGCACGGGCTTAGGCATATGGGTGATTGGCTTTAGGCCAAGTGGGAGATTGTTGGAAAGGTGTCCTAAACCCAATCGGGTCGGACCGGGTCGGGTCAATTACAGTATATTTAGTTCATGTACTAACTTTATTATGATTAATAGAAGCACTTATGTTATTATATATCGTTTATCTTCATGTTATTTGTTGTACATATATAGTAACATCCCTAGTATCAATCTGTGATAGAGAAATCATGATAGTGATTATGGTTGATGAGATCTCTAATCACTATAATGAGTTTGGTACTTAAATGTCTCTAGTCTTACATATCATCAAATGGGACATTGATGGTATAATCAGACTAGCACATATTGGATGTCTTCTATCTTTTAAAAGATAAGGATAGATCTCGTCTATCGAAGTGTATGGACACTTGGACTGTACGTGGACGTGTATTAGAGAATGCGTACGTTAGACTGACCCACTTACATTAAGTGTCACACAATGTGGCGGTTGTGTAATTATCCTTTTGACCGGAGTCTTCATGGCATAACGGTGTGGATTGTCATGCTTTGACACTATTGAGATTTATCCTAACCACGGAGCGATCATGCGGTAGTGATTGGGTATGATGTTGAAGCAAGCGGAGTATACATGATTGGTCATCCGGGAATCGCGTATCCTATGATTGGGATCGAATATCCGAAATGGCCTTCTTATAAGGAATGTCTAGCTCTCGAGAATCTTTGCAAAGTGGGAGTAAATGTGTTATTCCCAGAGAGCATGATATCCAGATTATAAGATACGATCGTCAATGTATTGACACTCGAGATACAATCGTATGGATATTGTTACAGCGATTGGATTGTAAGTTACACGGAAACTGCTACACATGAAAGGTAGTAGTCATTGCTTTTGACTCTTCCGATGATTGGGGGTCACGGTGTGTTGCTAGACACTATCCCGTGATCATTAGGTAAGAAGGGCATTTTAGTAAATTGCACTTTGTGTCTACGGCCAACATATTCGGAAGCCTATCGGGTCACACACAAATGAACATCGAATTGGATTAAAATGCGGTTACAGTTGATAACCAAATAAGAAAAGTTTATCTCTAGACTATAAAGGTTATAGTGGTAAATTAATATTGTGGTATTAATTTATTATGAATAAATAAAATACAAGATATTAATTATATATAAATTATGTTAATTAAAGAATATTCCGGAAGCCAATTAATTGGCATATGAAATATACAATTGAGTGTATAAGATACACTTGGATTGTGCACTTTAATTAATAAGATTTCCATAATATTAATATAAGATATTAATTGATTTTGGAAAAATAGATTTATGGTGATAAGATAATTATAATCAATATATGATATTGGCAAAATAAATTATAATTAAAGAGATAAATCAATCTAGTTAATTTTCCTTATTTTATTGGGAAAAAGTTTTCTTCTCCTCCACACAACTTTGGGGCGCCACTTCCTCTATATAAAGGAAGTGGGTGTCAAGCTCTTTTGTACATCACAATTGCAAGAGCTCATAGTTCTTGTGTAAAATAGAGAGCAATCCATAGTGAGTTTGTGAGGGAAGACAAGGGCCAGTCTAGCAACCGGAGTTTTTCCGATAGCAATCCAAGGAGGATTCTGGCAAGGGATTCGTGTGGATTAGCGATAGAGGCCGGACGCGTGGACGGCTTGCGCGTTGAACTACTCTCCGTTGATTGTCAAAGCGACGATCTAGTAGATCATCAAGGTATAACCGTCAAACTACTTAACATGTTTATTGCATTAAACGAAGAACGATCTAGAAAAAGGAAATCAAAATTTAAATTCCGCTGCGTTAAACTAGTGATTTCCTAACAGTAATATCCCTCTTGCAAATTATTTTCTCAAATTATTTTTCTCTCTCTTTTTTTCGGGCATATTCTGACTTTTCTCCTACAATCAAATCTATTCCTTTTTTTTCTCCTCCAATCAAATCTTTTTCTATTTCTCTTTCTCGTACAACTTCTTCTCAAAACAAAATTTACAGCGTTCTTGCTGGAAACCATGGCTCAGTCAAACGTTCCCGTCCTCCAAGCTCCTCCCTCCTCCGCCTCCTCTTGTCTTCTTAATTATTCGTTTCACATATCCTCTTGACAAATTTGATCACCCGAATAATTTTCCTTGTCATTCACAATTCATAGTCGTATAAATATATGGCCAACTCTAGGACTTCAACATCTATACATAATGTCTAAAATACCCATTCTAGAAAGTACAATAAATATTTGAGAAGAAAAAAGACTTTGAAGGAAGCAGGGAGGACTATTGATGTGATCCGGTTCATGCTCGGAGGATACCATCATTCATGCTATTTATGAGTATTATGAAGACCTAAATATTATTTAACTGATGTGATTCTGGTTGGAAAAGTTGGTTTCTTGATTAAAAGGTTTAGGAGGGGCCGAAATTTGGTTGAAGAAGTTAGGGTTCTTGGGAAGAAGGTTTGAAGATTTGAAGATAGATAGGTTTTTTTCCGGGTAGATGGATGAAGATGTATGGGATTTCCGGGTAGATGGATGAAGATTTCTTGTGTTCTTGGGGTGGGGGAGGGGGGGGGGAGGCTGGATGAAATTAAATGAAAAAAACAAGGATAACGAATATATTTATTTGTTGTTGAAAATAACGAATTGAGAGACAAAAATAAAATGGATATTTGCTCACCGAAGTTGCTGAGGTCTGCTACCAACTGATGTGATTCCGGATGGAATCAGATCCGATGTTTTGTCCAGGAAGTAACTAGGGGGAACAATAATGAGTAAAACCCTAGACCTCGATAATCCAATCAAGATCGTAGGTAAGAACGCCCAACAAATGCTCACGATGGTGGTAAATTCTTAAAGGGTTGAATCCTCTACTACGAAGAGAACTCTCACACGCATGTGATAAATCAAAGTCAAGAAGACTTCAATAAAATCTAAGAAGCCAAATTTTATATCATCATAATTGTCTAAATAATCAAAAGATGGTGTTTGCCTCATATAGGCTTACAAATAAAAGAACTAACAAGGAAAAAGGCATGTGGGAGAAATTCCCACTAATAAAATGCCCCTACCTCCTATTGGCCAGAAACGAAATGTTCCTATTGGCTAATAAAAGAAAAAAATAAATAAAGTGCTGAAAATCCAATATAAAATATAACCAAATCCTAATTAATTAAAAAATATTTGGCCATAGTGTCTTCATAATACTCATAAATAGCACGAATGATGGTATCCTCCGAGCATGAACCGGATCACTTCAACTATGATATGTGAAGCATTGCTGCCTGAAAGAAATTGGTCTGAAGCAATCAATACAGCATGCTACACACAAAATAGAACATTAGTAAAGCTGGTGAAGAAACCTTATAAAATATGGAATGGTAGGAAACCAAATATATCATATTTCCATCCATTTGAAAGTAAATGTTTTATCTTAAATCATAAGGAATAACTGAAGACTTTCCAACCAAAATTAGATGAAGGAAACTTTTTGGGATATTCTCAGTCAGCAAAGAATTCATGGTACTGAATAAAAGAACATTGAAACATGAAGAATCAATACATGTTGTTTTTTATTAACCTAAATTCACTGGAATGGATGATGATAAAGTTACAGAAATTGATGTGAATCAGGAGGTCACTGATCCCGAACATGTTGATGTTTTGAAGAAGATAAGTGACTTAAAAGTTTCTGATTCTGGAAGTAAAGAAGTACCTGCTGAAGAACCTGCTGGTAACACTATTGATGCAACAACAGATGCAGTTCAAGTATCTTCTAATCCCCCTACTGAAGCAACAACAAACCCTACTGAAGATAAGGTTCCTGTAAATCAAGCAAATCATGATTTACAATGGTTAAAGGACCACCCTGCTGAACAAGTAATTGGAAATGTACAGCAAGGTGAAAGGACAAGAAAACAACTAGAAGTAATGTTCACTTGTTTTCTATCTCAAATGGAAACTAAAGTTGTTAAAGAAGCAATTTCTGACCCAGATTAGATAATTGCTATGCAAGAAGAATTGAATGAGTTTGAAAGAAACCAAGTTTGGAAACTAATAGAGAGACCAAATCATGCAAATATAATTGGCACCAAATGGGTTTACAGAAACAAATTGGATGAATGTCGTACCATTGTTAGAAACAAGGCCAGACTAGTGGCAAAAGGTGTTGGAAAGGTGTCCTAAACCCAATCGGGTTGGACCGGATCCGACCGGGTCGGGTCGTCTACAGTCTATTTAGTTCATGTAATAACTTTATTATGATTAATAAAAGCACTTATGTTATTATATATTGTTTATCTTCATATTGTTTGTTGTATATATATAGTAACGTCCCTAGTATCAATCTGTGATAGAGAAACCATGATAGTGATTATGGTTGATGAGATCTCTAATCACTATAACAAGGTTGGTACTTAAATGTCTCTAGTCTTATATATTGTCAAATGGGACATTGATAGTATAATCAGACTAGCACGTATTGGATGTCTTCTATCTTTTAGAAGGTAGGGATAGATCTCGTCTATCGAAGTGTAGAGACACTTGGGTATGCGTGGACGTGTATTAGAGAATGCGTCGTTAGGATCGACCCACTTACATTAAGTGTCACACTATGTGGCGGTTGTGTAATTATCCTTTTGACCGGAGTGTTCATGGCATCACGGTGTGGATTGTCATGCTTTGACACTATTGAGATTTCTCCTAACCACGGAGCGATCATGCGGTAGTGATTGGGTGTGATATTGAAGCATGCGGAGTATACATGATTGGTCGTCCGGGAATCGCGTATCCTATGATTAGGATCGAATATCCGAAATGGCCTTCTTATAAGGAATGTCTAGCTCTCGAGAATCTTTGCAAAGTGGGAGTAAATGTGTTATTCCGAGAGAGCATGATATCCAGATTATAAGATACGATCGTCAATGTATTGACATTCGAGATACGATCGTGTGGATATTATTACAGCGGTAGGATTGTAATTTACACGGTAACTGCTTCACATGAAAGGTAGTAGTCATTGCTTTTGACTCTTCCGATGATTGGGGGTCATGGTGTGTTGCTAGACGCTATCCCGTGATCGTTAGGTATGAAGGGCATTTTAGTAAATTGCTCTTTGTGTCTACGGCCAACATATTCGGAAGCCTATCGGGTCACACACATATGAACATCGAGTCGGATTAAAATGCGGTTATAGTTGATAACCAAATAAGGAAAGTTTATCTCTAGACTATAAAGGTTATAGTGGTAAATTAATATGGTGGTATTTATTTATTATGAATAAATTAATTACAAGATATTAATTATATATACAAATTATATTAATTAAAGAATATTCCGGAAGTCAATTAGTTGACTAATGGGGCGCCACTTTTATGTGTATAAGATACACTTGGATTGTGCACTTTAATTAATAAGATTTCCATAATATTAATATAAGATATTAATTGATTTTGGAAAAATAGATTTATGGTAATAAGATAATTATAATCAATATAGGATATTGGCAAAATAAATTATAATTAAAGAGATAAATCAATCTAGTTGATTTTCCTTATTTTATTGAAAAAATGTTTTCTTCTCCTACACACCTTTGGGGCGCCACCTTCTACTATATATAGGAGGTGGGTGTCAAGCTCTTTTGTACATCAAAAATTGCAAGAGTTCATAATTCTTGTGTAAAATAGAGAGCCTTCCATAGTGAGTTTGTGAGGGAAGAAAAGGTCCGGTCTAGCAGCCGGAGTTTTTCCGATAGCAATCCAAGGAGGATTCCGGCAAGGGTTCGTGTGGATTAGCGATAGAGGCCGGACACGTGGACGACTTGCGCATTGAACTACTCTCCGTTGGCGGTCAAAGCGACGATCTTATAGATCATCTGAGGTATAACCGTCAAACTACTTAACGTGTTTATTGCATTAAACGAAGAACGATCTAGAAAAGGAAATCAAAATTTTAAATTCCGCTGCGTTAAACTAGTGATTTCCTAACAAAAGGCTATTCTCAAGCAGAAGGAATAGATTTTGATGAGACATGTGCCCCAGTTGCAAGATTGGAAGCTATAAGACTATTTTTGGCATATGCTACACACAAGAACTTCAAAGTATACCAAATGGATGTCAAAAGTGAATTTTTGAATGACATTCTGGAAGAAGAGGTGTATGTTCAACGACCTCCATGTTTTGAAGTTAAAGATCAAGAAGATAAAGTGTATAGACTCAACAAAGCACTTTATGGTTTGAAACAAGCACCAAGAGCATGGTATGAAACCTTATCTCAATTCTTGGAGAACAATGGTTTTACCCAAGGTACCATTGACAAGACTCTTTTCAGAATCAATGAAGTTGATGACACCTTGCTGGTGCAGATTTATGTGGATGACATAATCTTTGGTTCTGAAAATGAATTGCTATGTGAGAAGTTTGCTAATCTCATGAAAAGCAAGTTCCAGATGAGTATGATGGGAGAAATGAATTATTTCTTGGGATTTCAAGTCAAGGAAATGCAAGATGGAATCTTCATTCATCAAACAAAATATACCAAGGAGTTACTGAAGAAGTTTGGTAAGGAAAATAGCACCAAAGTATCAACTCCTATGAGTACAAGCATCAGATTGGATGAAGATAAAGAAGGCAAATATGTTGATCAGACTTTATACAGAAGGATGATAGGCAGTCTGAAGTACCTCACTGCAAGCAAACCTAATATATCCTTTGCAGTAGGTGTTTGTGCAAGATTTCAATCTAAACCTAAGAAAAGTCACTTAGCTGCAGTAAAAAGGATTCTAAATTATCTAAAATAGACTTTAGGAGTAGGGATATGGTATTCAAAAGATGGAAGTTTCAAAGTTATATCCTACTCAGATTCTGATTATGCTAGGTTCGAGATTGATAGAAAAAGCACCACAGGAACTTGTCAGTTGATGGGAAATAGACTTGTTTCCTGGTTTAGTAAGAAGCAAAATTCAATATCAACTTCCACTGCTGAAGCTGAATACATTGCTGCTGGAAGCTGCTGTGCACAAGTACTATAGTTAAGACAACAATTAAGAGATTATAGGATTGAAGAAAGAGAAATTCCCATAATGTGTGACAAAACAAGTGCAATTGCAATTGCAATCACAGAAAATCCTGTTTTTCACTCAAGGACCAAACACATTGATGTAAGACATCATTTTATAAAAGATCATGTTGAAAAGAAGGATGTGGTGGTTCTTTATATTCCTACTGAAGATCAACTTGCTGACATCTTTACAAAACCTTTGGATAGTGAAAGATTTGCTAAGTTAAGAACTGAGCTTGGCATTATAAAAGTTGACTGACATTCTAATAGTCAGCAGAGTACTGGAATTCACCAAGGGGATTATTCTTTGATCTGTTGAGTGCGCTCACTTGGCAGATTAGTCATTGGCAACAACAATTCCCAAGTACTCCTATAGTTTGGACAATTGAGCAAATGAAGTTGCCAAGGGGATTGGTCTTTGCCCTATTGGGTGAGCTCACTTGGCAGATCAGTCATTGGTATTAAACTTCATTTTGTATTATCAGTTGGACATGTTGTATAAAGATCAAGAAGGTGCATTTTGTCGTGATCATTGAGCCAATCAAGATCAATGATCACTTGAGCCAATCAAGATCAAGAGAGCAATTTTAAAGAGGCCCTGTTGAAGCTAAGCCTACTAAAGATCAATTCTGCTGCATGAATCATTACAAATAAAAGTCAACAGTGGAATACATGGATATTATTCTTATCCATTATAACGTCAGTTACATTATCCAATGGTTACAACCCTAATTGGGATGAGTTAGTGGGACACGTTGCAGCATCACATTTATTCCTAGATTAATCATGGTTAATGCTACAGTACGTGCACAGTACCTGCCTGTAACTCCTACCCACTACTTTTCTATATATACAAACATATACACAGACTGCATATACATATTCTCAGATCGATCTCTCTGAAATATACACAAGTGTGAACACAGATTTACAAAGCTTTTCTTCTTCATCTTTCTCAAATCACAACAATGGCAGATAAAGATGTTCATCTTGGCACCAGTCAAAGTGTTGCAGGTTATGTCACTGATATAGACTCTACTGATTTAGTAATAAATCTTGGTAGAAGAATCAGACGGTTTGAAGGACTGTAAAGTGTTCTAAATATTTGGTTAGAGAAGATTTCTTATAGAAATGTCTGTGATTTTTGGAGGAATATGGTGGTTAGAGATGGTATTGAGGCATCTACAACTATTGTAAATGGCCAAGAGATTGAGATAACCTCCGAACTGTTGAGAGAGGTTTTTGGATTTGGTCCAGGGAATGGAGCCCATATAAATCTAGAATTGATAGAGCTACCAATGTTGCCTTTTGTTGATTCTATAAAGACAAACAAATCTGCAGTAACAACTTTGAACATAAATGTCAAGAATATTGCTTATGAGTACAACCTGCTGAGAAAAATCATTGCTAAGAAAATTCTGGGATTTGTTGGAAGTCTAGATACCATGTCTGGACCTAAAATAGATTTGATGATAATCATTTCAAGGAGTAAGAAGTTTGATTGGGCTGGTTTCTTTGTGCAATACATAGAGAATAATGGTGGATGAAAGAGAAACCATTTCCAAGAGAGTGAGCAAGAAGCAACTTGCTCTCTATATGGGATCAGGTTTCTTCATCAAAACAAAACCCTTGGGGTTAAATGTTCAGGCCCTACTGAATCATTTGTGGATTGCTCATGTTGCTCTTGCAAACATCAACAATGCTAGATACAAACCAGAGATTACAAATCTTATTCCTGGTGTAGATGATGATGAATAAAATGAAGAAATAGAAAGTGATGGTGAGCAGGAACAAAGAACAAAGGCTAGAGATGATGTGAAATCTGCTGCATCAAAGAAAATAGTGGAGAAGAGAAAGACTATGGTAACAAGAAAGATAACTGACTTATTAAAGCCTAAGAGGACAAGACAGTCAGTAGACACAACCAAGTCTACGAGAGGATCGATCGATGAATCTCATCGAACTCTTTGAACTCATTGAAAAAAGCATTTCACTGCAGATATTTTGAAGGAAGAGATCAGAGAAGATTGAAGAAAAAGGAAGGATGCTAGTAAAGAACAGTCAGAAGAGGGCCAAGAACAACTTGCTAAGAGAAGAAAGCAAGTTGTGAGGAAGAAATGACATGGTAAAGGTAAAGAATTGAGGGTCCTAAGGGAACATAAAGAGCTAGAAGAAGAAATAGATGTTGAAGAACCCACAGAAGTTGTTCACCCTACTATGGAGGCCACTAAAGTTGTTGTTGAACTACAGGTTGAGGAACCAGAGAAGATTGTTGAATTTGAACCTGCTGTGGAGGTTATTTAACATGTTGAAGACTCTGCTGAGATTGCAACAACTCAGGGGGCAGGCCAGACAAGTAATATACTTGCTGAGGAACATATAATTTAGGGGGAAGCAAGTGTTGAGCAATTGGAGATAGTAGACACAAATTTTCCAACTGGAGAGTCTACTAATCTATTGGTATCTGCTGAAGATACTTTAAGTCATCTTGTTGAGACCTTTGGAAGTCAACAAGTTGACAAACCACCTCCAAGGCAACCTACAATGCCTTATGAAAGGAAGGAGAAGAAGTCCAAAAAGCCTAAGGAAGATCCAAACTTCAGGAAGATTAGAAAGTACATTGAGTGGAAGTTTGGATTCTACAAAAGACAAAAGCCAGCAAGGGAACCAATGACTGGATTTGAGGAATAGGCTTTTGAGAATCTTGGAGTGGAGAATTGGCTAGGATTGATTGACACTTCAGTCCTCGAGATGAGGCTAATGGAGATTATAAAAGATGGGAAACATAGGGGAAACATTATGTTTAAAGATCCCATGTTTACACCTTCTACTGATAGTGATGATTCATCATCCTCGTGATTCAGATGATGATCATCCAATGCATCCAGGTGAGTCCAGTGGAATTGCAAGGGAAACATCTATTGAGGCTACTGGACAAGAGCCTACTGAGAGGACAATAGAGCAATCTGCTAAGGATGGCAATTGTGCGGAGGGCCAGCAGACTGATAATCTAGATCAAGTGTTGTTTGCTGCATTTACTGAAGATTTAGAAGAACAATTGACAGCAGCAACACTTCTCAAAGATACAGTGTTAAAGGCCACTGCTGATTCTATGATGATTGAGTTGACTGAAGTCATTTCTGAAAGATCAGCTCAATATCAGAATAGTGAGGACACTGATGAAACTTTAGCACAAGATGCTTAAGTACTTAAGAAGATTGCTGAGGTACATGGTGTGTTAGAGGAAAACATCATTGTTTTTCCTCAGATTAGAGAAAATATGGAGGTTCCGTCTGCTGAGGCATAGACATCAACTGAGTACAGGTCGGAACTGGTGGTCCAAAGTACTGAGGATCAGACAGTACTAGGACAAATGTTTGATTTTTTGATAGGATTGGAGGAATCCTCTATGTCTAAGTTGGAGGCTACTAAAGAAAAGGTTGCTAATGGCAAAGATAGACAACAAGCTACTGATGAACAATCTGAGGAGCAACTTGTTGACTATGATTTTAGTGATGAGGAATTTCAATTGCCTGAAGAAGAAGAAGAAGAGCCCCAACAAGAGTACCTGTTTTTTGAAGAGGTACCCTTTTTGAATGTTAATGAAGAGGTCCTGAACCCCATGAATGGGATAGGAAAAGAGCAATTGTTGTGAGACAGCCTATGGCTGATGATCATGTTGAAGAGCCTGCTGGTGATTTTGCTGGACATATGGCTGGTGGTATGGTTGGTGCAGTGCCAACACATATTTTAGAAGAGTTAAGAGCTGTAAGAGAGGATATTACACATCTAAGAACTCAGTTCACAAGGACTGAACAAAGATTTTAAGATTTGGTGAACTTAGTGGAAAATAGAGGAAGAATTACTGAGACTGTAGCATCAAATGTCACTCATCTAGAATTTTCCGTCAATGATTTTCTCAGGGGTGTTGCCTATGTCAGGCAGGATGCTGGAAAGAGAGACAAAAACATGGTTGAACAGATTGCATCCTTGCATAAAAAGGTTGACAAGTTGGCTGAGATACCAAAATCTGCTGAGACACATCACCCTGCTATACTTGATCCTAAACTGACTGAGAGGATCAATCTGCTGGAACAGACAATGGAAGGCCGGATTACTGCAGTTGACATAAGAACTGAAATTATGGAGAGACAACTGAATAATCTGGTAAGCACACAAGAGAGAGTATTAGGCCTACTGAACCATTTTATTGATGATGTTGTGGAAATAAAATTTATGTTTTGATGATAATTCATCATATTTGTTTAAAGTATTATCTCAACCCCATTGATGAAGTGTTGAAGCCAACTGTTCTAGTGAAAAGCTAAAAGATGTCTAACACTGAATGTATAGGTTTTACTAGAATATGATATTTGTATAAGTTACATCAGATAAGCACTGTAATAATTAGTGTGTCGTAAAACTGAAAAACTGGAAGTCATCTAGAAAACTGGAAATCACTAAGACAGAAACTGACTCAGAATACACCTACATCAAACTGAAGAATATAAGTTCATTGAGGGACACGGACTCAGTTGGCTTATATAGAAGACTGAAGAACTGAGGGTCATAGACTCAGTTATTGAAGAGTGAAGAACTGAGGGTTCAAACTCAGTGATGAAGATTACAAGTCGAGACTATAAAGTTAGACTTCATGCAAGATTGTGGTGACCTGAACTGACTTTATGGATCTTGTATGAAGACCTAAGAATCATAAGGACAATTAATTCTTAGATGATAATGAGTCATGGTGTACTCTGATTAAGTCAATTATAATCAGATTAAAACTGGAGTACTGATATTTGAAAAGGAGTAAAATCTCAGTTAACGCTCCAAGTCAGTAAGGAAACTGAGAAACAATTAACTCAGTATAAAATTGATCAGAAAACTTAGTTTTATAAGTCAGCCATCGAACAAACAGATCGTACATTTGAATGTTATAAAGGAAGCAAATTCATTGGATGAGTTACTGACACAACAAAACGGTCAGAAAATATAGCCGTTACAAGTGAGATGTTGATACAATTCGAATTGAAGGCAGATGAACGTTGGACCTCACACAATAAATAGAAGACTTTGCACCAAGGATAAAAACAACGAATTAATAAGTATTATCAAGCAATTTTGTGCATTATTCGTTTTATTCGAATTACTATCATCTCAGTGCTATAACAAGATCATATCTAGAAATTCTTCAAGTGTTCAAGCTACACAGACTTTATCAAGAATCAAACACTTTGAAGAACCCCAAAAAAGAATCAATTTATTGATTCTCATCCCAACTTTGATTCTACATCAAAGGTTTTAGACTGTGAAGCAAACTAGGAAGGTTTCGCCAAGGACAGTTGTGACAAGCAGTCAGGTAGACAGTGTTTGTGGTGGTAGCTGGTGAAGAGGCAATTCAACCCTCCAAGGATCAGTGTTCAAGCAATTGAAGAACAACAATTCTACATGTTCTACAACTGTTTAGATAGTGATGCTAGGGATTAGCCAAGGACTATTGTTTATGACTTTTTGTAACAGTTCACCTCAAGAAGTTCTAGTGGAATTTTCCTCCGCACCACAGTGGAAGAGAGGACGTACAGGATTACACCACCTAGAACCTCTATAATATTTGGCTTATTTACTGTACGCACTTACTTATTTATTTACAGCATTTTGATAATTGATAGTTATACACCTCACAAGTCACAAACTAGACATTCATCGGAATTCAGTTTACTACACTCAGTTTTCACAGAGAATAACAAGATCAAGAAAAAGGCTAAATCTTATCCGCTGCCGGTTGACTCAGTTTCAAGCTTAAGTCAGTTTGACTTAAACTCGGCTTAACTCCACACAAGTTTAATTGAACCTTAAATTGTTTTAAATCCAGTTTTAATGTCAAGTTTATTCACCCCCCTCTAAACTTGTGCTAGCCTTTCCAAGGGACCAACAATTGGTATCGGGACCGTGTTTCTTTGATAAGACATCAATTGCTTTGTATGTCCTCTAGTTTCTCTCATTTGAAAGCTCAGTTTTCAGTTGTTAAACAATCAATTTTCACTCACTCACTATAGATAACAATCAATATGCAAGACAGATGCTTATGTGCAACATGGACATATTTGATGAATATAAACGTCGTATGCAGGCTTTTCTAGCAGCTACTCATGATGAAATGATGGATGTACTCACTGATGGACCAATTCAGATTACTCACATGCAAACTGAAGGTGAGAGACAAATTCGAGTTCCAAAGACCAAATCCGAGTGGGCCAGTGATTATCGCAAGCGAAACAATCTCAACAATGTTGCAATGGATTTTATTCTTAGAACTCTTGACAGCAACATGTACTTGAAGGTGAAAGAATGCACAACTGCCAAGGAAATATGGGACAAACTACAACTTGTTTGTGAAGGAACAGATTCAATTAAGGAAAACAAGATCTCTATTGCAAAATAAAAGTTTGAAAAATTCAAGATGAAATCTGGTGAAACTATTGACCAGATGGAAACAAGATTCAGTGCTATCATGGATGAATTAGATCTACTCAAGATTGAATACTCTAAGAAAATTATCAACACAAGAATCTTGAAGGCATTACCAATGTGCTGGAAGGTCAAGGTCACTGCTATGGAAGAATCTTGAAGACTTGGCATAGAGGATTCATTCAAAATCTTCTCAGATCTGAAAGCTTATGAATTCAGTGAAGATTTTACAAGTACAGCTGCAATAATCAAAGCTTTGGAAGAACCAAAAACCACAGCACTTGCAGCAACAGCAAATGACATTCAAGAAAACTCATCTAGCAATCTTCATGAATTGGATGAAATGGAAGAACAAATGGCTCTAATGATGAACAGAATTCGAAGAATGAAGAGTGGACATCCAATCACTCAGAAGTTTATGAAAAGGACTCCTGAGAAAAGAAAAGACGATGAATATCTCTGTTTCAACTGCAAGAAACCTGGACATTATAAGGCTGAATGTCCATAACTAACCAAGAAGACGTCACCAAGAAGAGTTGGTAGAAGAGCACTCCTTGCTGGAGATGAATCAGATTATGAAGCTGGTACTGAAAGACTATCAGATGACACAACTTTAATGGCACACATGGAAGATGCAAATGAGGTATGCGAGTCTAACTCTAAATATTCCTCAGCTCAGATTTCCATGCAAAATGCATGTTCTTCGACCGCTACTCCAATCCAAAAAACTAAGAATTAGAAGAAACACTTGTTGAATTGATGAATCAGCTAGTAACTATTCAAGCTGGTTATGAATCAATTAAAGCTGAGAAGGAAAGTCTAATTCTTGAAGTTGAAAGATTGAAGTCTGAATTAAAAGTGTTGAAACTAACTAGAACTGATAAAGAAAAGATTCAGCATCAGCCTACTGTATCAACAGAAGGAACTGAATCATTTGCTCAATCAAGTACGGTTACCGGATTCAAATCTGGAAAACCATATGGAGACAAAACTGGTTTAGGATTTGATACACATCAATCTTCTAAGGATGGAACCAACAAAGCTGTCAAACCTAGTGCCAAAACTGGTATCAAGTTTGTAGCTGAGAAACTTCCACAAACTGAGAAAATTGTTGAACCAGTAAAGATGGTATCATATAGGACAAATCAGTTTTCCAAGAAAACAACCAGATTTACCAACAAAGGGAAACCAAATGGTAAATCGGCTGTACCTCAAGAAAACCGAACTGGGAAATCATCTACCAGGTCCACAAAAACCAATCAAGTCAAGAACCAGAAAAATTACAGTCAAAGTAAATTCAAGAATGTCAATCATTCAAGGATTCACACATTCAGGGGAAATGAAGACTTTATCCCACTGATGATGATTGGAATTTTACTGCATCTATTGTTAAAACTGATAATAACAATCATTCCAGACAGAAAACCTATCAAAGGTTTCAGTCCAAGACTCAATGAAGACTAATCTCGCTTCTCGGCAAAAGTCCCATGCATTGAGGTTAGTTCGGACCTCGATGATGAAGGAATGACGGTTATGATTCTAGCTTTAATAATAGAAAGCAACATGGAAATAAGTTTCAGTCAAAAGACCTGAGAGATCATATAAATAAGACACAGTCCAAACATAGATACTATGGGAATGTGGCTTACATATATGAAAACAAGTGCAACAATATCCGAAGAATCCCAAAAGGATATATTCCCAGAGTTGTACTGACAACTGACCCTCATGGAACCAAACTGAATTGGGTACCTAAAAACTTCTCATTTTTATTGCAGGATATATGGTACTTTGACAGTGGTTGCTCTAGACACATGACAAAGAGTAAAGACTGTCTCAGTAATGTTATTGCAAAAGATGGACCAAAGGTTAATTTTAGAAGTAAAGACAAACCTGGATACACCAGAGGTTATTGCACCTTAATCAGGAATGGACTTACAATTAAGAATGTATCTTATGTAGAAGGACTACACTACAATCTACTCAGCACCTGTCAATTTTGTGATATGGGATACAAAGTTACTTTCGACAAAGAATTCTGCGTTGTTGTCAGCGAATCAGCTTATCAAGTTGTCCTAACCGGAAGAAGAAATGAAAATATGTATGTAGTAGATTGGACAACAGCCGTTGCTGAAACCTGTTTGCTTGTCCATACAAAATCAGAAATCAGTTGGCTATGGCACAAGAAACTGAGTCATCTTAATTTTGATGACATCAACACACTTGTTAAGAAGCAATTAGTCATTGGACTATCAGAAATATCATATAAGAAGGACAGCTTATGTGATGCGTGTCAACAAGGAAAGCAAACAAAAGCAAGTTTCAAGACCAAATCTCAGCATTCAACAACCAGACATCTAGAGTTACTACACATGGATTTATTTGGACCTATTACACCAATAAGTATCACTGGAAAGAAGTATACATTGGTGGTAGTAGATGATTTTTCGAGGTACACTTGGGTAATCTTTCTAACCAAGAAAAGTGAAACCAAGCAAAGACTCATAGAACTACTCAAGAGACTTCAAAATCAGAAAGGAGTTTCAGTTGTGAAGAAAAGATCAGATAAATGAACTGAATTCCTCAACAGTGTGATTATTGAATATTGTGAAGAAAATGGTGTTTTACACCAACTTCCTGCCACGGGAACACCTCAACAGAATGGTGTAGCTGAAAGAAGAAATAGAACGCTCAAAGAAGCTGGGAGGACTATGATCTGTGAAGCTAAACTGCCTGAAAGATATTGGGCAGAAGCAGTTAACACAGCTTGTTACACTCAGAACAGAGCTCTCATGAACAAAAGACATGAGAAGACTCCTTATGAAATTTGGAGTGGAAGAAAACCAAATGTTTCATACTTTCATGCTTTTGGAAGCAAATGTTTCATACACAATAATGGAAAAGATCAACTTCATGTTTTTCTGCCCAAGGCTGATGAAGGAATTTTTCTAGGATATTCAAGTGTAAGCAAAGCTTTAAGAGTACTAAATAAAAGGACACTCAAGGATGAAGAATCAATACATGTAGTATTTGATGAACCAAACTTCCCTGGTGAAGCAATTGAAGACCGACAAGAACCAGTTTCTTTGTCTCAGTTACCAGTCATGCCAGAACCAGATTCAGTTGACATTGAAAGGCTACAAATTTCAGAATGTTCATATCAAAATTAGTCTCAGTTTCCAACTACTCAACAAACCACACCTGAACTACATGTTTCTGATCCAACTGAAGAAATTCAAGAACCAGTTCTTGAAGAACCAGTCGAACAAGATATAAATCCTTTGATACAAACACCCACATATCAATGGATGAGAGATCACCTGAAGAACAAGTAATTGGTGATACTCAAACTGGTGTTCGAACAAGACATCAATTAGATGCAATGATTGCGTGTTTTCTATCTGAATCAGAACCTAAAGAAATTGAAGAAGCTTTGAAAGATCCAGACTGGATATTAGCTATGCAAGAAAAAGTCAATGAATTCGAGAGAAATCAAGTATGGGAATTGGTAGATAGACCAGTTCATGTCAATATCATTGGAACCAAATGGGTTTTCAGAAATAAACTTGATGAAGATGGGAATATCATCAGAAACAAAGCTAGACTTGTAGCTAAAGGATACTCTCAAGCTGAAGGCAAAGACTTTGATGAAACCTATGCACCAGTTGCAAGATTAGAAGCAATGAGATTATTTAATGCCTTTGCAGCTCATAAGAAATTCAAGGTTTATCAGATGGATGTTAAAAACGCATTTCTGAATGGAATTCTTGAAGAAGAAGTATACGTTCAACAACCACCTGGATTCGAAATCAAAGATCAAGCAGACAAAGTTTTCAAGCTAAGGAAAGCTCTTTATGGACTTAAACAAGCACCAAGTGCTTGGTACGAAACTCTATCTCAGTTTCTGGTGAATAATGGATTTATCAAAGGAACAATCGACAAAACTTTATTCAGGATGAAGAATGGAGAAGATACTCTACTTGTTCAAATTTATGTTGATGATATCATTTTTGGATCAGAAAATGAACAACTATGTGAGAAATTTGCAAGTTTGATGAAAAGCAAATTTCAGATGAGTATGATGGGAGAATTGAATTACTTCCTTGGTTTACAAGTTAAACAGTTAGATGATGGAATTTTCATTCACCAAACAAAGTATACAAGAGAACTTATTAAAAAGTTTGGTATGGAAAAATCTACTGGAATTTCTACACCAATGGGGACCAACATCAGGCTAGACGAAGACAAAGAAGGCAAAGATGTTGATCAAACACTCTACAGAAGGATGATTGGAAGCTTACTCTACCCTACAGCAAGTAGACCAGACATATCTTTTATTGTTGGTGTATGTGCAAGATTTCAGTCCAAACCAATGGAAAGTCATCTCACAGTTGTGAAAAGGACATTGAAATATTTGAAAGACACAGACGGAGTTGGAATATGGTATTCAAAAGAAAGAGAATTCAAGCTGATTTCTTATTCAGACTCAGATTATGCTGGATGCAAAGTGGACATAAAAAGCACATCAGGCACATGTCAGTTACTAGGAAACAGACTTGTGTCATGGTTTAGCAAGAAGCAAAATTCAATTTCAACTTCAACAACAGAAGCAGAGTACATAGCAGCTGGAAGTTGTTGTGCTCAAGTTTTATGGATCAGACAGCAATTAAGAGATTATGGGATAGAAGAAGGAACAATTCCCATAATGTGTGACAACACAAGTGCAATTGCAATCACTGATAATCCAGTGTTACACTCAAGAACAAAACACATTGATGTGCGTCATCACTTTATAAAAGATCATGCAGAGAAAAAAGATATAACAGTTCTTTATGTACCTACTGAAGATCAGTTGGCAGACATCTTTACAAAGCCATTGGACAAAGAAAGATTTGCAAAATTAAGAACTAAGTTGGGAATAATCAAAGTCAGTTAAATCAGTTAAGCCAGAGATTAATTCGTCAAAGGGATTAATCTTTGTTAATGTTGGGTGTGCTCACTTAACAGATCAGTCATTGACATCAACAATCTCAAATTGATTAACTGAAACTGAAAGTTGGATGAAACTTGACATTATTTCTAAAACTGACCTCAGCATCAGTTTCTATTGCAGTCAAATTTAGTCAAAGGTTGAGATGATAAAATCAACAGCGGTTATGTCACATTAAAATACCACAGTTCTTTTTGTCAGAATTTCACGTGTACACCCAAAGATTGTCAGAACAGTACATGCATCAGTTACCCAAAAACATCAAGGAATTTGAAAAGTTGTACTACTCAACCGCCAGATTTTCCTACCTATTTATTCAACTTCCGTTCACATTACTTCAAATCGAAATTCAAAATCCTCATCCCTTTCCAGAAAACAAAACAAACTCTTCAAAATCTCTCTTCTCAAAAATCAATTTTTGTGTTCACACTCAAACATGGCCACTTCAGAAAAATCAAAGCAAGAAAGATTAATAACAGAGTTAGATGAACAGACATTCGAAATGTATGAAGCACTGTGTCAAAACACTCTGTTATCAAGCTGGGTATGTGATAAAATCGAGAAACAACCAGGCTTGAGAAACTTACTGGAAGTTAAGTTCAAAGAAGAACGTGATATAGAAGGAATTTTGCAATTTTGGCAAAATATGCGTTTGTTACGAGACTCTCTGATGACCAAAGTTCGTGGAGATCGCATTGTTCTCAATGAAAGCATCATAAGGACACTCTTTGGCTTCCCAAATTCAACTATGACAACAACAGATTGGACTACTTTACCATTGAAAAGAGAAGCTTTTCTTGAGCTACTTACTTTTTCTCTACGAACCAATCGAACTCAGGTATTCATGTAGACAAAATCAAGCCGAATTTGGACACCTCGTGGATGGCTCAAAGAAACACGTCATTGGGAAATCCAAAGGAGTTAGTATACTGTCAGAAGAAAATATTTATCTCATGAATATAATCTGGGATGGAATAGAATTCATTTGGGCGGGCTATGTTGTCAATCAGTTTAAGAGACAACATTTGGCTAAATTAGACAGTGCAAGACAAGCTAAAGCCGAAGGACAAGAAACTGTTGATAGATTCCGACTGAAGAAGACACTCAGTGGAATCATTCAGTTTTACTAAGAAAGAATCAAGGAATGGAAGCAAACAAGGCAATCTGCACCTACAAAGGAAATCGCAGGAACAACTTCCTAACCTGAAGCAAGTCAGAAAACTGTGTCTCAACCGGAAGCTGTACACAAAGGGACTAAGCAAAAGGCTGAATCAACAGAAGCAAGATCAGATGTAAGATGTTTGTACCCAGAAATCTCAAAAGAAAACGCACCAACTGAGGAGGAATGGCAACAACAACAACTGACAACTGAATTTACACAAGAAAAGGTCACTACTGACCATACTTCTCAGTCACAGCATGAATTATTTCAGCAATCAACACAAATTTTTGAAGCTGATAGAATCATCAAGCTAATGAAGATGAAACTTAAACTAGAGGATTCTCGAGATGTCAGTATACAGACTGAAGAAAAACTACTCTTGGAGAAATTGGAAGTTAGAGATCTATATGTTCTGTTTCCTATCTCGGAATTTCTTGACAATTGTTTCAAAAGATTCACTGAACTAGCAAAAAGAAGAGAATCAGGCACTTCATCTACCTCAAAAGATACTTCAAAGACGAAAGATGATGATAAAGATGATGAATCAAGAAAAGAAGCTGATGAGACTACAGTTTTGCAAACAGAAACTCAACCTCAACCTCTAGCAGTGCAAACTGTATCTCAACAAGAAGGATTACCAGTTGAAGATCAGACAACTGACAATCAGGAAGCAGTCTTAGAACTGCCAATCAACAACTGATGATTATTAAAGATAATACTCTGTTTAAGGATCCAATAGAAGATACTTATGATCCTTTTGACATCCTCACAATGGTTGAATTGGGAAAAGTACATGAAAATTTGAAGATTGTGCATAGTACCAAGGATGCACAAAATGATCTTTTGTCAAATATTTCTGGATATCTCGATTATAGAAACAGAACAGATGTTTCAGTTCATGCAAGACTAGAGATGATCCACAAATCAAGTTCAAGTTCTGCTTCAGAAATTTTGTTACTCAAACAAAAACTTGAAGACTCAACCGCAGTAGATAGGGAAACACATGCCCAAGCTCACTGGCATATGAATCAGCATATCTATGGGTTATAAACTCAGCTTAAGGAGGTACTTTCTTCTCAGTGATAGATCGCAGAAGATCAAAAAGCAACCCATGCCCTGGTAGATCAGTTATATGATGCCAAAAAGGGGGAAGCTGGAGAAGAAAAGCTGAAGTTACTTGGAGAAATGAAGCGGCTTGAAGATGAATTGCAAAGATAAAAATCAGATCCTAAGTTCTTAAGGAAAGAACTAACTGACGAACAACTCATTGAAAAGTACAGTCAACCTGGAGACAAAAGAGTTGCTCTAACAAAGGATCTATGGATGAAGTTTACCAACGATCACAATCCTATCAAAGCTAAGTACAGGGACAGGACAACTGAAGAATCCTTGAACTACTTTTTATCTGATTTATTCTCAAAGCAGAAAATGGCACAATACAAGAAAAATCAGAGGATTGATGATAAATCAAGATTAAAGACAAGATCAACAAATGAAAGCAGATGTAGTAGAATTTGAAAATTACTACTTGAAAGAATCAGACTTACCAAAGCTAATTCAATGGAGAAGATGGAAATAAGGAAGTCAAGTTGACTACAACAAGACTTTTTCAAAGATAGACTCCAAGCTAGAAGATGATTTTCGTATGTATGACAAAGCAAGAAAATTTTATTCAGTCATGAAAAAAGCACAAAAGAGAACTTAGTATCTAGTTACACTATTTTGAACAAAATGTAACTACTCCAGTTTTGCTCATTCTAATGAAATCCAGTTTCCAGTTTTACATTGTTTTGATCTTTAAGCTTTTCTTTTAGGGAGAGTTTTGGCATCATCAAAAAGGGGGAAATTGTTGGAAATAAAATTTATGTTTTGATGATAATTCATCATATTTGTTTAAAGTATTATCTTAACCCCATTGATGAAGTCTTTCAAGCCAATTTGTTATAGTGAAAAGCTAAAAGATGTCTAGAACTGAATGTATAGGTTTTACTAGAATATGATATTTGTATAAGTTACATCAGACAAGCACTGTAATAATTAGTGTGTCATAAAACTGAAAAACTGGAAGTCATCTAGAAAACTTGAAATCACTAAGACAGAAACAGACTCAGAATACACCTACATCAAACGGAAGAATATAAGTTCGCTGAGGGACACAGACTCAGTTGGCTTATATAGAACACTGAAGAACTGAGGGTCACAGACTCAGTTATTGAAGATTGAAGAACTAAGGGCTCAAACTCAGTGATGAAGATTACAAGTCGAGACTGTAAAGTTAGACTTCAGGCAAGATTGTGGTGACCTGAACTGACTTTATGGATCTTGTATGAAGACCTAAGAATCATAAGGACAATGAATTCTTAGATGATAACGAGTCATGGTGTACTCTGATTAAGTCAATTATAATCAGATGAAAACTTTAGTACTGATATTTGAAAAAGAGTAAAATCCCAGTTAACGCTCCAAGTCAGTAAGGAAACTGACAAACAATTAACTCAGTATAAAACTAATAAGAAAACTCAGTTTTATAAGTCAGCCATCCAATAAATTGATCGTACATTTGAACGTCATAAAGGAAGCAAATTCATTGGATGAGTTACTGACACAGCAGAACGGTCAGAAAATATAGCCGTTACAAGTGAGACGTTGATACAATTCGAATTGAAGCCAGATGAACGTTGGACCTCACACTATAAATAGAAGACTTTGCACCAAGGATAAAAACAACGAATTGAAGAGAGTTTGAGAATGTGTTAACACAAGAGTAAACTTCAACTTATCTTATTCATTGAAATGAGAGGTGTATAAATAGATACAATTGAGAGAGACTAGCACTAGCTTGGGCGGCCACTTGAGTATTTAGGTGTGGGCGGCAAGCATGCAAAAGTAAAAGTAAAAGCTATGTCTATGACATATTAATTGTGTCTATGACATAAAGTAAACTAGAGTTTGACATATTAATTGTTTATATGTATCACAATTAATATGTCGTTTATAATTAAATAAAGTGTACAAAAAATATTATGCACGAACTCCTAAGGCTCAGGAATCTGCTGAGCACCTGTGAAAGCCTCAAGTGTGAAGTCTATTGAGTAATATTTCCACACCCCCTCAAACCCAGGTCAGATATGTTGATGCGACCTAGTTTGCTACTTAGTCTCTTTGAACATAAGAGGTGGAATAGCCTTGGTAAGAATATCGGCATTACGATCTGTGAGGAACATCTTTGGAGTTGAATAATCTTGGCATCAATCTTCTCCTTGAAAAGTGTCATCAATGTCCACATGCTTGGTTTTATCATGATGGACTGGATCTTCTGCCATGCATAAGGCTGAATTATTATCACAACAGAGTGTGATAGGTTCTTTGATCTGATTCTTTGAAGTTCGATCCATTACCCTTTTTAGCCATAGAGCTTCACAAATGCCAAGTACAAGTGCCCTTAGTTCGACCTTGTGCTTGCTTCTTGACACACGAGGGGTTGTTTCTTGCTCCTCCAAGTAACCAGGTTCCCCATATATATGAGCAATAGCCTGTGGTAGACCTCCTGTCAATGTGACATCCAAATGATCGACATCGGTGTAGACCTTGATTGATCTATCGGAGACTTGGTGAAGTGTAGGCCTTGGCCAGGAGTGGATTTTAAATACCTCGATTATCCTATTCATTTGCATCCCAATGGTGCTCAGTAGGGCAATGCATGAATTGACTAACGGATCGACCCCATATGCAATATCGAGGTCTTGTGTGAGAAAGGTATATGAGTTTGCCTACAAGCCTTTGATATTGTTCTTTTACGACAACAATGTCACCATGTAGCGTGGTATGGCCTGGGGTCTACTGGGATCTGACGAGTTTGCACCCCAAAGATGCCGCTTTTAGCGAGTCCAAGATATATATTTCCTTTGGGAGACCGAGATTCCTTTGTTTGTTTTCTAGCTACTTCCATGCCAAGAAAATACTTGATGAAACCCAAGTCTTTAACTCGAAATACCTTTGCCAAAGAAATCTTTCAAGTGTTGGATCTCAAAGCGAGGTCATCTCCAGTAAGGATGATGTCATCCACATAGACAATAAGAATAGACCTCTTACGGTTGGTTGTCTTGATGAACATAGTGTGATCGAGAATTGCATTGGTGATATCCAGCGGCTTGACCACGATTGTTAATTTTCCAAACCATGCCCTTGGTGATTGCTTGAGCCATATAGAGATTTCCTCGGTTGCACACCTTGCCTTGAGTATGAGGATTGATAAAACCAGGAGGTATGGTCATATAAACCTCCTCGATGAGGTCCCCATTTAGAAAAGCATTTTTGATATCCAATTGATGAAGAGGCCGTCAAGTTGGACAAATAGAGAAATTAGTACCACTGACGGTGTTGAGCTTTGCCACTGGTGCAAAAGTCTCTTTATAGTCAATGCCATAAGTTTGAGTGAATCCCACAGCTACCAATCGGCTTTGTACTTGTCAATAGTGCCATCAATGATGTATTTGATAGTGAATAACCATTTGCGGTGATGTCTTCTTGCCTTTTGGAAGAGTTGTGAGATCCCAAGTATGATTATCCAGGAGGCGATCATCTCTGTTTTAACAAAGACCTTCCACTTATCATTTTGAAGGGCCTCTGAATATTTCTGGGAATAGAGTGAGAGTCCAGTCTGTGTAAACATGGCAAAGACAGAGACAAATCGATCATAAGATAAATAAGAATGAATAGAATGATCGGTGCATGATCTTTTCCACTTTCCTTAGGGCAATAGGTCTGTCATCCACTTCAAAGCCAGATTTGAGAGTCGATGTGAGGTCCAGCGGACTCTGGTTCATTAGGTCAGCCGAGGTTACGGTTCAGCCAGCTCTGGATCGATGAGACTCTTGTTCGAGAGGTTCTTTGAGAAGTATGAGGCTGTAGAGAGTCGATAGAGTCTTGAAGTTCGATCTGCTTGTGGATCGATGGAGTTCTTTGAGGTTAAGAGTTTCTTTGAGGAAGGGGTTAGGTCAATTTCAATCAGGTTTCCATCTGTGAATGACTCGATCGGTTTGTTTGTAATAAGGGGTCTTTTCAAAGAATTTTACATCCATAGAATTGTAAAATTTCTTTTCAATAGAGGAATAACACTTGTAACCTTTTACATCCTTTGCATAACCTAGGAAAATGCACTTGTGAGCTTTAGGATCAAGTTTACTTCACGTGTTGAGCATGGATATACACAAACACAAAGTACAACCAAAGATCTTTGGGGGCAACCCAGGAAACAAGATGATGGCGAGGAGTGTGTGGTCATTAGGGTTTGGAGTGGAGTTTTGAAACCTAACACTCTGCTTTGGGAAGTCTGTTGAGTAAATAAGTTGCGATCAGTATAGCTTCACCCCACATATATTTAGGAACATGTGTGGTGAACATGATTGATCTGGCCATTTCCAAAGAGTGCTGTTCTTTCTCTCAAGAACCCCATTCTGTGAGGTGTTTCCACACGACTCTTGATATGAACAATTCCTCTCTCATGTCAAGAAGGTGCGAGATTAGACTCATAGTATTCTAGAGCATTATCGAGTCTTTAAGATCTTGACCTTAGTATCAAATTGAGTGGAGACCATATGATAAAACTCTTTAAAGATATGACCAACTTGATTTGTCTTTCATTAAAAAAAACCCAAGTGTTCTGGTATGATCATCAATAAAGGTGACAAACCACCTTTTCCTGTTATACTTTTCACCTAGAGGTCCCCACACATCACTTGTGTATTAAGGTGAAGGGTGAGGAATGCACATGAGGTAACTTAGCATACACAGTTTTTGTAAGTTTAGCAAATTGACAAATATCACATTGAAGGTCATTCAGATTACATCCTTTAAACAATTCAGAGTTAAAGATTTTAAGTAACCAAAACTTGGATGTCTAATCTATAATGCCATAACATGATATTGTCTAAAGTGCAGGAGCGGTGGCGAGGCGGTCGAGTCTTGATCTTCATCTTGGCGAGGTTGACGAAAAACAATCCAGTATAGAGTTTAGCCTTCCCAATCACTTCTGTGAAGTAGGATCTGGAATGTGCACCGATTTTCCTTAAAAACAACAATCCAATTCAAATCTTTAGTGAGTTTATGTGAGATATAAGATTGCAGTCTAAGTTTGGAACAAATAGGACATCCTCGAAGGCATATCTTATTAGTGAGTTTAACATTTCCAACACCTTTTTGCACGAGAGATAGATCCATCGGCCAGTTTTAATGTTATGAATTTGGTGACAAGGCATATAGTTGGTTATAAGGTTTTATTACCGAGTCATATGGGAGGATGCCCTGAATCAACAATCCATGTTTCATTTCTAAGGAAGAGTAGAATTTACTGTATGAGTATGAGTAGCAACATCGGTAGAGTGACTACCTTCCTTTTGTTGATTCAGAAGGCTTTGAATGCAACAAAGCGAGCATTCATCGGGTTGTCATTCTCCTCCTCACCGATGTATGCCTTGACTTTCCCTGATAGGTTTTGAGGTTTTGAGGAGTTAGGCTTGCCATGGAGCTTCCAAAGATTGTCCTTGGTGTGATTTGTGCGTTTGCGGTGATCACAAGCAGTTTTCGAGTTTTCTCGGTGAGGCTTCTGTATGTCTCGGCAACCTCGGTAGCCTTCCAGCGCAAATGAGGCGGCACCTTGATGGGGTTGTCGGTAGTGGATTTGAAGCATGACTTTTCTCTACTTTCTTCATGTTTGACCTCGGCAAACATGGATTTGAGATTAGGAAGAGGTTTGGTGGCAAGAATTCTTCCCTAACATCATCAAGAGTAGGATTCGATCAGGTGAGGAACTGAATACTCTCTTCTTTTCTATGATGTCTTTGTAAAGAAGCGACATCTTTGACATCATTCCATGAGTGAGTTTCTAACATATCTAAGTGTTGCCAAGCCTTAGATAGTTGATTGAAATATTGAGTTCTGACATATCCCTTGCACGCAAGTTTGAATCTGAGCTTCTAGTTCATATACCTCGGATGTATTATCCTTCTTGGAGTAAAGATCTCGGCATTATCCTGATTTCTTTGGCGATTATCATACATCATAAAGTTTTCACTTATCTCTTTTGTCATTGACCTCGTGAGGATGGTCATGAGTTGATTATTTGTTGTGTCCCATGCTTCAAAACCGGGGTCAGTTTCAGCAGGTGCAGGTTTTGTTCCAGACAAGTATCCCATCTTACTTTGTCCAGAAATGTACATTTTCATAGACCTTGACCATAACAGGTAGTTGTTACCATCAAGTCTATGATTTGTATAAGAAGAGGAGTTGTCAAGATACTCCCGGTCAGTGAAATTTCTTGAGAGTCTGCTGAGGTTGAAGTAATGTCGGATGTGGAAGACATTCTTCAGAAATATGAGTTTTGCAGCGGAAAAAGTTAGAACACAAATGGCTCTGCTACCATGAAGAGAGTTTGAGAATGTGTTAACACAAGAGTAAACTTCAACTTATCTTATTCATTGAAATGAGAGGTGTATAAATAGATACAATTGAGAGAGACTAGCACTAGCTTGGGCGGCCACTTGAGTATTTAGGTGTGGGCGGCAAGCATGCAAAAGTAAAAGTAAAAGCTATGTCTATGACATATTAATTGTGTCTATGACATAAAGTAAACTAGAGTTTGACATATTAATTGTTTATATGTATCACAATTAATATGTCGTTTATAATTAAATAAAGTGTACAAAAAATATTATGCACGAACTCCTAAGGCTCAGGAATCTGCTGAGCACCCTGCTGAAGCCTCAGCAGGCTGAGTCTGCTGAGTAATATTTCCACACGAATTAATAAGTATTATCAAGCAATTTTGTGCATTAGTTGTTTTATTCGAATTACTATCATCTCAGCGCTATAACAAGATCATAGCTAGAAATTCTTCAAGTGTTCAAGCTACACAGACTTTATCAAGAATCAAACACTTTGAAGAACCCCAAACAAGAATCAATTTATTGACTCTCAGCCCAACTTTGATTCTACATCTAAGGTTTTAGACTGTGAAGCAAACCATGAAGGTTTCGCCAAGGACAGTTGTGACAAGCAGTCGGGTAGACTGTGTTTATGGTGGTAGCTGGTGAAGAGGCAATTCAACCCTCCAAGGATCAGTGTTCAAGCAATTGAAGAACAACAATTCTACCTGGTCTACAACTGTTTAGATAGTGACGCTAGGGATTAGGCAAGGACTATTGTTTAGGACTTTTTGTAACAGTTCACCTCAAGAAGTTCTAGTGGAATTTTCCTCCGCATCACAGGGGAAGAGAGGACGTACAGGATTACACCACCTGGAACATCTATAATATTTGGCTTATTTACTTTACGCACTTACTTATTTATTTACAACATTTAGATAATTGATTGTTATACACCTCACAAGTCACAAACTGACATTCATCGGAATTCAGTTTACTACACTCAGTTTTCACAGAAAATAACAAGATCAAGAAAAAGGCTATAACTTATCCGCTGCCGGTTGACTCAGTTTCAAGCTTAAGTCAGTTTGACATAAACTCAGCAGTCAGCTTAACTCCAAACAAGTTTAACTGAACCTTAAATTGTTTTAAATCCAGTTGTAGGGTAAAGTTTATTCACCCCCCCATATACTTGTGCTAGCCTTTCCAAGGGACCAACAGATGTCAATAAGGGGGAAGAAGGTTAGACAGCAGAAGCAAAAGAAGCAGCTAGGATCTACAACAAAAATAGATTTAAGGCTGATATCAATCAATTTAGAGCACCTGCACCTGGCAAAGTACAACTGACTGATGATCTGCTAAAGGAATTTAAGGCGGCTTATGGAGCAAGGAGAAGACCTTACCAGGATATGTCTTTTCAGGATGGTCTAAACTCCTAGAAAATCAAACTGGTAGAGGAGGTCATGCTGGAAGATATGGAGGAAGAGAACCAACATCTGCTGAAGAAAAAGATAAGGATTGTGTAGAAAAATTCAAGACATGCTACATGGGAAGAGGGTTTAACTGGCATGGTGTCCAGTTAACTCTAGTTGAAGCCTGGAAACGGTGGAAGATGGTAGATACTTGGATTTGCTTCTCAAGGATTGAAAATCTGTGGATGGTGGATATGCAAAGAGAAATAAGAGATTACCTTTAGAAGAGAGAACAAGACAGAGACATATAAACTAGATCATCATACTTATTTATGCCTTTATCTTTATGTTGATCCTAGTTTGTAATAACGTTGAACAAATCTAATTTTAATAAGATATGGCTGAAGTTTGTTCTGTTTTTGTGTCTATCTTTTTGCTTTGTAGTAAGGAGGGTATTGGCATCATCACTAAAAAATGGGGAAATTGTTGGACATATTTTAGTTTTAATGATGAGTGCCAGACTAGCTGTTATAGAGCAAAGGCAAAGAGTTGTCTAGATTAAATGTATAGGTTTACTAGAGTTTGATTTTTGTATAGGTTTGATCAAACAAGCACTGTAAAGAAGTCAGCTGACTTGTTCAGCAGACTTATCTAGGTCAGTAGAGTGTTTAGGAACCTGCTGATGGTTGAAGGTCGATGGTTCAAACTCAGTGATGAAGGCTAATGGATCAAATTTAGTATTAAAGTCAAGGATATGGGATCAGAATTTAGGGAAGTCTGTGATGACCTAAACTGATCACATATACCTTGTGTAGAAGGTCTAAGTTCTATAAAAGTAATGTGGTGATTGGAACTTGGTTATGGTTAAAATGGTGTACTCTAAATTCATAATAAAAAGTTAGATGTGAAGCAGTCAGCTAAAGTGTTTATAAAACACAGCAGACTAGTAGTCAGCTGAAAAATATGGACATCAACATACTTACACTCCAGGTGTCTGCTGAATACACGATTCGAATTAATCCGTGTTTATCTTTGGATAATTAAATGGATAAAGATGGATTATTCAGAAAATCAATGGTCAATATAAAAAGAACGTTGGAAAGATTCAGACCTTTATCCAAGGGAAATAAGTCAATGGACGGACAGACTGGACTGTCAAAAGGCAAGACTAATAGTGTCAGTACCATGTAGCAGAGGTAAAAATAGGTCAAGATAGTGACAAATCTGAAACGGCTATATTTGAAATTCAAACACAAGTCACATGATTTCCTCGTATAAATAGGGGACTCCTAATTCAGATTGAAGGGGATGAAAAACAAGAATACATATGAAGTAAGTGATCAAGAAATTTATGAAGTGCAATCATACCTTGCTGACATTTACTGAGCTTTAATCTACCGATCAAGAATTTTCTTCAAGTGTATCCTGCTATCAAGTAACATCTAATATACACACTTGAAGTCTACAAGCTGCTGATCATTTCATCCTGATCAAAAGATACTGAAAGCTGAATCACTTACTTGATTGAACCCTTCTTTTTCAAGAAGTTTGCTGAAGACAGAGAATTACTTTGGAAGTGTAAAGATCTGTTGTTTGTGGTGGAGCTGGTGAAGAGGCAATCCTACCCTTCAAGGACCAGTGGAATACTTTAGGGCATTAATCCTACCTGTTTCAAGTGTTCAGTTTGTGAAGCCAATGTCATTGGTGAAGGACAAACAGTTTAGGGATTTTTATAACAGCAACCTCAAGAAACACTAGTGAATCTTGCCTATTTTACTTTACTGCATTTACATTCTGCAATTTATTTTATCAACATACTCATCACATCAACTTACTGAAACTAGCAACTGAATCACACTACTTGTACTACTGAGTATCTAATACTTAGTATCACATTTTAATCAACAAGTAACAAGGGTTAATATAATATATTCCGCTGCAACAACTTCAATATCTTTAATAGTCAACAGACTACTGAGTGGTCAGCAGACTATTGACCCTGCTGAGTTTGTAAAACTCCAAAAAGTATTTAAGTGTTAAGTTTATTCACCCCCTCTAAACTTAACTAAAGCCTTTTTAAGGGACCAACATCTACATAGACCAACAAAGCAATAAAGGATTGTCCTGACCCTTTTTGTGAATAAACTGTGGTCATTTTTGGATTGAATGAAGCCTTGAGCCTCCAAGGATTCAGTCAACTTGCAACTCCATTTTCTACTGGCTTGGCCATATAATGACTTAGTGAGACTGCAAACTTGATTTGGTTTAGTTGTTGCACAACCTGGGGGTAACTACATGTATACTTCTTCATGTAAATCTCAATGTAGAAAGGCAGTGTTGACATCCATCTGATGTAAATGCCAATTATTGGCTGCTGCTCCTACAAGTAAGGCTCTAACTGTAGTTATCTTGACAACAAGTGAGAAAGTTTCTTGATAATCAATGCCATATGTTTGAGTGTAGCCTTTTGCTACTAGTTTAGCTTTATATCTCTCTACTGAACCATCAAGGTTGTATTTGATTCTGTAAACCCTTTTGCACCCAATAGGTTTTTTACCTGGGGGCAGATCAATTATTTCCCATGTATTCTTTTGTAGAGCTTCAATTTCTTTCTACATTGTTTCTTTCCCTTCATCGTTCTTGATAGCTTGATTGTAAGTCTTAGGCTCTTTAACAGAATAAATAGTATTAATGAATCTGGCATAGTCTGCTGATAGGTTGTCCAGGTTCATGACCTCACTCAGCAGGTGTGGGGTCTATTGAACAGTGTGAGCACCTCCTTGATAAAAAAGTTGGTGATTTCCTTGTTCTTGTGGACCTTCTTAATTGTATGGGTTAAGGTTCCTGATTAACTGGTGCATGCTCTCCATTAGATGCATCAGCTGTACCGGATCATGTGTCTGGCTGGTCTGCTGAGTCATTCAACAGATCATCAAAACTATCCATTATTGGTAAAGGAACGGGCATGTCAACAAGATGTCTAGCCCTTCCTAATAACTATTGAAATAGAGGAAAATAAGTCTCATGGAATTGATTATTTCTAGCAACAAAGATGTCTTTGTTGGTAATGTCTAAAAGAATAGCACCCTTGGACTTATTTGAATTCCAAAGATAGACACAAGTCCTACATATTGAGTCAAATTTTGTCCTACTGCTGAAGTGTGCAAGAGAAAACTAAGCAGCCAAAAACCTTTAACACAGAATTGTCTAGTTTAGTGCCATAAAGCATCTCATGTGGAGTGCTTTCTTTCAGCAGCTGTGTAGGTCTAGCATTAATTAATTTTACAGCATGTAAAAGGCAGAAACCCTAATATTCAATAGGTAATCCGGAACCTCAGTCCCCTGGCAACATTCAGCAGATGCTGATGCTTCCTTTCAACAATACCATTCTGTTCATGTGTGCTGACACATGATTTATGATGTATGATGCCGTGCTGAGCATAAAAATCAAAGAGCTGGAACTCAACTCAATTATCAGACCTGATGACTTTAATAATTTTGTGAAGTTTAGTGGAAACAAATTTAACAAGGTCAGATGCTTCAGATTTGTGCCTCATAAGAAACACCCAAGTAAATAAAGAGAAGTTGATCGCGTGCAAACCCCCTATAACATGCATTAATCATCCCCGTTGGAAAATTACAATTCATTGTCAGCTACGGGTGCAATCTCCTAACCCAATCTACTTCCACTGTAAGGACAACAAGCAATTTATATTCAACTAACCTCCTTTGTTGGTTGTATTAGTTCATATGCAATAAGTTTTAGAGTTGCCGGCTCAAAACCGGAAACCTCCATAGGCAGCTATCGACTATGACTAGCACGTTCCTAAGGATCCATCAAGACAATGTCCAAATTAACACATCACTAAAAGTTCTTTATGCTAATTTAAGATGACATGCAAATAGAAAATAGTTGATAAGGCTACTAACATGTAAATTAAATCTGTCGATCAACGTAGCTGGCACCAATTATCATGAACTAGTAATTTACTAGGTATTCAGATCTAGTGATATAGACCATCGCAGATTTGAAGAGCGCAACCACTACTTCATGATTTCTTCACCAACGAATCAGATCTATACATACATGGGGTAAAATAAACTAACTACTACCTAATTAAACTAAATAAACAATTAAAACATACTAGTCACATAGAACAACGACATATCTACATCTTGGAAAAGATAGAAAATCAAACCCTCGAAGATGAGTGTAGATCTCTCTCGGCTCTCTTCCTGAGAGGCAAATTCGTCAACTCCGTGACTTGAACTCATAAAATAAATAAAATAAAAAACAAATAACTTTTATTGCATAATAGCATGTCTTCAAAATTGTACCTGAATTCCGAGGGCGATGCCTCTTATTTATATCAAAATAAACCGACTTAGAAAGACCTAGAACTACCCCTCGTCAAAGAAAATGCATTTCGGAAGATTCTAGACTCTCGATAAGTCGGCGGTACTTCCCAATTAATCCGGGGTATTTTTGTCCTTCTTTCTGCCGACATAACTTGGAAGGTTCTTGAATACCCTAGGCCTAATCCTTTCGTTCAGTCCGCTCCAGAATTTTCCACAATGCTTAGCCCAATATCTTGTATTATGAAAATAATCAAATAACGCACAAAATAATATCGAATAAGGGAAAATAAACGTTAATTGCAAAATACTCGACTCATGAACCCGACATATATCATTCAACTCAAATGGTTCATAATTATAGGTCGAAACAACTATTTTTAGCTCATAATGGATAGAATGTTGATGTCGTATGATAAACTATTTTAAGCGTCATCAGTAGTCATCTACAACAGTTAAAAAATATTGTTGTCCATTGACAGTATGTTGTCTTAAGGGACCCCAAATATATATGTGAACATGATCAAATATAGCATTCACAACAGTAGTGCTCAAAGGAAAATGATTTTTCTTCAGTTTAGCCATTGGACAAACATAACAAAGATCATGATTACAAAATTTGACATCAGCAGACTGTGTACTAATGACTAGCAGTCTCTTATCTGGTAGGTGTCCTAGTCTATAATGCCATAAAGGAGCATCATCTAATCTATTATGATTTCGAAAGCATTTACAACATAGAGTCTTATTGGTTGATACATGACATATACTACTTTGTGTAACTCAGTTGAACCAATCACTTTCTTGTTTTTGTCCTGCAAAAACACATTTGTAAGCAGAAAATCAGCTGCACCTTTTGTTTGATTAAAAAGGCTAGTAAAGAAAAAAGGTTATACTTAAAACATGAATGTAAAACACATCATATAGGACCAGCTGAGGGTTTACCCTTACTTGTCCTATATGTGTGACAGAAACATTATTTCCATTATATACCAGATGAAGGTTTAGGATTGCTTAACAGATGTAATGATCTTACAATGTGATATGTGGCATCAGAGTCCAAGATCCATTGTATAGATCATACTAAATTTAGATCACCTATCCTTGTAGTAGGTGAGAAGTGTGTCACAATGTCAACAGATTGCTGTCCAACAACAAATCTTGCATGTTTAGGTGGGTCAGAACTCAGCAGAGCCATCAACATATCAAGTTGCTGTGCAGTATGATTGGGAAACCCTGGTCTAGCAGACCTATTTTGGGCCTGATCTTCTTCTGCTGATTGTTCTTCCTCTAACAAATTAGTCTTTCTTTTTTTTTGGTTAAATGTAAATATATTAAACCAAGGTATGCAAACTTCAAGAGCTACATCCTAAACAAAAGATCTAGTCTAGTATCTACAAAATGTTGAGAAGAGGTTAGATTTGTTGATTTCAAGGAGCATAAGACCCCTGAGATTATATGCTACTAGAAACAACAGCCACTAAACCCCTATCAACAATCAAAAACAACAAAAGGGGTCTTATGAGAGCATAACTTACAGAGCCTGTCCCTTGGTGTGTAGAGAAAAAAAATTATCTCAAACAACCACCAACAACTACCAAAAGAAAGCACAAAAGCAATACACAACCCTAACATCAAGGGGTAAAAGTGTACAAAGGAAAAGCTGCTTGCATTATATAGAAGATGTGAAGCTTAATACAATGCAGAACATCAGGAATCTTCATCAGAGAGCCTTCAAATCTTTTTTTGTTTCGCATGTGCCAAATCCAATAAACCACCACTGAAACAGAAGCTGCCCTAGCCACATTCCCATGAGAAGTTCCTCTACACTTTCTGCCAATCAATCTGACAGAACTAATCAAGGTCTCCAGCCTCCTATTAAAACCAAGCCTCAGTCTGATTTTACCCCAAACCATACAAGAGATAGGACACTGGAAAAACAAATGAGAAACAGACTCATTAGCCAAACCACAAAGGGGCAGGTCCTATCATCAAAAACCAACCTGTCAGAAGTAAGTAAAGTGTTTTTCAAAGCGATCCACAAAATAAAGCAGTGTTTAGGAGTAGCCCTAGAATTCCAGACAGTCCTGCACCACCAAAATTTAGTCTATTTTCTTCTAAAGAAGTTATAAGCCAGTCTAGGCTTTAGAGAAGAGCCAACAGACAAAGACTGCATCAGAATTACAGTAGCAGCAGTAGAGCCTGTGTTATCCAAAATCAAATCTCTAATTCTGAGCAAAGCCTTAATCAAAGCTGAGTCCCCATGCTTATATTGATAATCCCAGATATCTACATCCTTCAAATACTCTTCACTGATCCATTTCACCCAAAGGCAGTCCTTTTTGCATTGGTAATTCCACAGAATTCTACACAGAAGAGACAGATTCCATGCATCCAACTGAAAATTCCCCGGGCCACCTTCAGTTTCAGGAACACACACCTCATCCCAACCAACAAGGGATTTCCTACAGGAATCACAAGAACCTCCCCAGAAAAATCTCCTACAAAGTTGTTCCATTTTTAACTTGACACTGCCAATAATGGGATAGATGCCTAACCAGAAACAATGAACACCTTGGATGACTGAGAGAATAAGCTGCAACCTGCCAGCATAAGATAGAGTTGCACCTTTCCAGCTATATAAGTAATTCCTCAAAGAAGTGAACAAAGGATCATCGTGACCAACATTCAATCTGACAGCACATAAGGGAATTCCAAGATATCTGATAGGAAAAGAACCTTCCTTCAAGCCAGTAATATCAAACAAGTCAGCCTTATTATCTTCATTTAGTCCAGCACAGAACATTTCAGACTTAGAAAGATTAACAGCCAAACCAGAGCATTCTCCAAAAGAAGATAAACAGCTCATCAGTAGGGTAACAGAGATAGGATCCCCTCTAGCAAACAGCATCAAATCATCAGCAAAAGCTAGATGATTTATCTTCAGATTATGACAACCAGCATGAAAGTTAAACTCAGAATCTTCACCTAGAATCCTAAGCATTCTAGAGAAGTACTCCATACCAATAACAAAAAGAAAGGGAGACAGTGGATCACCTTTCCTCAAGCCTCTTTTTCCAGGAAAGAACCCCTTCATTTCACCATTAACAGACAGGGAGTAAGAATCAGTGGTAACACACAGCATAATCCACTTAACAAACCTGTCTGGGAATCCAAAACCCCTTAAAACAGCTTCTAAGAAAAACCAGTGAACAGAATCAAATGCCTTCTTGATGTCCACCTTAATCAAGCATCTAGGGGTCCCCTTTTAACTCCATAATGTCTGATCAACTCTTGACACAAGAATATGTTATCAGCCAAAGACCTGCCATCCACAAAACCAGTTTGTGTAACATCTATAAGATCAGGAAGACATGGAGACAGTCTGTTAGCCAAGATCTTGGAGATCACCTTGTAAGTAATATTACAACAAGAGATAGGCCTATAGTCACCAACAGAAGAAGCATGTGTAGATTTTAGAATCAAGGCAATGACAGTCTGTTTTAACAATGCATCATTTTGAAAAAAATTCCAACACTGCATTAGTGAAGCCAGCACCAACAACATCCCAAGATTTTTTAAAAAAACCAGCAGAAAATCCATCTGGACCAGGGGACTTATCATCATAGAAAGAAAAAAAGGCATCCTTGATATCAACCGTAGTAACATCTCTAAGAAGATTATCAAAAGCAGCAACAGGAACCTTAGGACCAGCATTAAGAACATCTTCATTAACAGGAACAGCAGGGACATGTGTCCCTAAAAGCTCAGTATAGAAATCCACAAAAACCTCTCCCACCTGATCATAGGAAGTAGTAAAAGATCCATCAGCAAGCTTGAGAGATGAAATGTGCAGGGCATTATTCCTTTTCACCAAATAGTGGAAAATTTTTGACCTCCTGTCAGTGTTCTTCAAATAAAGACCTTTAGCTTTTTGAGAAAGAAAAGAAGCCTCATCGGCCTCCAACTCACTGCAAATCCTCTTCTGATCCACAATCTGAGAAGCCAGCAAAACTGTGGGCCCCAAATTATACTGAGACTGTATGTTTCCAAGCAGGATCTGAGCAATTTCTGACCTAACAGAAATGTGTGCAAAGTGTTTCTTGTTCAAGACTTTCAGGGGCTGTTTAAGTCTCTTTAGCCTTTTACACAGTTGATACATAGTAGTTCCAGCAATATCTGGCCCCCAACTCTGTGTCAAAATCTCATTATAGCTCTCATGTTGCAACCACATGTTGAAAAACTTGAAGGGCTTCTTTCTGGCCGAAGAGTCAGAAGATAAAGCAATTCTACAGGGAGAATGATCAGAATGAAGACCAGGGGGATCGAAAAAAGCCAAAGCATCCAGATTCCAATCATACCAAGAAGTATTAACCAAGACCCTATCAATCCTGGAAAAAACCCCAGTAGAATTCCAAGTGAAAAACTCCCTAGAGGAATTCAGATCACAGAGATTAGCATCCAGACAACAATCAACACCATCTTGGAGATCATACTCAGAAGGAACAGTCCCATTCATCTTATCATCAACAGAAAGAATAGCATTGAAATCCCCCAGCACCATCCAAGGAAAACAGGAATAGAAACTGAGCTCCCTGATTCTGTCCCACATGGATCTTTTGTCACCAGTAGTATGCAAGCCATAGACAAAGGTGACCAGAAAAATATCACCAAAAACAAAAATCCTCACTTTACAGTGAATCCATTGAACATCCACCTCTAAGACCTCCACCTCCAAAAAAGTAGGATCCCAGATCACTAACATCCTCTTGCTATTATGTACATCAAAATTATCCACAAACTTCCAGGAAGGCACATTCCTAAAGATAAAGTGATCAAAACTATTTTGAGACAGCTTTGTCTCAAGCATTCCAAATATGGAAATCTGATGTTGCCTAAGGAAATTCACAACAGCAGATTGTTTAAGTGCCTTATTGAACCCTCTAACATTCCAAAACCCTATCATTTTTGCCTACCTAGAGGTGATCTACCTCTCGAGACACTATCATTCCTATTTTTAACATTTCCAGAAACACCAGAGGTGTTATGCCTGTTGTTTTTCTTTTTCTTCTTAGATATTTTGGAGCCAGAGCAGCAGTTCCACCCTTATGTGCAAGATCATCATCTTCTACCTCATCTGCCCAAGTTTTATTCTTGTTAGGAGATAAAACATCAAAAGTATTAGCAATAGGAGTAGCAGGTTTGTCAACATCTTTCCCTTTGTTACTAGAATCCACTGTTTTTATTGAAGTGGCAACATCACCAGAAGCACCAAAAACACCAGCAGCCTTATTAACAACAGGATCATCATCAATTTTATCATCAGCATCAAGAACAATCACTTTCTTCTTCTTTGGTGGATTAGGTTTAGAAACACCAGGCTTTTTTGACCTTGCCACATATAGAGCAGGAGTTTCATTCTTGGATTCATCATGACCTTCTTCATTATGCCCTAGTTTATTGCATATGGAGCAGAACTTGGGCCTTTCCTCATATAAAACAGGCTGCATTAAAATCTTCCCATCATGCATTGTTATAGGAATGACAAAAGGAAGTTCCATCTTTAAAACAATCTCCACAAGACATCTTGCAAAACTCAAAACTTTCCTGGAAGCAGTGACCTTATCAGTATACTGAGGACTCCCCAAAAAGGAACAATTCTTACTTAAAGCCCTATCCTTCCAAAGCCTTAAAGGTAGATTAGGTAACTGAATCCAAACTGGAACAACAGTACAAGCATCTTTACTAAAATTAAACATGACAGGCATCTTTTTCAACAACATGGGCTTTCCAAAGGCATAGTAAGGACCAGCCTGCAAAACCTCATTAAGATCAGTTCCTTGTTCAAAAATGAACACAATCCACCTATAATTGTGATAATGGTATCTGCACCGCCTTGGCCAAGCATTAACAATTTTCTGAACAACATCTCTCACTGGGAATTTAGATGGAAAGATGCCAATCAAACTCAACTTTTCCAGGGAATCATCATTTAAGTCTTCTTCTTCCAAAAACACAGTGTCCTGTGAAACACATTCCACATGATCTGTCAAGATAACAACTTCATCAGTAGGTTCCCTATTCTTTTTTACCATTTGTGCCCAAGAAGCAACATCCTCAACAACCTTTTCAGAATTCTTTCCCAAAAAGTCTCCAGCAGGGGTATCAGTAGGGTTAACATCAGCATCAGCAGGGTTAGCTTCAGCAGGGTTAACACCAAATTGTTTTTCCTTACTTGCAACAGAACCAGGATCCACCTTTACTTGAGTCCCCTGTTCTATCACACCTCCAGGTCCTAAAGTGCCAGTAACACCTTCAGAAACAAGCTCCACAACTGAAGAGCCCTGTTCTATCACACCATCATCAGAAACATGCTCAACAGAAGCAGGAACCTGCCCAACAGGTGCACTAACACTCTCAATAGTCCTTTCAGACATACCACCATTCTTTAAGCTATTAATGGAAACATTATCAGCTTGTTTTTCAACTTCTAACAACTCAGAAAGTGTTGAAATACCTGCTGAATCACCTTCAGTCAGGACAGCCTTCTTCTTCAAGATGGAAGGAGCAGGTGTAACTAACCTCCCAGATTTCAACCTCATTGCTTCATAAACTCTAGGATTGCAACATTTAGAAGCAGGTTCCTTCTTTTCCACCATCACAGGAATGTCTGTTGCAGCAGCTCCAGAAGCAGTAACAACTTCAGCAGGTTGCATAGTGACAGGGGGTTCCTTCGATGCAATCTTAACCACATCATTGTGATCTTCAATAGGAGTTGCAGGAAGAGCAACAATGGCTTTAGGGGCTGCTGCAACATGTAGATCACCTGAAGACTCAGCTTTTTCAGGATCCGATTCATGAACAGTGCCATCAGCAAAAGTTTTCTTATTTTTGCGAGCCATAGATCAAAACAGAGTCTGTAAAATCAGAGAAGAAGAAGAAGAAAGGTAACAAGAAAGCAATCGAACATGTAACAAGAGCTAGAACACAGCAAAAGAAGGGATTTGACAAGCTCATCCAAGGGGAAGATGAAGCCAGATGAGAGAAAAATCTCTCTAGAAATCCACACAAATTAGTCTTTCTTGACTTGAAACCAGGAGGATAGCCATGCTTCTTATAACAATTTTCCTCAGTATGACCATTAAAACCGCAAAACTGCATTGCATCTTCTTGGGATTTTTAGATCTAGAATTTGCAGCAGATATAGAGTTAGGCATGCTGACAATTAGATTTTGACCCTATCCAGTTTTTGGAGACAAGTGAACCATAGAATCTTGATTCTTGGCTCTATTGGCTACATACAACTTCTGTCCTTCAAATTTAATGGCCATTGCAAAGGCATCATGAATTTCTGGGAAAGGGACCATCAGCAATTCTTGTGAAACCATTGGCTCAAAATAATCCTTTTAGGAATTTCATAACATGTTCAGCCTCCATATGATCCATTAGTTTGCTGATTGTATTGCAGTGACATTGAGGATCACAAGAACAAACTGATGCATGCCTAACAGTCTTGATTTCTTCATACAGAACCATCAATTGTGTGAAATATTGATTGATAGAGTCACTACCTTATTTCAGCAGATGCATCTCCTCAAGAAGATCTGAAAGCCTCAAGGCATCAACGTTAGAAAATCTAGCTGCAAGATTCTTCCAAACTGCATGTGCACTCTTGAAGTACCTCAAAATTTGAGCAATGGTATTCTCTACAGAATTGAAGATCCATAATCTCACCATTGTATCACATTGCCTCCATGCACCATCTCCATAGAAACTCTATTCTTGGTAATTAACACCATCTCCATGGACATTCTCCATGGATTGTATTTGTTGCCATTCATAAATGGATAAACAAGAACCAGAGATGGATTCTTATTAGGATGAACATAAAACGGACTGGAGGGACTTATTTCTTGTTCTTAGCTACCATGGCTATCAAGAACTCCAGAATTAATCACAAATCAACAATGAAAGTGAAGTTACAGAAAAACCGATCAAGAAATGATCAAAAACCTCAAGAAAAATATGACAGTTTACTCTCAAGAAATTGGAATCTAAGAAAAAATGAAGAACACTCTCAAGATTCTTCAAAGATTGGAGAGAAAGCATGGGAAACCATTTAGAAATTCTCAAATTTCTGCTCTGATACGATGATGAAGTTTATATATAGAATCATAAACTGAAAGTGAAATACGGAATTATTATCGATGAACTAAATATTACAAGTTAAGTTTTTGCGATGAAGCTGATCATGGGATAGTTATAACTAGACACACATCATGAATCAATTAGAAGTAAGTTACAAATGGTTACTACAAACTATAATAGAATAACCGTTTCTATTAAACTACCAACAGGTTGTTGCCCTCATACTGTCAGTAGGCTGCTGTGCCTTGATAGTAGAGTGTATTGGTTGACTGCACTCAGCATTCCCTTCAGCCTCTATACTGTAACAACCTCGCCGTGTGTCATCCCGTATCAGCCAAGTATAAATGCCAATAGCAAGGACTGAGAGCCCCATTTTATGCCTAAGGGCAGATCGGAACCCTAAGTGGGAGATCATTCTGGTTCACTCAGCCCATCGTAGGCCAGTCAGGGTGCAAAAGAGCTGAGTTAGTGCAGTTCGGCAACAATAGCCTTTGAGGGCTCAGCCTAGTTCGAGTTGAGCTACCCTATTTAACACCTTCACGATTCTGCATCAAAGATAAAAATGGATCGAGTCCTTAGGCTTAAAGGCTATGATATTATCATTTAAACCACCATTCAAATCCCAAAATTATCTCCTGCAATCAAGAAGATTAATCGGTAATTGTCCATTCCTTAAGAAACATGATCACACTAAACATGATACTATAAATCATACATTTTTTTGCTCTGAATCATGCTCAATTGATTAGTCATAATTGGAATATTGTACGAAATACATGTGAATCACCTAATGTCGGTTCCTCAATTATTAATTCTGCATCTTAATATTTTATCTCGATATTTGGTACTGTTTCTTCGCGTTTTGTGTGATTTTCAGGAATACCATATTATGGGCTAAAGATAGATGGATCTGGATTTAAGAAAGAGACATTGGGCCGAAGTCATAAGAAGTCAATACGAAGTCTGCTGGACCAGAAAAAGAGAAAAAGGCCCGGAGGCTATAGAAGCCCTAGCCGCAGCCGCGGCAGCTTGGAAGACACGTGTTGGTCCTCAATACAAGGATTTTGAGAGTTCATGGGGGTAAATGAACTCAATTCAATTTTGGAGTTTCTTACTTTGTGATCAAAACCTGGTCAGTAAGAGCAGACTAGCAAGTAGCTCGTCTGGTTTTACTAGTCTGATTAATCTCTAAAAGTAAGTGCAGTGGAATAATGATATGTTTAAATACAAGCCTTGAGCTTGGTTTTCAGTGTTGAGTAGTGTGATATGATGTATGCAAGTACTGAATATATAGTGCTGAAAGTAAAGAAGACATGAAATGTTATCGATCTTCAGAGTGGCGTAATCTCCTACGTGACCGTTTCACTTGTGACTCGGGAGGTATCACTATTGTACTCTAGAATAATATAATAGGTAAGTGTCATTGACACCTCACATATGCCTCACACCCTGCAGATGCTTCACACCCTATGATGTGATCCGTCCCGAGATATTTTATTTATTTTTTTTTTTTTTTTTCACAACCTCACAACGCGGCTAAGGCCAAGAATAGACAACGCGTGCTCAAAACGCTGATTCGTTCTTGAAGGATGTAATCTCTACGACAAAGAGACTACTCACTCGCAAGTGATTTTGTTTTAATCAGTCACAGATTAAAACGGCAAGAAGAGAAAGTTCTCAACTCAATAAAAATGATTAAACTTCAAAATTATATAGCAAAAAAAAAAATATAGCATCAGAATTTTTGTTCCATTCCTTCATCCTTTACTGAAAAAAAAACCTAATTCCTGCAAACCCCCACCCCCCCCCCCCCCCAACGATCGTCCCCAGCCAGTTCCTTTTTTTTCTTTTCCAACCCGTCACCCCTACCCCTAGTTGTCTAAGTCTAGGCTGTGGTGTTTGAACTGTACTCATGTTGCTCGATATTCTGATTTGTTTGCAGAAGGAACTCCTACGACTGAGAGAACAATGGTGAGTGCAAACACGAGCGTTGTGAGGTTGTGAAAAAAAAAATTTAAAATAAAAAATTTTAAAATAAACAAAACAAATAAAATGTCTCGGGAAGGATCACATCACCTTGCAACGTATATGGTTGAGGATGAGGTGTCGTAGGAATAGCTAAATCGGAGACAAAACCAGCACTTATGACATTGGCACAGCTTCCCGCATCAATTTTCATTAAGCAAATCTTCCCACTAACCAAAACCCTCGTATGAAAACTATTTTCTCGGTGCAAATCATTCTCCACGTTCACCACACTACTCAAGGCTTTCTTTATCACAAACATCTCTCCTTTCAATGATCCATACCCTCTAGATTCCTTAGTTTCACAATTGTTTTGACAACAGAATTTCACAGGTGTGAAAATGTTTACACCCTGGGTGTGAAACCCACGTATTTAAGCACCGAACGAATACAAATTTTGGAAAACTCAAAAGACAAAAGTTGTAGAACTGAGAGTTTTCTAAAGGATTTCAAATTTTCAGATTTTTTGGAGATACGGAAGTCGCTCAAACAATCGCTTTTCGGAAATTGGTGCAATCTGTCAATGATTTTCAGATTGGTAGCAGTGTCTTACCGTGGCAATTACGACAAAACTACAGAGAATTTGGAAAAACTCAAAAGATAAAAGTTGTATATCAGAGTATTGCCTATACTATCACAAATTTTCAGGTAATTTGGAGTCGTCTAAAGCACAAAAACCTAAAACGATCGACGCTTGACGGCTGCAGTTTTTCTGGACAGATTGTTCAGAGTAATCGGCGGTTTTAGGCAAGATTTATGTTGAATCTGGATTGGGTGTAAAGAGAGAAATTGTAGAACGAGATGTGTTGTATATGTGGTAAAAATTGCAGAATTTTCCGAGTTGTTTTGGTTAGGGAACGAACAGATACAAAAAACGGGATCTGGAAAATAATTAGGGTTCTTGGGATGAAGGTTTGAAGAATCTTCAAGTTTTCCGGGTAGGATAGATGAAGATTTGAAGATTTTGGATGTTCTTGGGAGAGGGTGGACGAAATTAATGAACAAAAAACAAGGAACTAATATTTTTTTTTTTTTGAATAAGAAAATTAAAGAAGGAAAATAAACGGGGATATTTGATAACTTCGTCGCTGAGCTCTGATACCAACTGACGCGATACGATCCCAGGAGATCGACGAAAGGATCAATAAGAGCGGGAAACCCTAACCTAACTGAGCAGCAGTCTAGGAAGAGGGCCAAGAACAACTCAACGCTTTGCTCAAGAACGCTGATAAGTTCTTGAAAGGGGGTGCAATCTCTACGACAAAGAGATCACTCGCTCGCAAGCGATGTTCTTGATCAATCACAGACCAAGGAAGAAGAGAAAACTCTCAATTTCATTATAAAGACTTCATCATTCATTATTCATATAAAATTACAAGGAATACCTTTATATAGGCTACAAAATAAATGACTAACCAACTCCTAAGCAATGTGGGATAAATTACATAGTAATTTTCGCCACTTTATTTTGCACTAAACCTAACCCCAAATAAGCCCAAATGGCTTTTATTTACTAAAAATAAACATCTGGCCCAATATACTAACATATGGGCAACTTTTGACACGGGTTTAAGGCCGTTTTATTCATTAAAACACTAAAAACTAAAATAAACAAAACAAATAAAATGTCTCGGGACGGATCACATCACCCTAAGTAGCCAAACCTTGACACCCCGCAAATGCCGCACACCCTGCAGATGCTTCAATGGTCTACTTGCACGCAGCTCATCCGAAGAACTTCCTTTCTGCAACAACTCGTCTATCTTCTTCGCTGTTCTTTCACACCCTGGAAATTCTTCAACAAGTTCTCCGTTTCCTTGAGAACTTGGTTGATAAAATTTAGTTGGTGTTGTATCAAATTAATGAAACAAATATGAGAGCTTTATTCTGAATAAGACTTTGAAGGATGATTTATGTTTGAGCTCTCTTTGTCAATTAGATCCTGGATGATTTATGTTTGAGGTCTCCTGTTGATCTCCTTGATTTCTGGATTTAGATTGGTAAGCTTTTGAGATGTAGATCTTGTTGATAGATGACTTGCTAGATTTTTTGATACTTGGATTTTTTTTTCCTTTTTAAATTACTCAACTCTCACTTCTCTGCTTTTTACAGCTGTTCTTCTTCATTATATAGTCTTTGTAGGGTAGGTGTACAACTAAAGAATGAGTGGTTCTGATTGATTGCTGAGTTATCCCTTAATATTTTGAAAATAGTTGCGTTTAGCCTTTTCAACCGTTGGAGCCTTTGTACTTGATGTCTTCTAGAAGATAACTTTATAACACCAATGCTGTTTCTCCACTTGTATGATTTTGTAGCCGTTAGATCAAGTGTTGATCGTATGGATGGCTACAGGCCCTTTAATTTATCAATTCATTTGTCTTTTAGTCACTTGAGAGCATTTGGTAGTCTCTGATCCAATATTTTACTCATCTAGATGCTTAGCTCGACTGGTCTTCAATACTTTTACTCGTCTGCTCTTTGATTTGCTTTCTGGTCTGCTTTGCCTCTGCTGATTCTATCTTGATAAATGATTGGATAAGAATATGGTCTTCTAGTCGTTTGGTCTTCTTGTCCTCAAGTCTCTAGCCTATACTATCTTAGACTATGAATACATAGGCAAAGTCTGAGTAAACCTATACAATTCGCATATAAGACTACTAAGCAAACTTATACTTGGTATCTAAACCAACTATTTTGGTATCATCAAAACTTCTAGTCTCTGGGGACCTAACAACATGGAAAAAAGGGAGCCATAATTTGCAATAAGTCGGTTAAGGTTAGCTTGTCTTAGTCGGCTACAACTCAATATAAAGCTGTTCAAATTCATTATATGTAACAACTTTTGAAATATACATACTTTTTACTCCAAATTACTAGATCTATGAAAAAAAAATTCTTTGTTTTTAATTTAAGTTCGTTCCTTGGTTAAATCCTCCAATCCATCAACTAGCTTGAATTGATCAAGCTAGATCCGCCATTGAGAAATGTATGAAGCTTTGAACATTCTTTTGTATTTTAATCATGGTAGATTTAGATAGATTAACGTGTTGAAATTAATCTGCATGTCTAAACGAATCGTAATTAACTAGAATAATCAAAACAGAATGATGTAGAATTCAGAAATAGGAACCACGCCACCGAGCCTGCGACGGTCTGTATCGCAGCCGTGACAACTTAGGTTACCCTAATTCTAAAGATTTTGTGTTAGCTACGTTGATCAACAGGTTTAATTAACAGTAGTTTAGATCTGGCCAATCTGCTTACTGTAATTCGTAAATTAACATGAAGGACGATAAAGTGAAGTGATAATTAGGACATAGTCTAGATCAATCCTTAGTAACGTGCTAGTCAATCCACGATAGCTGCTTGAGGAGGTTCTTGGTCTTGAGCCAGCACTTTCTAACAGTTATTGCGTGTGAGTTAATACAACCAACGAAGGAGGTTAACTGCACATACACGTCTACTGTCCTTTCAATGGATGTAGATAAGATTAGGACATTACACACGTAGTGAAACTGAATTAGAAAACATTCTGGTTAATCTAGGAAATTACGAGGAAAAGTAGACATAAATATTAATGGCACCAAGTTAGGAGATCAGATAGGAGAGATACACTAATTACCTTTTCTGTTGTTATGTTGGTTGAGGTACCGATGTTTGTCTTTTTGTTTAGATTTAATGGTTATTATCTATGTTGCATTGTCTCTGTGGGATCGACCATGACTCATACCTACTGTACTACGATTGACGTAGTAATCTTGCTAGTATTTCATACGTATTAGTGGCTTACATGCAGATCAGAACATGAAATAGAGTCCACAATGGACACGACCCATGCAGGCCTAGGGCACAAGCCCCATCTATATGAATAATCTCTAAGGAACTACGGAGACTTGATTCATGACTCATACACAAGATACGTAGGCAACTTGGGATAAACAACATCTCACGATTACTCTAAAATTCACACAAACCACCCACCGTTTACATTTTTTCTAGCTTATGGATCTTGTTCAATTGTCACTAGGAGGATACGGCCCAGATTATCTCATAGACGAGATCCAACATCGTCAATGCACTTTTCCCATTATGCATCTTGTTAATGGTTTTACTTAAGTTTGTAGGAAAAACTCTTTCAGTCTGTAGGACAAACGTCGAATTGAGCTCCGCAGGTCAGACTCAACAAAGTCTCCAGGACAAACTTACTAAGTCTGTAGAACAGACGTCGAATTGACCTCCGTAGGTTGGACTCAACAAATTTTGAAGTCAAACTCACTAAGTCTGCAGGATAGACGTCGAATTGAGCTCCACAGGTCGGAATGAACAAAGTTTCCATTACAAACTCACTAAGTCTGTAGGACAGACACCGAACTATGCTCTGTAGGTCAGACACACCAAAGTCTATAGGACAAATTACTTAAGTCTGCAGGACAGACACCAAATTGACAAAAGTTTGCAAAAGTCAAACATTAAGTCTGCGAGACAGACACCGAGATGAGCTCTGTAGGTCAGACTCACCAAATTTTGCAGGACAAACTACTTAAGTCTGCAGGACGGACAGTGAACTATGCTCCACAGGTTGGAATGAAAAAGGTTGCAACAGTCAAACATTGAGTCTGTAGGATAGACACCGAGATGAGCTCCGCAGGTCGGACTCAACTAAATTTGCAGGACAAACTAAGTCTGCGGGACAAACATAAAAAATTCAAGCTCTATAGGTCAGACTCAAATAGTTTGCACAAGCCAAACTCTTCAAGTCTGCAGGACAGACATCAAAACGCTGAACTCTGCAAGAAAGACTCACACATTAAAAGCCACGTAACCGACTATGTATGCCATCCAAAAACATTGTAAGTTAATGCATGGCATACTCGGGGCAAGATACTCCACTATGGATCAAATCAAGTGCCCAAAATAAAGGTAAAGTTAAGAAAACTTAACAACAAAATATTGCATATATTGTAGAATTGTACAAGTTACAATTTTCAAAGAAAAAACAGCAAGGAACAAAGTACAAGCCTGATGGCTAAGATTATTTGGAGGTCAATTCTGCCCGGGCTCTATTATAGGGGGACGATTCTCCACAGTTGCATTCACCTGAGGTAGCTTGGCAGGAGCAACTGGAGCAGAAGGGGCAGCCAAATAAGGCACCTGATGAGATGCAGAAGCACGGCTGGGAGGCATACTTAGACACAATGTCTACCCCTTCCTGGAACTCCCTTAGGAGAGCTTCATAGGCCTCACCCATGCGAGATTTGTATAAAGTCGTGTTAGTAAGACTAATAATGGCAAGATCAGGAAATTGTGTTTTGGCATCATCGATTCCGAAGGAGTAGCTATAATTAACTGCAGGTGTGAGCAGAGTCCTTATGGCCTATGAGAGCTCTATAGAAGCCTTATAATCCCGAATCTCCTCATCAATTTGGCCCGGAATAGCAGCTTCCAGTGCGGTCTTCTCAGCTCAAAGTTTCCTAATGGTATTCTCCAGCTCAGTCATTTGCCCCAAGTACTTGTCCTCCGCTGCTTGGAGGCCAAGAGTATTTTTGGACTCCAAGACCTTCAGCTCGATCACCTGAGCCTGGAGCTGCTCCTTGAGAACTCTAATCTCTTGGTCTTCGGCCTTGATCACATCCTTAAACTTCTGCCGACGGTTAGAGGCCGTTTTCTCCAGATAAGATATCTTCTTCTCCAACTTCACCATGTTGGTAGAAGATGTAGCCAGTCTTTTGAATACCTCTTGGCTAACAAGGGACCCCTACAAAACAAGTTGTCAAAAATGAGAAATTCTACCCAATGAAAGTACAAGGTACAATAGAGAAAGCGGAACTTACATATTTTGTGGCTTTAAATCCAGCATCAGCTAACTACTGGTCAGACATCTCTTAGATCTCGTCTTGCCCGGTAGCAGAATCCTCTACACTTTGAGCAGAGGGATCAGGAGTAGACCCAGAAAGAGTGAAAGGTCTAGAACTCTTCCTAGGTCTTTCTTCACTGCCGTCACCAACCTCTAATCGGCTCTTCTTCTCCTAAAAGGAACATTTTCCTCCACTTTCTCCAACATGGTGTTATTGTCCGGAGAAGAGCTGTCCACCTCGATAAGATCAATGTCACCTTTAGGAGTATAGTGGAGAGAAGTGTATTAACGGCATCATCCGACATGACGGCCAACGACTAGACTGCAGCAGCATCCAAGGTCGAGCCCGTAGATTGGGCAACAGGAACATCCTTAGACGGCGTCCGCTCAGCATCAGTACTCTCCTCAGGCTGATTATCCTCAGCCTCATCTCCAGCCTCTTCCAGCAAAGTTGCTAAAGCCCTCACGGCAAAGAAGCAAAAAAATCTCGGATTAGTCAGGCAAATATAAAGAATAAAAGGAAAGTAAAAATGAAAAGGTAAAACCCCTACATGCATTTCTCTTATCAACATTGAAGGCCACGTAGGGATTATGCCCTGCTTCGGCCAACCGAGCAGCGTTGATTAGTTGGGAAGAGAATTCCTTTACCTTTAAAGAAATCTTCAAAGCTCGGATAGCCCGCAACACATCTGCACTCATGTTAGTTGGGCCGATGTCCTTAGGTACATGATCGGACTTCTAATGGCCCATCTCAGATCTTTTTTCGTTGCGAACAAAAAAGAATCACTCATTCTATCTCTTGAAGGAGGACTTCCCCTCGGCGAGTACCGGGGTTGTGCCAGATCGGCGTGGGAAGTAGTACCACCCCGGGGATCCCCTAACCTTTTTGATTTTATAGAAGGACCTAAATAGGCTCACGGAGAATGGAACTCTGACCATCCGGCAAAATATGGTAAAACCTTCAGTGCTTCTGACCCCATTCGGGAAGACTTGGGCAGTGCCTATACTGTAGTGGTGCAGTACGGCCAAGAAAGCTTGACACTAAGGAAGCCTTAATCCGCTCTCGAGTTTGTCTTGATAAACTGCGTGAAACCCATCCGGTGGCCTGTAAGAGTATTTCTGAGGAGCAGAAGGTTCCGTTGGGGTATATATGTTGGGGAGATTTTGCATCATTAAAACATAAGAAAATTTATAAAACCTATACTACCATGCAAAACTACCTCCTAACCGGCCGAATACCGGTAGTTGCTTGCTAGTAAAGTTGGATAAGTGCAATTATATCGATCCTCGAGGAATTGGGATGTTGAATCTAATCTAATTAATTCTTCTTTATTAACTAAACCTAAACCTAAACTAGAACGGAAAATAAATCGACAGAGGATTGTTAATCCAAAGTCAGGAAGGATAAAAGCGATAAAAACTAAATCTAAACTACTAACTATAAAAGGAAATAAACAAGAAGATGAACATGGAGATTAACAATGAACAAACAAAATCATCCAATCCTTCAAGCCCTCTATCTCTATCTAAGGTTATCTTGTGATGATTAACTAAAGATGTGGTTCACCTAATCAAAAGTATGAATCCTACTTCCGTAGATAATTAGTCTATCAATCAAAACAAGGTGTAAGATTTATTCAAATCTAGCAACCTAGATAATCAACCTATCAACTTCCGTTATGTCAAGGTTAAAAATCCAATCTTTCCTATGGTGATCTAAGTCTAACATGACTTCCATCAAAATCAAACATCGATAAGCAACCATCTTCCGATATACGTTGCATAACAAATAATCGCATAGGAAAAGATACAACTTTGAGATAAAATCATAAAACAAACTTAAATAAAAGTAGATAAAACTCAATGAAAAAGGATTCAAATCTGTTCGAACAATTGCATTTAAGCATTAAGTACATCGCAAAGAAAGAAAAGCAGAAAAGCAAAATAAAAACCTAATCTAACTTGCCACCCCACCTCCTCAAAGTGGGGTTGGGGCCGCTTAGGTTTGCCTCTTATGATGGTGTATCAATGAGATCGAATAATGTATGTACTAGGGTTGAAATCGCGTTGTATTTATAGAGTTTTAAGTCGGCCGCTGCCAAGTCGGGTCTTTGGGCGCTCGTCCTCTTCTCTCGGGCCTTCGTCCAACATTCTGAACGCTAGAGCAGACGCTCGTTCATACCACGTCCAAACTCTCTGTATGTAAAAACCCCTCTTGGACGCCAGTCTGCAGAAATGGACGCCCGTCCATAGTGGACGGGACTTGGACGCTCGTCCGGTATGTCCGGACTAGATATCTTCATCTTTATCTCTTCTCTTCTTCATATAACACTTCCTTATCTCTTATATGTCAAATAAATCCGACTCGTATCATCTTTTGATCCCCTTTTCAGCTCGAAATATGCATATCTACAAACATCAAAACCATTGCAAAGTGTAACATCATCCAAATAATCATAAAACCACCAAGTAAACACATAATCTAATCACTTTTGCAATTAGACCCTTAAAAACATCACTTGCTTAATATTTCAATATAAAGGCCAATTCTTATGCAAATAATATAAATATGGGGAAAATCATTGTAAAATATATCGTTATAAAACGTACAAAATCACCCTTAACAACTCCCCCACACTTATCTTTTGCTCGTCCCGAGCGAAGCAAAACAAAAGAAAGGCTCGGGAAGAATATAGACACCTCAACACATATACCACATAGTCAATAAATTAGAAGTTCACCATCGTGTGTGTGCATAGCCATAGAAAACTTCCACTAAATCCAAACTTGAAAAACTCAAAGCAAAACTAGCTAATACCCCCTCGTGGACTAGCAATAAATGACACTCATAAGATGCACCCTACAAACGTGACATATCCTGAAAAGAATGATCGAATGAATCTAGGGCCTTTCTGAAATACTCAGAGGATAATCCCTACATCATATCTTTCAGTTTATACTAGGGATAAGATAGACGATAACTTAGTCTTGTATACATTTCATAACACTTCATTAGTTGATTTAACTTTTTCACTTTTAAACGCACATTAGGATAAGCTATTGCCCTCATAGTAGAATAGGACATTTCGAGATAATCCCCTACCTTACTCCAATCATAAGGCAGCTTTTCCTAACTGTCGTGAGCTTTTAGTCATCATAGTGGAATAGGACATACGTGGTACACCCTACCTCACTCAAATCATCGACTAGCTTTACACACACGATTAATTCACTATTAATTCAACTTTTCATTTTGACATTAGTTACGCTTTACTTATCACATTCAAACTTCTAGATATTCACAATTATAAACATACTCGGATCTAAATACAAACTATCATAAGTCTCACGATACATACGTAGCACTAAGCGCATGACTTATAAGACAATCAAAAATCACTAATCCAAACGGGGTATAACTTTATAAATTAGCTCATCATTCACTATGGCACGTGGAAAATAAATCTTGGTGAAACAACTAACTCACTAAAAATATGGTATACAGCATCAATGACTATAACAAACCGAACAAAAACGTGTATTGCCTACTCGGGACAAAACAAAAACAAAAGTGTCAAAATTAAGCCCCCATTTTGCACAGAAACATCATATATTAAGCAAATGGTAGATACATAGCGATCATTCCCCTCCCCCACACTTAAATAACAACATGTCCTCATGTTGTGCAGAATAAGAGAAACTTAGCTGATTGTAGTTCTAAAGTGGCAATTCCGGAAGTGCTACGTATCAACTCCGAAAGGCTTGATGAAAGCGAACCGTGGACCATCCACCGGAAAAGCGACATCATCTGAAAGCTCACAAGTGCTATAGCAAATATCCCGCATACATGAAAAACAACACAAAACGTTACCTCGGGATAGGGGCACAAAAGATTATAGACGAGGCAATATCATAAAACAAAGCATAAGCGATGCAAGAACGATAAAAACCAAACCTATGTGAAATTTAGTGCATGAGATATAATGTCGGCGGGAGGAAGGTCATATGGATTTTTTCAAATTCAGCTCATGCAAGTTACACGATCACAAAACCGACACCAAAACCCACGGCGACACACAAGACAAAACAAAACAACCCTAATACAACGAAACGAAAACTATCTAATGCAACGAGAGAGAACTATCTTCCGTATTTATTCGAAAAACAAAAACAATAAAATAAAAAAATAATAATAATAATAGCAAAAACTTTTCTTAATATTGGGTTGCCTCCCAACAAGCGCCTTTCTTTAGTGTCTTTGGCTAGACACACTTGAAACTCAGCCTGGATCAGGCCACTTAACCTTTCTTCCACCACTACATCGTGTAGCTCGATCGGTGGTGTGGTCAGCAGAACAAAGACATCTCACACATGGGGTCAAATCTTTGATAGCTTTCCACGCACGTTTAATTTTCCCCATTGTGGACTTCTTCTTCTTCAGTCTTCTCTTTAACCTTCGTTCCCTTGCAAACTCTTCCATATCCCAACTACCAGCCAGAACTTCCTCTCCTGGACCGCCGTCACCCTCAGAAAACAAATCGGGCGAAAACTCGTCAAACCTGGTTGACTTAAGGGTACCACACCCGAGGATGTCGAGGAAATGAACAATCAAAGGTTTCTCTTTGGGTTGACCAATATAATGCTTGCACCTTTGACCATTCACTCTGAACGGCTGGTCACCATGACCTCTTAACTCTAAAACGCCTCCAGGAATAATTTGTAGAATCTCAAAGGGGCCGGACCAACGTGTCCTTAACATTCCAGAGAACAGATGCAACCTGGAATTATACAAGAAAACTTGCTCCCGACTTGAAATTCTCGCCGCTTGATCTTTTCATCATGAAAGTTTCATTCGTCCCATCTGATCCTGGCACTCTCGTAGGCTTGGAGTCTAAACTCATCTAACTCATGCAATCAATTGCAATCGATGTTTTCCACAAGATTGGGTATCGAAGTTTAAGAATTTAATGGCCCAATACGCCTATGCTCTAATTCTATTGGCAAGTGGCATGATTTTCCATAAACCATCGATAGGGTGATGTACCCATGGGGGGTCTTATAGGCGATTCAGTGTATGCCCATAGTACATCATCCAACTTTAGACTCCAGTCCTTTCTATGACTGTTCACTGTTTTCTCCAGGATGTTCTTCAAACTCTGGTTGCTTCTCTCAACCTGACCACTAGTCATCGGATGATATGGTGTGCCAGTTTTGTGACGAACACCATACTTTTCAAGAACTTTCTCTAGGGGTCGGTTGCAGAAATGCGTTCCTTCATCACTGATCAAGGCACGTGGACACCCAAACCTCACGAAGATGTTTTTCTTTAGAAATTTCATGACCGTCTTATGATCATTGTGAGGAGTGGCTTGAGCCTCTACCCATTTAGACATGTAGTCTACGCAGACTAAGATGTATTTATTACCATAAGAAGATGGGAATGGACCCATAAAATCGATGCCCCATACATCAAAGACTTCGCATTCAAGAATGGGTTTCAATGGCATGTCGAATCGCCTTGTCAGAGTACCGGTTCTTTGGCACCTATCGCAAGCTTTGCAGAAAGCTTCTGTGTCCTTAAAGATCGTGGGCCAATAGAAACCGGACTGGAAGATCTTCGCAACCGTTTTCCAAGGACCAAAGTGACCACCTGTGGGTCCACTATGGCATTGCTCGATTATATCGCGTTGCTCAGATTCAGGAACACATCTTCTCAGCAAACCCTCTTTACCAATCTTGAAGAGGTAAGGTTCATCCCAAACGAATGTTTTCATATCCGAGAAGAATTTCTTCTTTTCCTGATAAGACAATTCTGGATCTAGATACTGGGAATGTAAGAAGTTGACGATAGAAGCATACCAAGGATTTTTAGGAGTGCACTTGTCTAGATGCATAACATTTTGGAGAGGAAGGTAAAGGTCTAAATCTTCAGGTTCTTCCTCCTCTTCATCCTTCATTCTCTTATCCACAATCACCTCAACACTCTGTGGCTTCAACGGCTCCTCTAATGTGACTTCCGCCGGGTGATTAACATCTTCAACTATCTCTAACGTCGGATCTTTCCTAGGACAACCGTCTTCATCATCACACCTTGCAGGAGGGAAAGAAGTCTCTAACCTTTGTAACTTAAGCCGACCCACATCAGGTTCTAGCTCATCAATCGTCCCTTGTTGCCCATGGCTTCGATCTTGACCCAACGGAGAACAAGGATAGTTACTACTCCCACCATTGTATCTTTGGTGCATAGTTGTGGTCATATTGGAATTGATTCTCATGACTTGCACCATCATCGTCGTAAGCATCTTCTCCACCCTTAAGGGAGTGTGGGAGTTAGGTCAATGCCTTGGTTTTGACCCATTTCCCGATTCGTCTCTCAAGATTCTTTGTTGTGCTCAGAAGGAATTGGATAATATTGTTTTGCTCCTCCAAATTAGCTTCAAGATCGTCAGATTGAGAGGGGTCTGGATAGTTCTGAAAGTGTTGTGGAAAAGATTGGTAAGACCAACTTTGATTTTGATCGGAAAAATTGATATATTGATCCTGACTGAAGTTCGGGTTTTGATAAAAATTCTGATTTGGATTGAAACCCTGATTTTGAAATTTGTTATGGCCAGAGAACTGATTATCAAATGTCTGATTGTTCTGGCCAATGAAAGCGTCTTTATCCACTATTAGAGGATGAAACGAAGCGAGATGCCCCACGTTGTCACAATTCTGACATGTGACTGGATTGCAATTTCCCTGATTATGGAAAGAATTGACTTGATATCCAGCAGGGGGAGCGACACCGCCAACAAAGATGGCATGGCGGTCGACAACATCTTCCACGAGCGAGCAGAGAGTTCTGTGGAAAAGACAGGGTCGGATTCATAGGATTAAGCGACATTTGAAGAGATGCCATCTGCTGTTTTAGCATGGCGATCTTACTTTGCTCATCCATGTCCTCAATCCTAGATGGAAGATTGTATGAAACAAAAACAGAAACCTAAACTACGAAAAATTTAAAACAGAAAAACAGGAAACACTAAAAACGTGTTGAAGTCTTCTGAGCCCAAAATGGATGGGAAAACAGTGGATTTTGACCTCGAAAACGGTGTCGGACGGCCTCCGGCATCTGCCACGTCGTCGGCGTCGGAACGAGCTTTCCGAATTGGGGTCCTGCGCGCCAATCCGACACTCGAGCCGAAAGTTATGGCCAAAATACTAAAGAGTGCTAAAACGATCCCTTTTATCCAAAAATTTGATCGTTAAAAACGTGGGGTCAGATAATTCAACCTCAGATGTCCCCGAATTAATGTGGAAACTAGAAAAGATAGAAACAAAAACCCTACCTACGAAAAGACACTGAAACAGGAGAACAGACGGGCGTTTGGAAATCCGAGCGCTCGTCCGGAAGGTCAAAGAATGTGACGGGCGTCCAAATTTTATGGACGTTAAATCGACTTGGTAAAAAGCGATACTGAGTTGAGAATTTTAAAACGGACGGGCGTTTGATTGTTCGGGACGCCCGTCTGGGACAGAAAAAAAGCAAACAGAGACAAAAAACGAGAAGGAAAACGGGGACAAAAAGGAAAAAACGAAATGATAGGAAAAATAAAAGCGAGATAAAGTGGGAGAAACCTAATAGAATACTACAAAACCTAAACGATTAAAAACCCTAATAACCTAACTAAAGTCTACCTAAAAACAAGAAATATAAAGAAATTAAAACAAGAAAAGCGGAACAACTTAGAAAAACTAATAAAACTAGACAACCGTACCGATTCCCCGGCAACGGCGCCACTTTTGTTGGGGAGATTTTGCATCATTAAAACAAAAGAAAATTTATAAAACCTATACTACCATGCAAAACTACCTCCTAACCGGCCGAATACCGGGTAGTTGCTAGTAAAGTTGGATAAGTACGGGTATCGATCCTCAGGGAATTGGGATGTTGAATCTAATCTAATTAATTCTTCTTTATTAACTAAACCTAAACCTAAACTAGAACGGAAAATAAACTGGACAGAGGATTGTTAATCCAAAGCCGTGGAAGGATAAAAGCGATAAAAACTAAATCTAAACTACTAACTATAAAAGGAAATAAACAAGAAGATGAACATGGAGATTAACAATGAACAAACAAAATCATCCAATCCTTCAAGCCCTCTATCTCTATCTAAGGTTATCTTGTGATGATTAACTAAAGATGTGGTTCACCTAATCAAAAGTATGAATCCTACTTCCGTAGATAATTCGTCTATCAATCAAAACAAGGTGTAAGATTTATTCAAATCTAGCAACCTAGATAATCAACCTATCAACTTCCGTTATGTCAAGGTTAAAAATCCAATCTTTCCTATGGTGATCTAAGTCTAACATGACTTCCATCAAAATCAAACATCGATAAGCAACCATCTTCCGATATACGTTGCATAACAAATAATCGCATAGGAAAAGATACAACTTTGAGATAAAATCATAAAACAAACTTAAATAAAAGTAGATAAAACCTGAATGAAAAGGATTCAAACTGCATTCAACAATTGCAGCCCCAAGCATTAAGTACATCGCAGCAGCAAAACAGAAAAGCAAAATAAAAACCTAATCTAACTTGCCACCCCAGCCTCCCCAAAGGGGCTGGGGCGCCTAGGGTTTGCCTCTTATGATGGTGTATCAATGAGATCGAATAATGTATGTACTAGGGTTGAAATCGCGGTTGTATTTATAGAGTTTTAAGTCGGCCGCATTGAAAGTCGGCGCTGGCGCTCGTCTCTCTTCTCTGGGCCGCTCGTCCAACATTCTCGAACGCTAGAGCAGACGCTGTTCATACCACGTCCAAACTCTCTGTATGTAAAACCCCTCTTGGGCGCCCGTCATAGAATGGATGCCCGTCCATAGTGGACGGGACTTGGACGCTCGTCCGGTATGTCCGGACTAGATATCTTCATCTTTATCTCTTCTCTTCTTCATATAACACTTCCTTATCTCTTATATGTCAAATAAATCCGACTCAGTATCATCTTTTGATCCCTTTTTCACTTTCGAAATATGCATATCTACAAACATCAAAACCATTGCAAAGTGTAACATCATCCAAATAATCATAAAACCACCAAGTAAACACATAATCTAATCACTTTTGCAATTAGACCCTTAAAAACATCACTTGCTTAATATTTCAATATAAAGGCCAATTCTTATGCAAATAATATAAATATGGGGAAAATCATCGTAAAATATATCGTTATAAAACGTACAAAATCACCCTTAACAATATACCCATTGGTCAATCCCGTATTCCTGGAAAAGGTTGTCTATCTTGCCCTGGGAAAGTATGGATTCCATCCCGTGATTACCTATAATAGCCTACATGGCTTTATGAAGCTTCAAACTAATAACGAAATCAGAAGTCCCAGACAAAGGACGAGAAGTAGAAGGACGAGCTATAAGAGGTAGGGGACCCAAGGGATCTCTTTTAACTCTAACCTATTCACAGCTTCTCCTAATTTAGGGTCAAGCTCAAATAACCTAGATACGTGTTCTTCTACTGACTCATAGTCAAGCAGTCTCTCTACCGAGGCACTCGACACGGATATGAACAGAATGCATAAAATATGAACATGAGCAAAGAAGAAGCTTACTTGTAGAAATATGAAGATTGAGAAAGAGAGGAAGAGCTAAATCAGTAGTAGTCCTTCTAATTTAAAGCAATAGAGTGACTATTGGAGAAGACATCCAATTCGACATGCGTTATAACCCCTAAATAGCACGATTCCTGAAAGAAGTTATATTAGACGATGTGGGCAGAAATGCCTCGAATCTCGGAGCAGTTATGACAGTGGCATAACAGTAACTCTGGCACTTGGCAGAGTGGGTTATTGTAAATTCTAAAAATCTAGATGAAAATGGCCGAGCAGCACCTCTAACAGCTCTGACCTCCCAACGAGTAGTTCAGCCAGATCTTAGAGGGTTTATGATCAGGGTCAAACTAGTCATCGCCACGTGTCATCTTCTCGTCAATCAAACATTAAATAAAGACAGAGAAAACATAGCATTAAGGGCTAGGAGCCTCATTTCATGCCCAAGGGCAGAACTCCACCCCAGGTGGGAGATCGGCCTTGCCCGCCCCCTAGACCACCGCAGGTCAGGTAGGTCGCAATGGAGTTGGGTCGGTGTAGCTCAAGCCGAGACGGCCTATGGGTCTTGACGTAGGTCGGCCAGAGCCTATCTTATTCGGTATTAGCACACGTGTATATATACCAGATAACTATGGGAAGATCCTTTACCCATTAGGACTCTGATCCTATCATTTAAATCATCCATGATTATCTCTTAAATAATAGGGATTGATATAAAAATAATCCTTAAGGGTTACAAAAGATAGCCCTTGAAGGACACGACACAGGATGCCATGGACGAGATGTCCTCTATATAAATGATCCCAAAAAACTACGAGAGACTTGATTCATGAACAATTACATGATACGTAGGCAACTTGGGATACCACTTATTCCAGGATCAGTCTAAAACTATTCACAATCTCCTTTATTTATAGTGTTTGGTTCTTGAATTTATTGTCATTAGGGTTTTACGGCCCGTATTTACATTTAGACGATTTCCAACATCATCAAGGTTATTAATTATTGTCTAAAACCTTGCTTCTTCTTACTCTTCTTTTTTGGATTATTTTATAATATCTATTGATTTTCTAGATTATTTAATTGTATTTGTTTCTCTGTCTCTTCTCACTGCAGTATACATGCTCTGTTATTTGCAATATAAAACTATAGGAGTCAATGAAATTCAAAAATTAATAAACTTGATGTGTGTGAGGAAGGCAAGATTACATAAACGGGCTGGGGTTTTTGCATTCATCATTTGGCAAACTGCAGGAGCATAATGATGATTTGATGCATCTCAGAGATCAAGCGGGTGCTTTCTTCAACCTTCTTACCATGCTCCTGCCTTAGAATGATAGATTTAGTGTCTCATCCAGGGGTGGACACAGCATGTAAAGGGTGGGGTCCATAGATCCCACTCAAATTTTGGGCGAATTGACTAATATACACGTCTAATAATATTAAAATTGTGTATGTATATTATTTCAGACATTTCCTAATGTAATCCATTTTGTTCAACCGTTTAGAGGCTTTGTCACATATCTTAAGGTCATGGGTTTGAAACCTTGCAGGTGATGTTTTTTTTAACCTTTTATTTTAATTTGGCTTTTTAACCTGCTTTTTTTGGGGCTCCCGCTGGAAAATATTTCTGGGTACGCCACTGGTCTCATCCTATCCTTTGTTATGAAAGTTGAAATGTTACAAATTTGGAGATTATTGATAGACAGTTGGAAAATTCATCCACATTTTATGCTTTTTATGAATGATTTCAGTTTGATATTGCTTCATTTGGTGTTCGTGGAGATTGGCATTTGATGCATATTTTTTTGCACATGTGTTTCATTTGGTGAATGAGCATAATGATGATTTGATGCATCTCGGTGAATGGTATTTCATGCATTCTGTCTTTTTAGTACTTCCAAATTATACAATGTGAAGTTAGTCTATGAATCACAACCGTATGTTCTTTTAGCAGAATTGGATGACACTTCTAAATCTTGCACCTAAGAAGACTCCTACTATTGACCAATGTGCAACAGTGTCTCATTCTACTGTTACTCCAGATGTTACCAGTGATGATGCCAAAAAAACTCGCATATGCATGCTGTTGCATTGGCTGCAACTTCAGTCAAGGGCAAGATAGAGGTAATGAAATTCATCTAAATGTTGAGTCCTTCAAAATGTACAGTATATGAACCTTTTCGTATTATGTGATTAATCCAACAGCAGCCATTTTTTCCTTTCTATCTTAATAGAAGATAAAATCACGGAGTTCGAAGAGATGAACGATGTCGTTTGAAAAAGATAGAGATGTTATATTTTAGATTAAATATGAGTGGTTTATAATAATAAATTGATGTTGCTATTAAATTTATGATAGGATAGAGTTTGTTCAAAATAAAAGTGTATCATTTATCACCTATATAAGGAGATAAATGACGAGCATTGTATTCATTCATCGATTCAATAAAACATTTGGTTTGTGTCTTCCGTATTGCGTATTTTGATTTTATTCATGGTACCAAAGCCAGGGACGAGGGTTCATAAACCTTAAAATTGATGAACCCTCACCCGATCTTCTTCAGTGATAAACAAATTTCTCACATGTGCAAGCCCACAACAATTACAACATTCAGTCTTGTTCGAAAACCAAACATTCAACCAATTCGTCCAGAAAAAAAATTGTTAAGATCTAGCGCTTACCAATGTACTAAAACCAATTGGTTGTAGTAAATGTGCTATTATATTTCTTATACATTAAGAGTGTATGCAATCTGTCCCAACATACCCCTCAAGTGGTTGCAATCTGTCCAACACTTGCACAATTTTCATTCAAGAGTGTGGGCAATCTGTCCCAACACCCCCCTCAAGTGTGGGCAATCTATCCCAACACATGCACAATTTCTTTTTTAGATAATGTTCCAACCAGGGTTCGATCTCGTGACCTCTGGCTTTGATACCATATTAGGATCAAACGCTTACCATTGTTCTAAAACCAATTGATTGTAGTAAATATGCTACTATATTTCTTATACAATAAGAGTGTAGGCAATCTGTCCTAAGACAACCCCTCAAGTGTTGGCAATCTGTCCAACACTTGCACAATTTTCATTTAAGAATGTGGACAAAATTGTGCAAGTGATGTGAGAGATTGCCACACTTGAGGGGTGTTGGGTAGATTGCCAAAATGCCAAATTATTTACATGGCCTAGTAAGGGTTACAGAGTAACCAAATAATAGCTCTCATGAACCCCAATGTTTCCAAATAGACGGCTAGTACAATCCATTATTGTGAGGCTGTCAAAAAAGTACTACCTCCGTCCCAAAATAAGTGTCCAAATTTGAAAAAAGCTATGTCCCATAAAAAGTGTCATTTCTCAATACCAATACATCATTTAATGATTGTTTTCCAATTATGCCCTTCTCTTAAAATTACTCATTTTTTGATTTTGATAATCCCAAAACAATCATTTAATGTTGATACTAGCAGTACACTACTTACGCTAAAAAGAAGAATATGAAAAGTACTACCTCCAGGGAAAAAAAAGTGAACCGTCAGCCTACATATTTTCCATATAAATGACTGAAAATTTGCATGAAAAAAAAAACCAACATCCTACAAAAAAAAAAATGACTGAAAATTTTTATTACGGATAAGCATGAACACCAATATGATTATTTTAAAACATACAAAGCCACACACATACACATGATGTTAAAAAGATTAAGAATGATACCGTGAATAAGGTGATCCACATCATCGTCTTCTTCAGAATTATGAACGTAGTTAAAATCAAAAACATCAACGTCTTCTTCATCATTATGAACGGTGTTAAGATCAAAAGCATTACCATCTTCGACATCATTGTGAACGTTGTTAAGATCAAAAGCATTACCATCTTCGTCATCATCGTGAACGTTGTTAAGATCAAAAGTCTCATTATATTCTTCATAGTTTGGGACGGTATTAAGATCAAAAGCATCATTATCTTCTTCATAGTTTGGGACGGTATTAAGATCAAATGCATCCACATTAAGATCTATCTCTTCATAATAAGGGACAGTGTTGAGATCAAATGAATTAACTTTGTCTCCGAGCCTGTTTGGATAATCTTCTTCCACACAATTGGAGCTGATATTAATATCAAAATCATTAACATTCAGATCAATTTTTTTGAAATTTTGTCTATTTTCTTCTCTGTTCAAATCAATGAAATTTTGGGGGCCGATCATTTTTTTTTTGTTGTTATGAAAAATTTCATTTAGTGTCAATTTATAGAAATTATTTTTGGTGGGAAACAAAAAAAAATTTGAAATAAAAATTTGTATGGCGCCAAATTATTGAAAAGGCTAGCAAAAGAAATTAGCAGGAAAATTGTACGGCTGCCCACTTTCTTTATCCATATGAAAAGTCTCTCCCATAATAATAAATGAATGTTGATTTCAATACACATAATACATCAAGTCAATAAAGCTCATCAATATCCATACTAAGGGTATATGTGTCCATTTGTTATAAAAAAGAACACATTAATTGAGTTTTATTCATATATTTCCATAAAAAGTGACACTTTTTATGGGACGGAGAATAAAGATAAAACTAACATCGTATATGCCATAATAACCCAAAATTTATCACGCTAAGAGTGACCCCAATGATACTCCTCACTACACTCCCTATTTATCTTATTTTCCGTTCCAAATTCATTTTTTCAACACCCTATAAAAAATGAACTCCAATAATATTCCCTACTACAATTCCTCAAAATTACTTTTCTTTCATGTCTCAACTAACTAATTTAATTACCAACACATTTTTTCTTTTCTTTTTTTAAATTTTTTTATACAAAAATCGGAATAAATATTTAGTATAGCAGAAGAGGAATCAATTATCCATGAATCTATCGGAATCCCCAAATTCTGGCACAGTTAGCCATGAATCAATGGCCGTTCAGAAAGAAAAAAAAATTGAATCAATTCTTGATGAGAAGGAGAGGTATCAATTAGCATAGAAAAAGAAAAATATATAGATATAACTGGAGAAATCTAATGAAAACTCACCTCAAATCTGCAAAAAAAAACCACAATCGATTTCCTCGCAAGTTTCAAATTCGGTTCTCTACCTTATTTTTTTATAGAAGCCCTCGCCTTTTTTTTGGGTGAAAAATGAAACGATTCATACACTTTTGTAGAACCCCTGCAACTGCAACTGCAACTGGAGAGAGAGAGGAAAAGCAACACTGTTGCTATTAATAGAGACGCTATATTTGAAGGGAACTGGGATCGTCTGTTGTATATTCCCCACTGCTGTGGCTGCTGTGAAGTAAAACGGCGTCGTTTCGACGCAAAGCGACGTCGTTTTGCTGTGTTTATTTTATTATATTTTTAGTTCGCGATGTCGTTTCCTTATCACAGCACGGCCTGCTGTGTATGCACCACAGCAGACGATCCGGGCTCATTTGAAGGGGGGCTTAATTTAATTTAGGGATGGGGAAGCCGATCGGGTACCACTGTAGTGATAATGCTGGGCTGTCCTCCCTATATGAGATTTAGGGAGAAGAAACGAGTGCCCATTGGGGTCACTCTAATTCCCAAGCCCGGCATGTTCAGAAAACACCAATGATTGTATGGAAAAATTAATTAGCACATGATTGATACTAATCAGCCCTAAATTTAGCACAACGCAACACGTAACCATAACATATCAAGTTTTGCTAATACTGTAAGGAACAGTACACACTCATAAAATTTGTCTTAAAATTGGTGGACTCCTATCACAATATGTGATAAAAACAATATAAGAACAATACAAGAGTAAAATTACAACAACATAAAATAATATACACAAACCGAGTTGTGTGTGAACACTCTGTCCTTAAGACAAATTTACTCTGGTATAGTGCCCACGGTGCTAGCAATTGTCTTCCAGGATACAACGGTTTACATGTTCGATGTAGTGACACTTGAAACTTTGAACAGATGGCGAACTCTTCCGGTGTCCCGACATTCTCTTCAACAAAAATGCATACTAGTCCTCTATATGAGGTGTAATTTGTAGTACTAAAAATACGTGTCAAATTCTTGTCATTTTTTTCAACCTGAGAATGAGACCAAAATTTATATGAACCAATTGGTCAGTGCACACTTGACAACATTTAGTTGCAAGTTGCAACGTTCAGCCGTTTGCATACAAATGCTCAACGTATGCACACCGATTGTCAATTGATTTTCATTCAAAGCTGCCGATTCAAAAGTGATTACACTTATATATGCAGGCTATTGTTCAAGACTATTGAAAACTAACATGCATGCTGTACATATTTTTACATATAAAGTGTAAAATTATATCATAATTTCTCATTCATAAGGAAATAATTTAATATAATACAACATATAACACAATCACCATATCCAAATTAGGCGTCCCTTTTATCCGATCATAGCGAAACGACGAATTATATAAATTATTTCCAACAGTTGTTGGTATACATTATGTAGACGCCATACCTTTCCCTGACTAAGAGATTTCCTAGGTAAACGGCCGTGTGGTTTGAAGATATTGGGGTTGACGGGTATATGCAAAAGTGTGGTTTCAAAACAAAATTCCATGATGTGAATAATGAAGCATTTTTTAGTGATCGAGTATGTGGGAGATGGAAGAACACAATCTTTTTCTTTGGATTTCAAATATATAAAGATTGATTTTCTCTTATTGTTGTTGGGCTTCTCTTATATGTGTCAAAAATTAGTTTATTTTTGTTGTTTTGTAGAGACAAACATGGATCTCTCATTTCACTTTGGGCCTTGGTTTGTCGTCAATGTTCAGTGATGATGGGTCTAGCTTTTGGGTGTAGCTTTTGTATTACGCCGCCAATCACTACTATAAAATATGATATAGGTCGATCACACTTAAGATATGATAACAATCACAGTTTCGATAAAACCGAGACAAAGAAAATATATATATATATATCACACTTACAACTTTCTATCACAATTATTGAAAAACTGAGATAAGTTATATTAATCAATTTCATTTTTAAAGTATGACTTAATTGATATGATTTTTATGTCACATTTATTGATAAACCGAGATAAATTATATCAATCAATCTCATTTTTAAACTGTGACTGAATTGAAATGATATTTCTGTCATAGTTATTAAAAAAGCGAGATAAATTATATGAATCAACCTAACATCTAAAACAGGGATTGAATTGATATGATATTTTGGTCACAATTATTGAAAAAGCGAGATATATTATACCAATCAATCACACTTTTAAACTGTGACTGAATTGATATGATTTTTTTGTCACGGTTATTGAAAAAGGGAGATAAATTATATCAATTAATCTCATTTTTAAACTGTGACTGAATTCATATGATACTTTTGTCACAATTATAGAAAAAATGAGACAAATTACATCCACCAACATAATTCAAAGTGTGTTGTGTTTCATTGATTCAACTGAATGGAGAGAGAACAAATATATAGAGTTCGGTGACTTAGTCAATAAGTCACTGCAACATAAATACGACAATAATAATATCTAAACTAAATAATAATATTCAAATTATATTTTCCTCGACTCGCCCCCGCAATCCTGTAGGAAGTGGCTGAACACGGAGATAGGACTTTAAACTGGCAAAACGAGGCTGCGCCAATGGTTTGGTGAGGACATCGGCCAACTGATCCTTCAAGGAGATAAAAGAGATGCCGAGCTTGCGAGCAACAACTAATTCGCGAACATGGTGAAAGTCGATCTCTATGTGCTTCGTGCGGGCATGAAACACCGGATTATGAGCAAGGTACGTGGCACCAATATTATCGCACCAAAGAGTAGGCGGAGAAGACAACGGAACATGTATCTCATGAAGAAGACAACGGAACCCGGCCTCATTTGAGGGAGGGCATTAGAAGATAAAGACAAGAGATAGACAGATGGAGTCAAAATAAGAGATAAAGTTGTTATACGAAAATAAATATAGTGTTTATAATAATTTATTCAAATAAATAATATTAGCAATATATACACATTAATTACAGAATATATAATTATTCTATAATTAATATGTAATAATTACAGAATATATAATTATTCTGTAATTAATACGTAATATCTACAATTAATGTGTGAATATTGCTAATAAATAATAGTATTAGGATTTCTCTCCTATATAAAGGAGTAATACTGTATCAATTGATTAATCAGAAAAACAGTTTCAGTCTTGTATTATTTTCAAAGAGTTTTGATTTTCTTTATGGTATCAGTGGGTGGGGAAGGCTCGGGAGTGGGGGCCGGAGAGAATGGGGTCGGATTGGAAGGAGCCGGCATGTGAGGTGGATTCGGGGAGGTGCTGACAGGAAGACATGAAGTTGTACAGTGAGATTATCAATGGTGGGTTTGGAGGGAGAAGGCATATAGGGGAAGGCAGATTCATCGAAAACCTCGTGGCGAGCAATATTGATACGGCTAGAGGCAAGGTCCAAACACTTATAACCATGGCGGGAAGGACTATAGCCGAGCAAGATAAAAGTTTTGGAGCGGAAATCAGTTTTGTGATGGTTGAAGGGACGGGGATAGGGCCAGTACACACAGCCAAAGACTCGAAGGAAAGTATAGTCAGGGGACCGATGGTGGACCATTTCAAAGGGAGACTTATCATGAAGGACTTTGGTGGGAAGGCGGTTGATAATATAAGTGGTAGTGATAAAGGCATCCTCCTAATAAGGAAGCAGAAGGTTAGATTGGGCAAGAAGGGAGAGGCCGACTTCAACAATCTGACGGTGACGGCGCTCAATGGCACCAACTTGTTCATGTGTATGAGGACAGTAAAGGCGATACCGGATGCCAAGAGAGGTAAGGAGAGTGGAAACACGACGGTACTCACCACGCCAGTCAGTTTGGAAGGAATTTAGTTTGGCATTGAACTGATGTTCAATCATAGCAAGAAAGTCAGGAATGATGATTTCAACATCAGATTTATTTTTCATAGGATAGAGCCATAGGTATTTTGTGAAGTCATCTGGAAAGCTGACATAATAATAGGAACCATAAATTAAGGGTTCGGAACAGGGCCCCCAAACATCAGAATAGATCAGATCCAAAGGAGCAGCAGACGTAAAATCAGAAGTGTATAACGGAAAACGGTGACTTTTGGCTAACTTACTAGGGGCACACACAGTAGGGGGTGCTTTGGTAGGAGTAAAAGTAGGGAGACGTTTTTAGGCTTCACGAAGGACAGAGTATGAGCAATGACCTAGACGCTGATGCCACATGGTAAATGAGGTGTGGGAGGAGACAAGAGCTTGAGCAGGAGCACGGGGAGGATGGAGCGGGGTGGAGGAGTGATAGAGTCCACCCGTAAAAAAATCCCCGAAGATGGACTTGGCCCGATCGAGTAATCCTTTACAAGAAATTAGGTCCCATGAAATTCAAAATTACAGAATTATCAGAAGTGAATTTATGCACAGATAAGAGGTTTCAAGTGATAGAGGGGGTAATAAGAATATTTGATAAATAAAAGGACTGGGAAGGGGAATTTCCAGTAGAAGAACCATAATGAGTAATAGATAAACCTGTACCATTGCCGACATTGACTTTGTCACTACCATGAGTGAGATGGTGACTGCCTTCGGTATCCGGAATCTAATTAAACTGGGGTTTACGGATGTCGCATATGCTTGAGGAGGGGGGAGCATTGATATCGCAAGGAGCAGGCTGGTGCGGTATGGTCGGTGGAGGCACAAATCTAGCAGGTGGTGAGTTTGGACCATTAGAGATGTTGGAGTGTGGGGGACAAGGGTTTCCACGATCACAGCCTCAAGAAAAATTTGAACCATGACCACTATGCGGTGAAGCACAGAAGCTGAGATTTTTTCTTCGAGTTGCCATTCTTTTTTTTAATTTTTATGTTTATTTTTTATATTTGACGGAAACACGGCTGAAGTATGAAATAGAAGGGGTGGGGGACTACGGTCAAATAGATAAGTTCAAACAATTGATAAATAATGCTCGGCAAATTTTTTTATTATAAAATTAAAGAAAGGATTAGGGTTTATGAAAGAATTGACATTACGAGAGAGAAAATCGAATCAAGATACTCTGCTACCATAACATTATTCAAAGTGTGTTGTGTTTCAATGATTCAACTGAATGGAGAGAGTACAAATACATAGAGTTTGGTGACTTAGTCAATAAGTCACTGCAACATAAATACGACAATAATAATATCTAAAGTAAATAATATTATTCAAATTATATTTGCCTCGACATCCACTAATATAAAATGAGACATACATCACACTTATAGAAAGATAAGTGTTGGTCCCTTGGAAAGGCTGACACAAGTTTAGAGGGAGGGGGGTTGAATAAACTTGTCACCAAAAACTAGATCTAAAATGATTAAGGTTCAGTTTTAAACTTGTGTGGAGTTAAGCTGACTAAGCTGAGTCCAACTCAAACTGACTTATAACAAAACTGAGTCAACTGTCAGCGGATTTAAGTTTTAGCTTTTATCTGGATCTTGTTGTTTCTAAGAAAAAGCTAAGTATGCTAAACTGAATTCTGGTGAATGTCAGTTTGAGAACTGTGAGTGAGTATAACAATCAGTTTCAGTACGCTGTATAAACAATAATAAATGCTGAATAAATAAATAACAGAATGTAAATGCGTAAAGTAAATAGAGCAATAATTATAGTGGTTCCAGGTGGTGTAATCCTGTCAGTCCACTCTTCCCCTGTGATGTAGTAGGAAAATTCCATTAGAACTCTTTGAGGTATGCTCTTACAAAAAGTCCTAAACGATAGTTCCTGACTAATCCCTAGCTTCACTCTCTAAACAATCAAAGAACAGGTAGGATTGCTGCTCTCCAACTGCTTGAGCCACTGGTCCTTGGAGGATTGTGTTGCCTCTTCACCAGCTACCACCACAAACACAGTCTACCCGACTTCTACAACAACTGTCCTTGGCAAATCCTTGACCGGATTGCTTTACAGTCTAAACCTTTGATAAAAATCAAAGTTGGGCTGAGAATCAATAAATTGATTCTTGCTTCTGGTTCTTCTAAGTGTCGAAATCTGGATTTGATCGATGTAGCTTGAACACTTGAAGAAATCTAGATATGATCTTGTTGTGTGCAAAGAGTGATAGCAATTCAGATGAACTAGACATGGGCACAATAATACTTGTATTCGCGTTTTTCACGGTGTTTGATCCTTGATGCCAAGTCCTCTATTTATAGTGTGTGGTCCAACGTTTATCTTGCTTTAATTTGAATTGTATCAACCTCTGTGTTTTCAGATGTCAGGTGTCAGTGACCGTTCTGACATGTCAGTTCTTCATCCAATAAAATTCCTTAATTTATAACGTTCGAATGCACCTTCAGTTGTTTGGATGACTAACTATGAAAATGAGTATCCTGATCAGTTTTTTATTGAGTATGTCAGTTATCAGTTTGTTAACTGACTTAGAGCATTATTTGAGTTTTTACTCTTCTTCAAAACTTAGTACTTTATTCTTCTGATTTTATATGACTTAATCAGAGTACACCATTCCTTTAACTAAATCATCTAAGATATCATTGTCCTTATGATTCTTAGGTCTTCTTTCAAGATCCATAAAGTCAGTTTAGGCCATCACAGACTTACCTGAATTCTAACTTTACTGTCTCGGCTTTAATCTTCATAACTGAGTTTGAACCCTCAGTTCTTCAATCTTCTACAATTGAGTCTGTGTCCCTCAGTTCTTCATTTACTGAGTTTGTTCCCTCAGCCTTGAGTTCTAGATAAGTCAACCGAGTTAGTGTCCCTCAACGAACTTACCTTCTTCAGAGTTGAGTAAACTTCTGTTATTGGTTCTGAGTGACATATTCAATTTTATGTCATGTTCTAGTTTTCTAGATGATTGCCAGTTTTCAGTTTTACGACACTTCTATCTATTACAGTGCTTATCTGATACAACCTATACAATTATCAGACTCTAGTAAAACCTATACATTCTGTTCTAGATATCATTTAGCTTTTCACTATAATAGCTAGTTTCAGCACTTAATCAATGGGGTGTAAACAAACAAGTAACTAAATAAGATGAATCATCATCAAAACTAAAATTTTATTTCAAACAATTTCCTACTTTTTGATGTTGCCAAACCCTCCTTAAAAGAAAAGCTTAAAGATAAAAACATTGCAAACAAAGTAAAACTAGAAACTGGATTTCATTAAGAATGCAAAAACTGGAACTAGTTACACAGTTGATTATAAACTGAAATAATAGCTAAATAGCTCTTTGTGTAACTAAGAAAAATTTCTTTTCCTTATCATGAAGATGATAATCATTTTCTAGCTTTGAGTCTTCCTTGTGGAATGTTCTAAGATAATCCACTTGGCTTGATAGCTTCCACTTTCTCCATAGAGCTAACTTAGGAAGGTTAGTTTCATGCTTGTAATAGTCGTCAAATTCTGCAACATCAGCCTTCATATGTTCTCTCTTATCTCTGATTTGAAGCTTCTCTTCAATCCTCTTTACTTTCTTGTAGTTTACCATCTTCTGATTATGATCAAGATCAGAAAAAAAAAATAGACAAGAGATTCTTCACAAGTTTTTTCTCTGTACTTTGCCTTGATATAGTTATGATCTTCGGCAAACTTCATCCACCGATCTTGTGTAAGAGTAGCTCTTCTTTCTCCAAGTTGACTATACTTCAAAATGAGTTGCTCTTCTGTTAGTTCTTTCACATTCCTAACATAAGGATCTGCTGCTGATTTGCATTTCTTCAGTTCAGCTTCAAGCTTCAGCTTTTCTTATTGTAATCCCAGCTTTTTTTCTTCCACTTCCCCCTTTTTGGCATCATACAAGTGATTGATCCCCTGATGAGTTGCCTTTTCGTCTGCTGAAATGCCTTTTTGAGAAGTAAGAACTTCTTTGAGATGAGTTTCTAATCGATAGATTTGTTGATTGAGGTGCCATTCTGCTTGAGCGTGAATTTCTCGATCTTCCATGGTTGTAGTTTCAAGTTTCTCCTTTAGACTGAGAATTTCTAAAACTGAATTTGAAGTGGATTTCTTGATAATATCCAACTTAGTATGAATTGAAACGTCGGTCTTCTTCCTGTAATCCAAGTATTCGGAGATGTGTGACAAAAGACCATTGTAATCTTCCTTTTGGTTGAGCATAATCTTCAAATTCTCTTGTACTTTGCTCAATTCTTCTTTTGTCAACTTCTCAGATGGATCTTCATATTCTTCTTCTTGGATTTTAGACTCAATATCATCTTCTATTACCATGAATTGCTGATTATCAGTTTTGTATTTCAAGTTTCTCTAGCAGTAGGATCTCTTCATTCTGCAAAACATCCTTGATAGATTGTTTGGAATCTTCAGTCTTGAGATTCATTTTCATCAGTTTGATGATCTTTTCAGCTTCAAAGATGTTTGCTGATTGTTGCTGAGTTTCCTACTGCTGAAATTGTTGTTGCTCTTGATTGATATCCATAGCAGAAACTTGTTTCTCTGAGATCTTCTGCTTCTATTAAGAAATGTCTTTCGCAACCTGACTGACTGTAGTTGTAAGTTGTTGTTCCCCCTCAGTTGGTGCTAAATGACTTGAAGTATCTGGGAACAAACACTTCCCAACTGACCTAATCTTCTGTGTGTCAGCTTTCCTCTTAATTCCTTTTTGCGGAGCGATCTGCTGAGACACGGTTTTCTTATTGGCTTCAGGTTGGGAAGTCTTTGAGGTTTCTTTCTTAGAACTTACAACTAATGCTTCTTGTGTAGATGCACCAACAATTTGTTCTAGCTTCTTCCCATCGCTGAGTCTCTCCAAATAATGCTGAACAATTCCGCTAAGTTTTTTATTCAGTCGAAATCTTCCTTCAGTCTGTCTTCCTTCAGCTTGGGCTTTGCTGACACTTGCTACTTCAGCTAAGTGATTGATGGCCAAATTATAGTAAACCAACTTTAACCGGCAGAGTACCTGGTTGGTTGTAATAAAACGGAGAGCAAGGTCGTATCCCATGAGGAATTGGTCAAGTATCACAACCACTTTCGTATTTATTTCAGGCTCACAAAAGGGTGAAATTAATTATAGCTAGAGAAAATAAAAATGATAACTTTAAAATATATAAATTCAAGAATAGCTAAACTATGGTCAAGAACACTACTCTTAACACCTTTACCGAATCACTAGAAATGAGACTTAACCTTCCAACCAACCAATGGCTTCTAATGAATGTGTTGTGGGTGCAATCTCATCAACTGGTCCCTAGGCGCTAATACCACAACCTAGTTACCTTATATTCGGTTCAACAGTCCCCTCTATAGGATTTAATTAACCTAATATGATTAAAAATGTGAGACGCTCCGCATCCACTGAGTTCACAGCTTAGCTAGAAAAACCTTACCAAGGAACTTGCTGTGAAAAACTCGACTAGTTTGGGCATGGCAATCCTAAAACTCTAGTTCGCACATTCACTCACAAAATACATTTATAAAGTTCATGTGTAGGATCAATTAATGGTTAGCTACTCAATTAAAGGCATTAGGTTCAAGTTTTAGAGCACAAACATTCAAAAGATTTAACTTTTAAGACCTACTCATCCCTAGATCATCGTTTATGCATCAATTTCGTTATTCCATCATATAATCTAGCTATCAAAAATCTAGCTACGCATAATAACAAGAACGAAACAAGAAATCAAAATTAATTGGGAAGAAAACATCATAAAAGATAAGAACAATAATTTACCAATAACGTAGAAGCGACCCCCCAATTGGTTTGTCAATCCAAAATGAAGAAATCGTGAAAAGAAACTAATAATCATTGCAATTGGCTGCAAAAATTTAACCTAAATCTATAGTTTTGGGGGAAGAAAAGTCTAAAAAACATAAAAGAAAATTATTGTATGAAGTTGTGGTGAAAATATGACCTAAATTGGCTTTTATATAGGCCAAATTCGACCCAAAATAGTGGAAAACTCGGAAATTCGCGACTGCTGACATCATCCAGCACATTGATGACGTCATCCGCTGCCAACCAAACACATCTCCTGTAATTCGGTTATATCTTTGTCAATAGAGCTCCGATTTGCGCGATTCAAGTTGCGTTGGAAATCTTATTCAATCCCCTATAACTTTGATGAAGATTACGTTTCCAGAAAACGCCTCCAATGGAGCTCAAAATTCGGATTAAGTGACAGATGCATGAAAACATCAACGATGCTTGATCCGTTTCAACTCTTTAACTTCGGGCATATTTTTAAAGAGTGAAAAATAGTCTTCATCGCACCATAGGTGTGATACTTGCTGTTTTTTCCTCTATTTTTCTTATTTTTTTCTTTTTCCCGAACGTCTGAAATTGAATCTCACGCTATTTCTTTATACCAACTTCGTTTTGGACGATTTTCATACCGTTGTGATACTCGTCACACTGTCTATCATGCCGCACCTATAACAAACAGAAACAAGAAAACCCAAGCGTAACAAATGCCAATAAATTGCACACAATTCACCAAAAATATGGAGATTGCGGATGTAAACGCCCTATCGTCTCGTGATTCAACCCATGATGAAATGTGTCTATAAAACCCACTTAACTACCCCAAAATAACATCGAATAGGCTTCAAATAGGGGGTAAAATGCACACAAAATTATAGCAAAGTTGACTCTCATCAACTACCCCCCACTTAGCATTTGTTCGCCCTCGAGCAAATCAAGCGATTGAAAAATAAATCATGAGATCAACGTTGCGATCATACGGGAAACCAATATATTCAATGAGTAAAAACTAGTCAACAAGCGAATAAACATGAGCCAAAATGCATCTCATCATGGAAACAAAATGTGTGTGTGTGCATAGCTTCTCAATCATTAATCACGGTCAACCGGCTCAGATTATAAATGCATAACTGATGGCGTTACACCATAGGCTTATACATCATAATCATCTCCACTAATCGAGGTCAAATCAAGGCTAACTGAGGTCAGACAGGACTTGCACAGTTGTAACGTTAGGCTAGGGACGGGGATAAACGAAAGGATAAAAGGAATATCAGAAGAGAAAAACGAGTGAGTCTTATCAAAACATCCTGAATTTACCTCATAGCTCACCTTCTTAGCTTGATTCGATCAAGCTGTCTCCTTCTTTACTCTCAAATCCAAACATAATTCATTGAAAACTTGTCCACAAACGCCACTTTGGAAGAATTAATACATAGCCCTTTTATCGGCAAACCTTGACTCAACTTTATTCATTTATAGTTTATTTCCTTTTTTTTATAAACCAACACCAACACTTTTTTCTACCTCTTCTCATTCGTAGTACAAAATATCCACCAACACCATAATTTGATACACATCTTCGCCACTCCACACTTGTGCTAGCAAGTGTGCCCAAAATAATGTTAAAAGTCACTCGTAAGGTGCCAAAGAAACGTAGACCACAAATAAAGGTTAAGGGTTGGTAATTATGGGCTAATCAACGAATGGATGAAGTTCGGTGGGCGTCTAACCACCCTACCAAGGCTTAGTGGGGTTTCTGTGGAAATGATGTACCGGGTTGGATATTTGGCTCTGGTCGGGTCAAAGAAATGCCAGGACCGTCATCCCTTAATCTACCAAGATTGACCTTTCTATTTTGCCTCGAAGTTAATGGTATAAGTTCTAGGTAACAGATTAATGTCTATGACATCTATAAGCCTTCACTAACCAACCACAAATAATGAAAGCGAAGCTATTACGTGCATAAGAATTCCATTTCCACAACAAGATAAAGGTTTGACTCGTATGCATTCGACCCTTGACTAATAATTAACCAAAGAATACCATGAATTCACATATTGTTGGTCCCTTGAAAAGGCTTTATTTAAGTTTAGAGGGGGGGGGGGTGAATAAACTTAACACTTAAATCTTTTTGGAGTTAACAAACTCAAAGAACTTCAAAGAAACTACGATACTTGATAGTCTCATTGATCGTTGAGTTTACTGAATTTGTGCAGCGGAAATATATCAAAAATTAAGCCTTATTACTTGTTGTTAAATATGATACCAAGTATTAGATACTCACTAGTGTATGTGTGTGATTCAGATGCTAGATTCAGTAGATTGATGTGTTAGATGAACTAAGTGCAGAATATAAATGCAGAAAGTAAGTAGGCTGATTTTATAGTGGTTCCAGGAGGTGTAATCCTGTCAGTCGACTCTTCTCCTGTGATATTGGAGGTAATTCACTAGAGATTCTTGAAGTAGCTATTACAAAAATCCCTAAGTTGCTTGTCATTCACCAATAACTATGGCTTCACAAACTGAACACTTAGAACATGTAGGATTGTTGCTCCAAAGTCTTCCACTGGTCCTTGAAGGGTAGGATTGCCTCTTCACCAGCTCCACCACAAACAACAGTCTTTCACACCCAAAGATGCTTCACTGTCTTCAGTAGATTTCTTGTAAAAGAAAGATTGAATCAAGTAAGTGATTCAGCTTTCAGCAGCTTGATCAGGATGATATGATCAGCAGCTTGAGATCTTCAAGTGTGTAGACTTGATGTAGCTTGAATGCATATTACACATGAAGAAATATCCTGGATCAGTAGCCTTATGCTCAGTAGGGTCAGCAGGGTGTTTGATCGATTTTAATTCTGATAGCTCAAGATGGATCCTTATTTTTCTTCTAAAATCATCACTTGTATCTGAGTTAGGAGTCCTCTATTTATAGGTAGAAATCCTTGTGACTTATGTTTTAAATTCAAACATAGCCGTTGGATTTGTCTCCATCTTGAATTGCTTTTTCTGACTGTTCCAAGGACTGACACTGTCAGACTCCTTTTTGATAGTTTTCAGTCTATCAACCCTTTGACTTGTATCCATTGGATAAAGGTCTGAATCATCCCAACGTCCCTTTAATCGTAACCATTGATTTTTTTGAAAAAATCAGAGGTTGTTAACTGTCCCTTTCTTTGTAATCTTCCAATGTAACCTTTGAATAATCGAAATATGTGTCCAGCAGGTTCCTGAGAACATAAGTCTGCTGAAATACACATCAGTAAGCTGATCCAAATGAGGTTGTGTTTAAAAACACTTCAGCTAACTGTCTTTTATCTAGCTTTAATTTGTGAAGTTAGATTACACCTTTTTACATATAACTATGTTCCAATCACCACTTAACTTGTGGAACTTAGACCTTGTACACAAGGTATATGTTATAAGTTTAGGTCATCACAGACTTCCCTAAATTCTGATTCCATATCCTTGACTTTAATTACTAAGTTTGATCCATTAGCCTTCAATAACTGAGTTTGAGCCCTCAGCCTTCAGTCTTCAGCAGGTTCCTGACTAGTCTATTGACTCAGCTACCCTACTGATCTAGACTAGTCTTCTCATGTAAGTCAGCTGACCTTTTACAGTTCTTGTTTGATCAAACCTATACAAGATCAAACTCTAATAAACCTATACATTTGATCTAGACATCTTTTTGCCTTTGCTCTATAACAGCTAGTCTGGCACTCATCACTAAAACTTAGAAATAAGTCCAACAATTTCCCCATTTCGGTGATGATGCCAATACCCTCCTAACAGCAAAGAAAAAGATTAAAAACAAAAACAGAACAAATGTAGTCATATCTCATTATAATCAGTTGTTCAAAAGTATTATAGTCTAGATACAGCAAATGATACAACAGATAAAGTGTGCTGATCTACTGTCTTCTTTCTCTTTCATCCCTTGCCTTTTCTGCTTGCTCTTGATAGGCTCTTATCTCTCTGATCATTTCTCTCATCCATTCATTTTCAATCAGAGAGAAATCAATATGAGGATTCACTTTTTTACACCAATGCCATGCTTCAGGTAGAGTAAGGTTGATTTGATGTACTCTAAAGCCTAAATGCATGTATACTTCTTTGAATTCATTAAGTGACTACTTTGCATTGGTAGTAGGTAAACTCCTTCCGCCTCTACCACCTCTTCCACCTCTGTGTGTAGCCCTCAAGGCTTTAACCCTTGCTTCCCAAAACTTGAGTCCAAGAAAAGAATTGAGTCCCTCATGAAAACCTTTATCATGATAAGGTCTTCTTTTGCTGTTCTAGACCTTCTTGTACTCTCTGAGAAGATCATCAGTATGTGGAAGTCTGCAAGGTGCAGGCTCCCTAAAAGCATTAGTATCATCTTCCCATCTTTTCTTAGCAAATATTCTGGCAGCCTCTTTTGCTACTATTGTTTGGCTCTCTTCCCCCTTATTGACATCATCAACAAAATGGGACAGCAGGCCATGTACACTCTCCTGTGTGAGCACTAGGTTGTTCGGTTGACCCTCCATAATTTCAGTCCTAGTGTCAACAGCTTTGATCCTTCCTTGCAATGTTTGCTCCAGTAGAGTTATCCTCTCAGTGATTTTAGGATCTAGTACAAATGGTTGCAAGAAATTCCAAAGTTCAGATTCAAACCACTGCAGTTTAGTGTGTCTCAAAGAAGCTTGTCAAGTTTCTGATGAATGGATGTAAATTGTTCTTTCAGAAACTTATCTTTCAGTGTATTTCCTTGCTTGATCCCCTTCATATCTTGAGCAAGGTCAGCAAAAGCATACTGGGTGGAGGTAATATTGGAAGCAATAGTTTCAGTGGTTCTTCCTCTATTCTCTACTAAATTCAATAAATCTTCAAATCTCTGCTCTTGCCTGTCAAGCTGAGTTCTTAAATTTGCAATGTCATTTCTGACAGTCCTCAACTCATCCAAAACATATCCTGGTACCCTACCAACCATTCCTCCATCAGCTCCATCAGCAGGCTCTTCTACATTGTATTGCTGCCTCTGTCTGCTGATAACCAAGGAATAACTCATATGCCTTCCAGCAGGGTTAGGCCCTTGGAATTCTTCTAGAATGGGATCAAGAGCAGGCTCTTCAAAAATTGGTACAAATTCCTGTTGAGGTTCATCATCAATAGGTTCTTCCTCAGGCACTTGAAACTCCTAATCACTGTTGTCATAGTCCAGCAGCTACTCATCCTCATCAATAACAGCAGTCTGTTGACCATCTTTCCCTACAGTGGTCTTGTCTCCAGTAGGCTCCACTACAACAGCCTGTTCAACAACAACAACAACAGGGGTTTCCTCCAAACCCATAGATGGTTCCAACCTATGTCCAGGTGCTGTTTGTACCTTAGCAACCTGTACCTCCTATTCCAACCTTTGTCCAGGTGCTATTTGTACCTCAACAACTTGTACCACCTGTTCCAACCTTTGTTCAGGTGCTGTTTGTGCCACAACAACCTGTACAGGGAATACATCCATATTCTCTTTTTGAAATTCCCTAAAATCAGAAATCCTTCTTAGAAAGTTTGCAGCCTTGGTTAGAGTGTCCTCAGTGTCAATCCAGTCTTGATATTGAATTGAATCCTCAGAACTGACATCAGGCTCACTAAGATCAGTAATCCTTTCTTCATCTGAATCCACAGTCAGCTGATCATCAACATGCTTAGCAGGTTCTTCAACAAATAAGGTGTCTATCTCACCAATCATCCTGTTTGCACTAATATATATACCTTCTTTGATTTGTGCATCCAGATCATCCATGGTGAGATCTTCTAGATCCTTATTCATTTGTTCATCTGGCCGCCCTCGGCAGACCTACCAAAGATCGCGGGTCTGTTTCTATCCTTGGTACAATGATCATTGCAGTCCTACTGACTCCTCCTGGACCAGAGGGGTGATCATCACCAGAATCAGATGATGAATCATCACTGTCTGATTCATCTCTGGGATCTCTGAACTTGATACCCTCTTCCTTCTTTTGTTGATAAAAAAGATCCATTAGTCTTGATTCCAACAGAGAGGTATCAACTAAATCCAACAAATTTTCCACTCTCAACTTCTCAAAAGCCCATTCTTCAAAATCTGTCATTGGTTCTGCAGCTGGCTTTTGTCTCTTATAGAACCCAAATTTCCATTGAAAGTAGTTTGCCACCAGTAGAAGTTTAGGATCAACATATCCTACCTTTTTCTTCTTCTCCTTCCTCTCAAATGGCATGGTTGGCTTTCTGCGAGCTATTTCAGGACCTTGCTGACCTCCAAAGGTCTCAACAAGTAAATTTAGAGTTTCTTCCACAGATTCTTCTAGGTCAGTAGGCTGCTCAGGTTATATGTTAGTCCCTACTACCTCCATCTGTACTACACTTGGTTCCCCCTGACTTATATGCTCATCAGCAGGGTTAGCAACAGATTGCTCTTCCCCCTAAACTATTGCAGGGCTTGCAGGGTCTTGTACCAACTTTTCCACTTTCACAACAGGTGTAGACTCAGTAGTTTGCTGTGGTTCTTCTACAAGTTGCTCAACAACAACTTGTGTTGTTTCAGTAGGCTCAGCAGCCTTTGTAGGGGAGGATTCAGTAGCTTCTATAGCAGGCTCAGGGTTAGTAGGCTGCTGTGATTCTCCAGCAGGTTGCTCAATAACAACCTCTACATTCTCAGTAGGCTTGATAATTGTTAAGGGCTCAGCCTTAATAGCCTCTCATACTTCTTCTTCTTCTTATTCTTCTTCTTGTTTCCTTTGAGCCTCCAAAGTTTTAAATTGCTTCCCTTTGCCATGTTTCCTTTTCTTGGCAATTTCTTTCATTCTCCTGGAAAGTTGCTCTGTTTTAATTTCATCAGCTTTCCTCTTCTTACTGGCTTCTTTCTGTTGCTCCTTCAAGATTTCAGCAACAGTCTTCTTCTTTGCAACTACAACAGGGTCAGTAACCTCAATTTCAGCTGGACCCTCAGCAGACTCAGCAGTCTCTGCTGTTTGCTTTCTAGTCTTTCTAGGCTTTAGCAATTCTGTAATTTTTCTTGTGTCAGCAGCCTTCCTCTTTTCAGTAACCTTTTTAGGTGTAGCAGGCTTTACAATTTTCTTAAACTGCTCAGAACTAGCATCATCATCTCCTCCACCATCACTTTGTGTGGCCTCATCATCCACATCTTCATCATCATCCAAACCAGGGATAGGATAGTCAATCTCTTTCTTGTATCTTGATTTATTTAAATTTTCAGGTGCAACATCAGCAATTCCCAAATGATTAAGCAGGGCCTGAACCATCAATCCCAAAGGTAAAGTCTTGGATTTCCTTGTCTCTTCTTTTTCTTCTTTTGCTACCTTCTTCATGTAGTGGACAAAGAATCCAGCCCAATCAAACTTAATGCTTCTGCAAATGATCATCAACAGTTCTATTTTGGGTCCTGATAAAGTATCCATGCTTCCAATGAGTCCTAAGATATTCTTTACAATAATCTTGCTCAGCAGGTTGTATTCATAACCAATATGCTTCACATTAATGTCTGGAATTGATTTGATGGCATTATTGGTCTTGATTCTATCAACAAAATCCATTTTTGACTGTCCCATTTCCTCAGGATTTGTTGGAGCATCAATTACTGGTGCAAAACCAAAAACTTCCCTTAGCAGGTTTGAGGAAACTTCAATCTCCTGGGCATTTACTGTTGTGGTGAATGCCTCTCTACCTTCTCTTATTACAATATTTCTCCAGAAGTTAACAACACTTGTATATGATATTGTTTCCAATCTTATATTGAGAACATTTTCCAAACCTTCATATCTTCTTATTCTTCGTCCAATATTGATTGCTAATTCTGTTTGGTAAGCATCCACAACAAAGCCTCTTACACTTTGACTTGTTCCAATTTGAACATCATCCTTTTCTGCCATTGTTTTAGGAAAAATATGAAGAATATAGCTCTCAAATATGTGTTCACACAGTGTATACGCAGAGAAAATAAATCTGAATATTGAAAGTTACTTCTGTGTATAGGTCTGTATATATAACAGAGAGTAGTGGTTAGAAACTGTCAGACCACGTACTATAGCATTAACCACGATTAAAGTTGGAATAAATAGGATCTTGACACGTGGCCCATTACTTATCCATAAATGTTTGTAACCGTTCGATCGTGTAACCGTGGTTATAAAGATAGAATAAATATCCCGCCATTATCTTTTTGACTTTAGTAAAGTTTGACTGTAACGCTTCCTTCAAGACCTTTCATTATTAGAGACTTGGCTCAAGCACTCTTTGAAAAAAAGTCTCAAAGACTTCCTTTGACAAAGTTACTCTACTGATGTTTAATTCCTTTTGTTTTGTCCAACTGATAATACAAGATGAAGTTTAAAACCAATGACTGATCTGTCAAGTGAGCTCACCCAACATGACAAAGACCAATCCCCTTGGCAACTTCATTCTCTCAATTGTCCAAACATAAGTACATGGAATTGTTGATACCAATGACTAATTTGCTAAGTGAGCTCACCCAAAATAGCAAAGACTAATCCCCTTGGTGAATTCCAGTACATTGCTAATTAACACTATATCAGTCAACTTTTATAATTCCAAGTTCAGTCCTTTGTTTAGCAAATCTTTCACTGTCCAGTGGTTTAGTGAAAATATCAGCCAGTTGATCTTCAGTAGGGATGTAAAGAACCACCACATCTTTCTTTTCAACATGATCTCTTATAAAATTATGTCTAACATCAATATGCTTGGTTCTTGAGAGCAAACAGGATTTTCTGTGATTGCAATTGTTGGTCCCAGAGAAGGGTAAAACTATAGTCAGGGGGGGTGAATGACTATAGTGGAGTTTCAAAAACTTTTCTTGTGTTTAAAAGCTTTTGGGAAGCGGATAAGTCCCTTCTGACTATGTTGTTTCAAAGTAGTTTAAACAATCACAGATATAGATTATAATTCAAGCAATTTAAATGAATACAGTAAAGTAAATTTCAGAAAGTAAATTGACACAAGGGTTATAGTGGTTTAGGGTGGTGTAGTCCCTTAATCCACTCTTCTCCTGTGATGATTGGAGGAATTCACTATTGTTTTTACAGATACAATAGTATGATTGTCCTTGACTTCCCAAGCTTCACAATCTACAAGACTATCACTCCTTGACTGCAACAGCTTCAGTGATTCAGTCTCTTTCACTGCTCCTTGAGATTAACTCCTTCAGCAGCTATCACACGCACAACTCCTTCTCAGATGACTTCTGATTCAGTTGGTTCAGTTGATTGTGAATGAGATTCACAACCTTGATTGATCAATCTCAGTGCTGGATAAGAAATTGTAGTTCTGATGTCTGAGTTGATCTCTAGATAAATCTTTGTAAGTTCAGAGAGAAGGATTTTCAAATTGACAGAGTTTCTGCTTCGTTTTCTTTTTCAAATCGTTGTTTTTATCTGTCTGTCAATGCCTTCTATTTATAGCCTTGAGTATCCTTGATTTGAAATTCCGTCCGTTGGCTATATTTATGAGGGGAATAATCCTTGATTTTATTCTTGATTCCCCCATAATTATATTCTCCTTGATTTCAGTGATCGGATTTTTTCCTTCAAACGTATGGCAGAAAATCTGTCCATGACTGATCCTCTATTGATTGTGCATTAAATGCATGATCCTCTGAATCATATTTTAATTCTGTTCTGATAAGGATTACTTCGCCGTTCTTTGAACGGTCGAGTGATCCATCTGACTTTTCCGTTTAGTTCTTCCTTCACTGTTTTTGCCTTTATTTTTCCGAAAGTCAGTTTACACAGCCGATTCACTATTTCCTTCATCACTTCAGTTTAAGGAGAATCTTTGTACTTCACTGATCATTGATTTGGGTGAGATCAGTGCACACCATAGTTGAACATTGAATTTAATCACTTGAAACATATTTAGACTTATCCAAGGTCATCACAGACTTCCTTGTTTATAAGTCAACCCATTAAGTCTTCACTGCTTTTCTGCTGGTGCTTGGTTGGCTTCACTCTGCCGAATGTCTATTTTACTTTGCCTTCCTACCAACTAGTACAATGCTTGTCTGACTTAACTTATACAATATGTCAGACTCTAAGTAAAGACTTATACAGAGAATGCTATCTTATTTCAGGCTTGCTATAACAGCTAGTATGGCCATCATGAAAACATAAAAAGTTCCTAACAATTTCCCCCTTTTTGATGATGCCAAAACCTCATGAAAACATAAAAAACTCAATATGTTTATTCATCCATTCAAGGGCAATAAGATATTTTATCTTTTTATTTCAAGACAAAGGCAAATAGAAATAATTCAAATTGAGTGTAAGGTCTACTTCTTCACATCTTCAAACCTGATGCCTTTGCCTTTGATGCCCTTGCCCTTTTCTGTTGAGCTTGCCTTATTTTCACTGGAGCTTTCAGGCTTTGAGCTTCCTTCCCCCTTTTTGGCAGCACCAAAGAGTGCTTCAAGATTTTCTGTTGCTGCGTCAGACTCAGGGAGAGGACCATAACTTCTTTCCAGTATCTTGTTGTTTGCCTCACAATCTTTGATGATAAGGTCAAGTTGTTTGCCAGAATGCTCCATTATCTCATCCAGATGCTGAATTCGATGAGTGTGAGCATTGAGAGTATCCACCAAGGGCTTAAGATTGTTATCAATTGTTTCAGCATGAAACTCAAGATTGGTTTGGACATGGTGAGGAATGAGTTGCTGTAAGTTGCACAGCAGGTTTCCTTGTCTTTCCATGACCTCATCTTGGATCTTGATATGATTGATGAGGGCCTCAATCTTATGGTTGGAGGAGGTTGCTTCACTCCTTAAGGCATACTTCAGGTTTTGCCTGCTGTGATACTGCCTTTCCATGTCCACAATGAGAGGTTGAATGTCCAGATTGAAGAGTCTTTCAGGATCAATTTCTTTGGGTAAAACATTGACATCCTCACCATCTCCATCTTCTTCTTTCTCACTTTCCACTTCAACTGCATCTTCTTTCTCTTCTCCATTTTCATCTTCTGCCTCTTCTCCTCTTTCTTCCACTTGTTCTTGTTCTTCTTCAGGGTCATTTAGAGATTGCTGTTGAGTGTTGGCTGCTTTATCTGCTACTATTTTCCCTTGTGCAATAGTGAGGGAGTTGACGAGTTCGGCTGAGTGAGCTTTATCAGCTGGCTCACTTAGCTGTTCGTCAACTTCGCCAATGCTTTTGAAAAGCACTTCTTGAAGTGTCAGTTCATCCTCAGAAATATCCATGTTTTCTTTAAGATGACCACTTTTTGAGTGTTCATCCTCTGACTCAGCTTCTTCCTCAATTATCTCATCTTCTTCAGAAGAGGTGATTCTATGTCCTTCCTCACCTTCCTCAAGGTAAGTGATTTCCTCTTCTCGCTTTTTTTCTTCTTACATTCTTTGTGTCATCCCTGATTGTCACATGTTCATCCAAGTTGCTGGTACCAGTCATAGTGGTGTTTTCTTGTGCCTTCTGGGATCTGGTTCGTCGTCCCACACCTGATCTACTGCTTTCAGGGTGTTTTCTTTTGCTCCCAGCAATGGGTTTGGGTTTCATGGATGCCTTGATGTAGGTAAACATTGTTTTAGACTTGTGTGGGACCTGCAGATTTGTGGGTTTCACTTTCAATGCGTCAAACAGGTGTTGACGAGGGAACCCATATGATTTCCTCTCCCAGAAATCACCTTTCTTCTGCAAACCCTTGCTTGGTGCTGTAATTGATAGGTCAATTTCCTTTTTAATCTGATCCTTCAATCTATTGAATACAAATGTTTCCCAGTCGAATTTGGTACCTTCATAGATAAAAGCCATCAATTTGATCCGCTACTCAGTTAAGTTTTCCATTGACCCTTTTCTGCCATCGATATTCTTGGTGATGACCGGTGCAAATTCAGCAAACGGAAGTTTTAGCGTTGATCTATGGAGATTGTATGATTTGCTGTTTTTCTTAGGGTTTTTGGCTATCTCAGCCCAGAATTTTGTGATGTCAATCTTCACAAACTTCACATTAGCTGGACCTATCATTGGTAGTTGTAGAAACCTATTGAGAAGTCCTGGCATTATGACTACCACTTTCCCAAATATTGAACTTTTTATACAATCGATCTCAGTTTTCTTTGTGCAGGGCACAAACTTGGCATTTTTCCAAAATGCGATCAGATTTTCATAGCAGATTCCAGTGATTTGGGGGTTTAGGAAGGTCATTAATCCCAAATTTGAATAGCAATCAACCAAGCGTTGAGCTTTTGCGTCATTGTCACAGAAAGAGAGATAGTGTTCAGGTTTGAAAAATGAGTCAGTGATGATGGATTTCTCATAGAATTTTTCAGTGGGAGAGATTATGGAAGATGAAGCCATTGATAATTGATCGATATTTAGAGAATAATACTTTGAGTTTTTAGAGAGAATCGAAAGTAAGGCTTGTAATTTTGCAAAGGAGAGTAAAGATTTCTGAAAATTTCTAAGTGTAGTTTATATAGGATGATTTGGGTAGTGTGAACGTGGCTTGAATATGGAAGGATTTTGTGACATAATGGCGTGATTTTGAGTATGTAAATCGTAATATTCGAGTGAAGTGGGGGAATGTATTGAGGTAAGTAATGATAGAGCCCGGGAATCGAGGCGTTTGTAATTCGAAAAGAATAGTATAATTACCTCCATAATTATAAATTGATATCCACATGTGTAATCATCTTTAGGATAATCTTCCATAACTCCCTTATTCTCCACGTGTATAAAAGTTGATTATGTTCACACTTTAATTTACCCATAATTCCAATCTTTATCTCGGTGAAGTGCCTTGGCTGGTCACTTAGCTGGTGTAGTGACTTTTTCACTGAGCTACTTTATTCAACTGTTCCTAACAATTAGTAAAGTTAACTTCACTGAGTACCAGTGCCTTACCTGCTACATCTCCTGTAATGGCAAAGGTTTGATAAGCAGATGAAGTCACTTAGCCGCTCTTTGGTTTTTTGGTCGATTTGAATCATTCCTAACTCAGTTCTCAACATGCTAAATCTTTCATGAATGAGTGGTTTAGTGAAGATGTCAGCCAATTGATCTTCAGTGGGTATGTATTTTAGAATGACATCTCCTTTTTTCAACATGATCTCTGATAAAGTGATGTCTCACATCAATGTGTTTTTGTTCTTGAATGCAACACTGGATTTTCAGTGATAGATATTGCACTTGTGTTGTCACACATGATTGGAATTGTTTTCTCCTCCACTCCATAGTCCCTTAGCTGTTGTCTAATCCAAAGTACTTGTGCACAACAACTGCCTGCTGCTATATATTCTGCTTCTGCTGTTGATGTAGATATGGAGTTTTGCTTTTTGCTAAACCATGAAACTAGTCTGCTGCCTAGCATTTGACAAGTTCCAGATGTGCTTTTTCTATCTATTTTGCATCCAGCATAGTCAGAGTCTGAATATGATATCCACTTGAATCCTCCATCTTTTGGATACCAGATTCCTACATTGATAGTGTTTTTTTTCAAGTATTTGATTATTCTTTTGGCTGCTAGAAGATGTGATTCTTTTGGTTGAGCTTGAAATCTTGCACACACTCCTACTGCAAATGATATATCAGGTCTGCTTGCAGTTAAGTATAGTAGGGATCCAATGATTCCTCTATACATCCGGTTTCATCTTTTCCAAGAATGAGTCTTGCACACATTGGTGTATCTGCTGTGCCACTTGTGTCCATACCATACTTGTGTATTAAGTCTTTTGTATACTTGGCTTGACTGATGAAAATTACACCCTTCATTTGCTTTACTTGAAGGCCAAGAAAATAATTCAGTTCTCCCATCATGCTCATCTGAAATTTGCTCTTCATCAGATTTGCAAATTTCTCACATAACTTTTTGTTAAGGCCATATTTATATGATTATTAAAGGTTTATTTCATTATTATTTTCCCCACATTTGCGTAATTTATATAAGAATTAAGGGTTTAAGTGTAATTATTTAATAAAGATGATTTTAAGAGGGTTGTATGCAAAATTGATGATTTTAAGTGTTGATTTAATGGAATTATTATTATTTGGATTTTATTACATTTTTGCGTTGTTTATTTATCATGTAGGAGTTAATTTTCGTGCATATAAAAAGGATTAAAGGAGGCTAAAGTCGAATTATAAGAGATAGAGTTGGAATTGGCTTGACGAAATTGGATAAAGATGAAGAGATCCGATCCTCAGCAGTTCAAACGGGCGTCTACTGATCTTGAACGAAGCCCGTCGAAGTGAATCAAGGCGCCCATGCGGCGTCGTAATTGTATTTTACATTCGAGAGTTCGTGACGGAGGATGAACGAGCGTTTACTCAGCGTCCAGGCATTCTGGACGGGCGTCCGGATATTCAGACGAGCGTCCGTTGCCGACTTAGTCATAACCGACCCAAAACTCTATATATAGCAGCAGCCTCTTAACCCTAATTGATACCACATAATTGAGATCGCAACTTTAACCCAAAAAAGCTGCGGCCACAAGCCTTTTTACGCAGAGATGAACTTCTCCAACCCAACAATCATCTTCAACATGATTGTTGGCTAGAAACCTTGCAGTGAGTCGACGAAGGAAGCCCATCATCAACAAAACCAACTAGAGAGTTCGATACTGGATGTTTAGTGAGTTTAAGATCTAGTTTTTCATCACTTTTTAACGCTGTTTTACATTGCCATGTTTTGTTGAATTATCAATTCTATGAAACGATCTATTTATCTATCTTTATGCTTGAATAAATTTACGAAAGTCTGTTTATTTGAGTTCTCTTTCGTTTAAGTAATGCATCTAATCATGTTATAAGAGATTAGGCATGTTTAGTTGAGTAAGAGTTTGGAAACGATCTCGTGATCCTGTTTTGATTGCATGTTTAGTTTGCTTGAAAAAGATAAACGGAACCTTAGGAATTTGATTAAAGATATTTGATTGAATTCGTGATAAATCACTACTAAAAACTATGTCTTTTTAATCACCGTCTAGTTGGATTGTTGGTTGATGGGTGGAATCTAGTCGCCTTGCTGTGTTTTCCTCTATTGTCTGAATCAAATCGCTTAGGTTAAGTTTAGCTTAAGTTTTAGTTTGATAAACCCTAGTTTCCTACTGTTTTCCTGCACTTTTCCTTTCTGTTCGTAATCGGACGCTCGTCCGCAATAGCAGACGCTCGTCCATTAGATTTAATTTCCAGACGCTCGTTCACTTTAGTGAACGCTCGTCCGTCTTTCTATTTTCTTATTTTCTGCTTGTTTTTATTCCTGTTTTAGTTTCAGTTCTTAGGTTTAGGTTTTAGTTAGTTTCAACCTTAGTTTAGTTAATAATTGTGACATAATCGATAGAATAATTGTTCCTTGATCCGATAAACATTCCACTCCCTTAGGACGACCCGATAACATCCTTTACTACAGATCCTTATACTTGGGGTGTTTCGGTTATAAATTGTAAAACTCGTTTTTACCGAACAAGTTTTTGGCGCCGTTGCCGGGGAGTCGGTAACGGTTGTCGGATTCTATTTAGGACAATTTTACGAGTCAAAAGGGTCGTTAGGGCACGCGTAGTATTTTGACCATAACTTTCGCTCGAGTGTCCGCTTTGGAACGCAGGACCCCAATTCGGAAAGCTCGTTCCGACGCCGACGACGTGGTGAACCGCCGTAGGCCGTTCAGTGCGTTTTCGAGGTCAAAATCCACTGTTTTCCCCTCCATTTTGGCCCTAGAAGATTTCAACACGTTTTTTTTTACCGTCTTAGTGTTTTTCTTGTTTTTAAACTTTTCGTAGGTAGGTTTCTTTTCCGCTTCAGCTTCTATATATTTTCTAAAATAAAAAATTAAAAATACTAAAAGCCTTACGAACAAGCGCTCACCCACACCGAACGCCTGCCGCGCTTCATCATCTGCTCTCCTCGAACGCCGATTCGATGTTCTACGAACAGCGTTCACTTCTAAATCCTCCAATCTTCTCTAAACTCGTTCTCATCAACCCTAAGGTTGATTTCTTCCTGTTCTGCTGCTCTGGTTTATGCAAACGAGAAGTAAGAAGGGACCTCTAATCTTCGATCCCGAGCCTGAACGATCTAATTTTAGAAGGAGGCTTTTCCCTGATTTGGACAAAATGGCGGATCAAGATCCACCAATTCCAAATCCTGACCCCCAAGCTCAGTTAAATTTACTCCTTCAACAAATGCAAGCTCTGCAACAACAGCAGAATCAACAAGTTGGATAAATCAACAACTTCAACAATTTAGACAAAACCAGCTCAATCAGTTGAACCAGGACCCCTACACCCCATATCTTAATCAAGATTTTCTCGAGGGGCATAGACCTATTCGCCCTCCTGACATGGGAGGAGTGAACTTTGATCTAAAGAACGGAGTAGTTGCTCTAGTTCAGAATAGCTCTTTCCATGGTATCGCTCAGAAGATCCACACGACTTCTTATCCACATTCGTACAAATCTGCAGAAGCGTGCCATTATCCTGGTGTTGATTCAGAGATCGTAAAGTTGAAGCTATTTCCTTTTGCTTTGAAGGGTGAAGCAAGTCGATGGTTTAAGTCGTTAGCACATCATTCCCTCCATACATGGAATGATGTCAAAAGAGCCTTCACTCTTAAGTGGGTTTCACCAGGCAAGATTATGGAGATGAAACGGGAAATAGCTACGTTTGAGCAGTTGGAGGATGAGACTGTTGGCAAAGCTTGGGAGAGATTAAATCTTTTGATGAGGAAATGCCCCAATCACGGATATGACGACATGAGTTCTTTGGAGCTGCTTTTATAGAGGTGTCTCTCAACCTAATAGAGACTATCTTGACTCCACAGCTCATGGATCCTTCTTAGGGGGAGATGATGAGACTGCCTACAGAGTGGCTGAGACCATCGCCAAGAACAATATGTGGTCGACTCCCAAGAAGACCAATGTTGTTAAGAAAGAAGGTACTGCCAGCAGTCCTGATACAAAGCTGTTGGTTGCTCAGATGGAATTGATAAGCAAGCAGCTGGCCAATCTTCAAACGCAGCCTTCTGATCTGGGAATGCAGGTAGGAACGGAGATGACGGAGGAAGTAAATTTAATGGATAATCAAAACCAACCCGTCCGAAACTTCAATCAAAGCCAGAACTACTCAGGATTTCAACGACAAAACTTCAATCAAGCCAAGTTACCACCTGGCCCTTCAAATTCGAATTCTTTCAACTCAAACTATCAAAGGACAGCTCCTAACTCCCAAAGGCCTCAAGGAGGATGGAACCAAACTCAAAATCATACCACCTCATGTGTCCCTCAACACAAATTTGATGAGCTGGTAGACATGGTGAAGACTCTGTCTACTAGCGTTAAAGCTATTGAGAGACAAGTTGGTCGATGGCGCACCAAACAAGCAAGCGACCTCACGGTAAACTCCCGAGTTATACCGAGAGAAACCCAAAAGCTGATGTGAATGTTTGCACTGCCATTACACCACAATGGGAGTATGGACAAGAAGAGGAGTTGAATGAAGTAACGTTGAGAAGTGGTAAACAGGCTGGACCCGGCAAGATGTCGGGAAACGAGTAGCCCCTCCTGACGCCATGAGTTCAGGAGGGGGAAATCAGAAACCACATGCCGAAGAAAGCAACGATGAGGAGCTTAGTGACAATTCTTCGGAGGACGAAAATAATTCTGATGATGAGGAAAGGAAGGAAAGTCGAAAAGTCAGATCCTGGCTAAGAAAAAGGAAGAAAAGTTCGTACGATGGAAGGATAAGGAGGATGAGGCGATCAAGAATCAAGCTACTGGGAATGCTAAAGCCCTTCCTTATCCACCAAAAAGGAAGGAGAAAGCCCTCATTAATGACAAGCAGTATGCTGGAGTGAGGAGGATGCTTAGAGACACTCAAGTTAGTATGCCCTTAGCCGAGGTATTAACTGAAATGCCTAAATGCTCTAAGTATCTTAAAGAATTCTGTGGGAGTAAGAGAAAGCTTCAGGGGATGGCTGAAGAAGTGCTACGCGAGGATTGCGCGATGGTTTCACAGAAAATTGCTGTTAAGCGAGGTGACCCTGGCAGACCTTCAATCTCCTGTGAGATCGAAGGCCATTTATTCGAAAATGTCTTATGCGACTCAGGGGCCTCTATTAATGTGATGCCATTAAACGTATGCAAAAAGCTCGGGTTAGATAAAAGGATGCGGGAACGCCCGATTTCTCTTCAGATGGTAGATAAATCTAGCCGGACTGCAGCCGGTTGTGTAGCTAATGTGCTCCTTCAAGTTGAACATTTAGTCTTCCCTACCGACTGGGTTATTCTAGACTATCCACCTGATAAGGAGATGCCTCTAATTCTAGGCCGAACCTTTGTAGACACTTCTAACGCTCTCATTGACTTCTGCAAAGGACAGATTACTCTTAGAGTCGGTGACACATCTGTCACCTTCACACGAGGGACACATCCTGAAAGAGCCGTAATTGATGAAATATCGTTTGTCGAAGCTATCTATGAGGACGAAAAAGATGCCTACTTTGAAGAAGCAGAGGAGTTGACAGAGATAGGTGTTTTTGAAGTCATGGACATTGAGGATCCGGTATCATGCGGACCACCTTCTAATTCATTTCAAGCCGTAGGCATTGACGAGTCATCTTCACTCGCCACACCGGGCATGTTATTGAGTTAGAAGCATGGAGATGCCCAAAGAACAAACGATGATTTCAAAGAACTGAGTCAGGAAGACTTCATCCCTGGTGAAGAAGAAGCTCTGATGGGTAGTTGGGACGAGGTAGAGTTTTGGAGAGAAGCTACTCATTGGGAAGTTGATGATTGGGAAGAGCTAGCAGAAGAGCTTAAAGATGAAGAGTTAAGAAAAATGATCGATCACAAGAAAAAGGAAGCAAGTGTTGATCGGAGGATTCCGATGGACGATTTGATCCAATACCTTTCTGGGGTTGAACCTCGGGAAGATGAGTTATTCTTTAGTCAACCACTCCAAGCTCATAAAGAGAAAGGTGGCCCGTTAAAGTCTAGTATTGAGCAACCACCTACTGATTTAGAGCTCAAACCGCTTCCGAAACACCTTAAGTATATCTTTCTTCAGGATGGAGATAAATTGCCTTTGATCATTTCTTCAAACTCGACCACGAGCAAGAAGCACACTGATAGAAGTGCTTAAAGAATATCCTCGCTTCGGATGGCAAGTGGGTGATATCCGAGGAATCACCCCGGATGTATGCATGCATAAAATCCGAACGGAGGAGGGAGCTAAAAGGTTAGACAACCTCGGAAGGCTGAATCCGCATATGCAAGAGGTTGTCAAGAAGGAGGTTATAAAGTGGCTCGACATGGGAATCATCTACGCAATCGCCGTTAGCGAGTGGGTCAGCCCTACTCAAGTGGTGCCAAAGAAGGGCGGTATTACGGTTGAAAAGAATGAAAAAGGGGAGGAAGTTGCCCTACGTCTCGTGACTGGCTACAGAGTCTGTATTGACTATCGTAGACTGAATGAAGTCACTGCAAAAGATCACTTCCACTTACCCTTCGTTGACCAACTAATTGAAAGACTGAGTGGTCACAAGTATTATTGTTTTCTCGATGGATACTCTGGTTACTTCCAGATAGCCATCGACCCCAATGACCAAGAGAAGACCACGTTTACGTGTCCATCTGGTACTTTTGCTTTTCGTAGAATGCCATTCGGTCTATGCAATGCACCCGCGTTTTTTCAACGGTGTATGTTGGCCATTTTTGATGGACTTGTGGAGCAATGCATGGAGGTCTTCATGGATGACTTCTCAGTCTACGGCGATAGCTTTGATGAAATTTTAAAGAATCTAGATATTGTACTCCAACGTTGTGTTGAGAAAAATCTGGTGCTTAACTGGGAGAAATGCCATTTTCTAGTAGACGAAGGAATCGTTTTGGGATTAAAGATAAGAAAGGTAGTGAGAATATTGTGGCTGATCATTTATCTCGCTTAGTAAATGAGGGTGCAGAAAATCACAATGATATAGGCATTGATTTTCCGACTGAGCAATTGATGAAGCTTGAAACGGTTAGGCCGTGGTATGCGACTACGTCAACTATTTAGCGAGTGGTCATTTAGAGGATATGACGTGTCGTGAGAAGAAAAGTTCTTTTCGATCTTAAATATCTCGTATGGGAAGATCCTTATTTGTTCGTAGTCCAGAAAGACGGGTTGCTTCGACGGTGTGTTCCCGAGCATGATCGGTGGGATATCTTAGAACAATGCCATAAATGGTCCTACCGGAGGTCACTATGGAACACCAAAGACGGTTGCAAAGATCCTTCAAGCTGGATTCTACTGGCCGACTCTGTTTAAAGACGCAGAAGCCTTTTGTAAAGGTTGTGATAGGTGCCGAGAAGAACAGAAGGCGAGTAGTCGGATGGAAATGCCACTTAAGCCCATTCTTGAATGCGAAGTTTTCGATGTATGGGGCATAGATTTTATGGGACCCTTTCCATCCTCATGTGGTAATAAGTATATCCTCGCCTGCAGTGGATTATGTTTCAAAGTGGGTTGAGGCCATAGCTACTCAAACTAATGATCACAAGGTTGTAAAGAAATTCTTGCAAAAGAATATCTTTACTAGATTCGGTTGTCCGAGAGCACTCATTAGTGATGAAGGTACTCACTTTTGCAATGCGCCGCTTGACAAGATCCTTGAGAAGTATGGTGTCAAACATAAGATTGGTACACCATATCATCCTCAAACTAGTGGCCAAGTCGAGGTAAGCAACCAGAGCTTGAAAAGAATTTTGGAGAAGACCGTGAACAATAATAGATCTAATTGGAGTCTTAAGTTGGATGACGCATTGTGGGCCTATCGTACTGCATTCAAAACCCGATGGGCACGTCACCCTTCCAAATGGTCTATGGCAAAGCATGTCATTTACCTGTCGAACTTGAACACAGAGCTTTCTGGGCAATTAAATTCTTAAATTTTGATAGCCAACTCTGTGGGGAGAAACGGTTGTTACAATTGAACGAGCTCGACGAATTCAGACTCAGAGCATACGAGAATGCTAAACTCAGCAAGGAGAGAACTAAGATACTCCATGACGCTAAGATCAAGGACCGAGAATTCAAAGTTGGTGAAATGGCTTTACTTTATAATACCAGACTTCATTTGTTTCCGGGTAAACTAAAGTCTAGATGGTCTGGTCCATTTGAGATTCTCGAGGTTAATCCGAGTGGAGTAATTACTTTGAACGGGTATGGTAATCAAGCTTTCAAAGTGAATGGTCATAGACTTAAGAAATATTTTGGGCAACCAAAGGAAAAGCCTGAGATTCTTTATTTCCAAAGAAGAGATGAGAATACAGATGTCATGATTTGTGAAGAGGTTCCATCTTATTTCTTTGAGTCGATGATGATGACGCGTTCTATATCCACCCGTGAGGTACCTTCTGCTGAAACTTCGATCATACCACTATGTCTATGCCTATCGTGCGCAAGAACAAGAAGAAGAGAGTCAGTGTAGTTTGGAGAGAAAAGTTTAATGATCTTATTGCACACTTGACTTGTTGTTGTGGTGAAAATCATTTCCGCCCCAATACTTCTGATTCTGATACTGAGGTGGCGGCTGTTAAACAAAAGTGGCCCGATCCGGGTTGATCTTGAACTTTGTGTCAAGCTATTGACATTAAAAGAGCGCTCCTAGGAGGCAACCTAGTTTTTCGTGTCTTGTTTTCTTTTCCTTTTAGGTTGATTACTTTTCTTAGGTTATTTGCTTTTTAGTTTTAGGAGTAATGCCCTGGTTACGTGTTGATGGCTATTCCTCCTACATTCATTGTAAGTGTTTTGTGTTATGTGTTGCTCATATACCCCGTGTACCCCGAGATTATATGGTATGTCGAGTGTGGCGTATACTTTTGAGCGAGTTCACAAGCTTTTATGTCCAAAGGTTGTCTATTCGAGTTGTCGCGATGCGCTCATGCTCCGGCCTGACCTCTGCGCTAACTTTCATCCGACAACCACCGTTGAAACCAACTAAGTTTTCTTTTCTTTTATATTTGCACATTCTGAGGACATAATGTGATTTAAGTGTGGGGGGTGTTTGGGTATGTTTTTATGCTATATCTTTGAAATATGAGTGAATGTTAAATTTCCACGAAATTTAAAATTTTTTGTGAGTCTCGAGCATATAATTGAAACTTTAATGCTTGCTAGTTGTAGTTTTCTAACGATGATAGTATGTGACTTAGTGAGATAATTATAGCATGTCTTTACTTTCATGGAGCTAGTATTCATTTTTCACGTTCACGAGAGCCTTTGATTTTGAAGCAAGATTTTTGAATTGTATCCTTTCATTATTTTTAGTGATCTATTCATAGTAAGATCAAGATAGTTACACCTAAGTTAGACCGTGTCTTGAATATCATAAAGTTTGAATGTGATAAGTGAGATGTAACTTATGACTTGGAATAGTGAATGAATAAAGTGAGTAAGTAATTGTTAATAAATACGCTTTGTCGGAAGTCGGTTTATGATTTGAGTGCGGTAGGGTATACCTCGTATGTCCTATTCCACTATGATGACCAATAGCTCACGATAGTCAGTTAGAAGAAGCTACCTTATGATTTGAGTAGGTAGGGGATTATCTTGAAATGTCCTATTCTGCTATGATGGGTAAGAGCTTATTCTGATATGCGTTACAATTGAAAATTTTGAAGAAATTGAAAATAAAAGTTAGGTATTTGTTATCATGGATCTTATACCCAGTATAAACCGCATGATATGCTGTAGGGATTATCCTACTGAGTGCGTGGGAAGGCTTTGAGTGGAGCTATTACTGTCTATACCTAGGATAGTCATTGAAATTTTTGAAAGGATATTTCTTTGAAAGGCTTGTTAAGATTGAGAAGGGCTTGTCACACATACACTGAATCTATCTCTGTGTTGGTATCATTTGCTATAGTTGTTGCATCTTTTGTTACGTGAGTTAGAGATCTATGTGGATTATTTATAAAGTTGAGCTATAGTTTTGATTGTTTTGTCCGAGGACGTACAAAAAGTTAAGTGTGGGCGAGTTGTTAAGGCCATATTTATATGATTATTAAAGGTTTATTTCATTATTATTTTCCCCACATTTGCGTAGTTTATATAAGAATTAAGGGTTTAAGTGTAATTATTTAATAAAGATGATTTTAAGAGGGTTGTATGCAAAATTGATGATTTTAAGTGTTGATTTAATGGAATTATTATTATTTGGATTTTATTACATTTTTGCGTTGTTTATTTATCATGTAGGAGTTAATTTTCGTGCATATAAAAAGGATTAAAGGAGGCTAAAGTCGAATTATAAGAGATAGAGTTGGAATTGGCTTGACGAAATTGGATAAAGATGAAGAGATCCGATCCTCAGCAGTTCAAACGGGCGTCTACTGATCTTGAACGAGCGCCCGTATGAATCGGCGTCATGCATGCGTCGTCCGTAATTGTATTTTACATTCAGAGAGTTCAGACGGAGGATGAACGAGCGTTTACTCAGCGTCCAGGCATTCTGGACGGGCGTCCGGATATTCAGACGAGCGTCCGTTGCCGACTTAGTCATAACCGACCCAAAACTCTATATATAGCAGCAGCACCTCTCTAACCCTAATTGATACCACATAATTGAGATCGCAACTTTAACCCAAAAAAGCTGCGGCCACAAGCCTTTTTACGCAGAGATGAACTTCTCCAACCCAACAATCATCTTCAACATGATTGTTGGCTAGAAACCTTGCAGTGAGTCGACGAAGGAAGCCCATCATCAACAAAACCAACTAGAGAGTTCGATACTGGATGTTTAGTGAGTTTAAGATCTAGTTTTTCATCACTTTTTAACGCTGTTTTACATTGCCATGTTTTGTTGAATTATCAATTCTATGAAACGATCTATTTATCTATCTTTATGCTTGAATAAATTTACGAAAGTCTGTTTATTTGAGTTCTCTTTCGTTTAAGTAATGCATCTAATCATGTTATAAGAGATTAGGCATGTTTAGTTGAGTAAGAGTTTGGAAACGATCTCGTGATCCTGTTTTGATTGCATGTTTAGTTTGCTTGAAAAAGATAAACGGAACCTTAGGAATTTGATTAAAGATATTTGATTGAATTCGTGATAAATCACTACTAAAAACTATGTCTTTTTAATCACCGTCTAGTTGGATTGTTGGTTGATGGGTGGAATCTAGTCGCCTTGCTGTGTTTTCCTCTATTGTCTGAATCAAATCGCTTAGGTTAAGTTTAGCTTAAGTTTTAGTTTGATAAACCCTAGTTTCCTACTGTTTTCCTGCACTTTTCCTTTCTGTTCGTAATCGGACGCTCGTCCGCAATAGCAGACGCTCGTCCATTAGATTTAATTTCCAGACGCTCGTTCACTTTAGTGAACGCTCGTCCGTCTTTCTGTTTTCTTATTTTCTGCTTGTTTTTATTCATGTTTTAGTTTCAGTTCTTAGGTTTAGGTTTTAGTTAGTTTCAACCTTAGTTTAGTTAATAATTGTGACATAATCGATAGAATAATTGTTCCTTGATCCGATAAACATTCCACTCCCTTAGGACGACCCGATAACATCCTTTACTACAGATCCTTATACTTGGGGTGTTTCGGTTATAAATTGTAAAACTCGTTTTTACCGAACAAGTTTTTGGCGCCGTTGCCGGGGAGTCGGTAACGGTTGTCGGATTCTATTTAGGACAATTTTACGAGTCAAAAGGGGTCGTTAGGGCACGCGTAGTATTTTGACCATAACTTTCGCTCGAGTGTCCGTTTGGAACGCAGGACCCCAATTCGAAAGCTCGTTCGACGCCGACGACGTGGTGAACCGCCATAGGCCGTTCAGTGCGTTTTCGAGGTCAAAATCCACTGTTTTCCCCTCCATTTTGGCCCTAGAAGATTTCAACACGTTTTTTTTTTACCGTCTTAGTGTTTTTCTTGTTTTTAAACTTTTCGTAGGTAGGTTTCTTTTCCAGTTTCAGTTTCTATATATTTTCTAAAATAAAAAAATTAAAAATACTAAAAGCCTTCTGAACAAGCGTTCACCCACACTGAACGCCCGTCTGCCCCCATCTGTCTCCTGAACGCCAGTTCAGTGTTCTGAACGAGCGTTCACTTCTAAATCCTCCAATCTTCTCTAAACTCGTTCTCATCAACCCTAAGGTTGATTTCTTCCTGTTCTGCTGCTCTGGTTTATGCAAACGAGAAGTAAGAAGGGACCTCTAATCTTCGATCCCGAGCCTGAACGATCTAATTTTAGAAGGAGGCTTTTCCCTGATTTGGACAAAATGGCGGATCAAGATCCACCAATTCCAAATCCTGACCCCCAAGCTCAGTTAAATTTACTCCTTCAACAAATGCAAGCTCTGCAACAACAGCAGAATCAACAAGTTGGATAAATCAACAACTTCAACAATTTAGACAAAACCAGCTCAATCAGTTGAAACCGGACCCTACACACCCATATCTTAATCAAGATTTTCTCGAGGGGCATAGACCTATTCGCCTCTCGACATGGGAGGAGTGAACTTTGATCTAAAGAACGGAGTAGTTGCTCTAGTTCAGAATAGCTCTTTCCATGGTACTGCTCAGGAAGATCCACACGACTTCTTATCCACATTCGTACAAATCTGTGAAGCGTGCCATTATCCTGGTGTTGATTCGAGAGATCGTAAAGTTGAAGCTATTTCCTTTTCTTTGAAGGGTGAAGCAAGTCGATGGTTTAAGTGTTTAGCACATCATTCCCTCCATACATGGAATGATGTCAAAAGAGCCTTCACTCTTAAGTGGGTTTCACCAGGCAAGATTATGGAGATGAAACGGGAAATAGCTACGTTTGAGCAGTTGGAGGATGAGACTGTTGGCAAAGCTTGGGAGAGATTAAATCTTTTGATGAGGAAATGCCCCAATCACGGATATGACAGACATGAGTTGCTGGAACTGTTTTATAGAGGTGTCTCTCAACCTAATAGAGACTATCTTGACTCCACAGCTCATGGATCCTTCTTAGGGGGAGATGATGAGACTGCCTACAGAGTGGCTGAGACCATCGCCAAGAACAATATGTGGTCGACTCCCAAGAAGACCAATGTTGTTAAGAAAGAAGGTACTGCCAGCAGTCCTGATACAAAGCTGTTGGTTGCTCAGATGGAATTGATAAGCAAGCGGTGGCCAATCTTCAAACGCACCTTCGATCCGGGAATGCGGTAGGAGCGGAGATGACGGAGGAAGTAAATTTAATGGATAATCAAAACCAACCCTTCCGAAACTTCAATCAAAGCCAGAACTACTCAGGATTTCAACGACAAAACTTCAATCAAGCCAAGTTACCACCTGGCCCTTCAAATTCGAATTCTTTCAACTCAAACTATCAAAGGACAGCTCCTAACTCCCAAAGGCCTCAAGGAGGATGGAACCAAACTCAAAATCATACCACCTCATGTGTCCCTCAACACAAATTTGATGAGCTGGTAGACATGGTGAAGACTCTGTCTACTAGCGTTAAAGCTATTGAGAGACAAGTTGGTCAGATGGCAGACCAGCAAGCAAGCAGACCTCACGGTAAACTCCCGAGTTATACCGAGAGAAACCCAAAAGCTGATGTGAATGTTTGCACTGCCATTACACCACAATAGGAGTATGGACAAGAAGAGGAGTTGAATGAAGTAACGTTGAGAAGTGGTAAACAGGCTGGACCCGGCAAGATGTCAGGAAACGAGTAGCCCCTCCTGACGCCATGAGTTCAGGAGGGGGAAATCAGAAACCACATGCCTAAGAAAGCAACGATGAGGAGCTTAGTGACAATTCTTCGGAGGACGAAAATAATTCTGATGATGAGGAAAGGAAGGAAAGTCAGAAAGCTGTATCCCTGGCTAAGAAAAAGGAAGAAAAGTTCGTACGATGGAAGGATAAGGAGGATGAGGCGATCAAGAATCAAGCTACTGGGAATGCTAAAGCCCTTCCTTATCCACCAAAAAGGAAGGAGAAAGCCCTCATTAATGACAAGCAGTATGCTGGAGTGAGGAGGATACTTAGAGACACTCAAGTTAGTATGCCCTTAGCCGAGGTATTAACTGAAATGCCTAAATGCTCTAAGTATCTTAAAGAATTCTGTGGGAGTAAGAGAAAGCTTCAGGGGATGGCTGAAGAAGTGCTACGCGAGGATTGCGCGATGGTTTCACAGAAAATTGCTGTTAAGCGAGGTGACCCTGGCAGACCTTCAATCTCCTGTGAGATCGAAGGCCATTTATTCGAAAATGTCTTATGCGACTCAGGGGCCTCTATTAATGTGATGCCATTAAACGTATGCAAAAAGCTCGGGTTAGATAAAAGGATGCGGGAACGCCCGATTTCTCTTCAGATGGTAGATAAATCTAGCCGGACTGCAGCCGGTTGTGTAGCTAATGTGCTCCTTCAAGTTGAACATTTAGTCTTCCCTACCGACTGGGTTATTCTAGACTATCCACCTGATAAGGAGATGCCTCTAATTCTAGGCCGAACCTTTTTAGACACTTCTAACGCTCTCATTGACTTCGCAGCGACAGATTACTTTAGAGTCGGTGACACATCTGTCACCTTCACACGAGGACACATCTCCGAAAGAGCCGTAATTGATGAAATATCGTTTGTCGAAGCTATCTATGAGGATGAAAAAGATGCCTACTTTGAAGAAGCGGAGGAGTTGACAGAGATAGGTGTTTTTGAAGTCATGGACATTGAGGATCCGGTGATCATGGACCACCTTCTAATTCATTTCAAGCCGTAGGCATTGACGAAGTCATCTTCACTCGCTCACACCGGGCATGTTATTGAGTTAGAAGCATGGAGATGCCCAAAGAACAAACGATGATTTCAAAGAATCGAGTCGAGAAGACTTCATCCCTGGTGAAGAAGAAGCTCACGATGGGTAGTTGGGACGAGGTAGAGTTTTGGAGAGAAGCTACTCATTGGGAAGTTGATGATTGGGAAGAGCTAGCGAGAAGAGCTTAAAGATGAAGAGTTAAGAAAAATGATCGATCACAAGAAAAAGGAAGCAAGTGTTGATCGGAGGATTCCGATGGACGATTTGATCCAATACCTTTACGGGTTGAACCTCGGGAAGATGAGTTATTCTTTAGTCAACCACTCCAGCTCATAAAGAGAAAGGTGGCCCGTTAAAGTCTAGTATTGAGCAACCACCTCACGATTTAGAGCTCAAACCGCTCAAAACACCTTAAGTATATCTTTCTTCAGGATGGAGATAAATTGCCTTTGATCATTTCTTGAAACTCGACTCGAGCAAGAAGCACACATGATAGAAGTGCTTAAAAAGAATATCCTCGCGTTCGGATGGCAAGTGGGTGATATCCGAGGAATCAGCCCAGATGTATGCATGCATAAAATCCGAACGGAGGAGGGAGCTAAAAAGGTTAGACAACCTCAGCGAAGGCTGAATCCGCATATGCAAGAGGTTGTCAAGAAGGAGGTTATAAAGTGGCTCGACATGGGAATCATCTACGCAATCGCCGATAGCGAGTGGGTCAGCCCTACTCAAGTGGTGCCAAAGAAGGGCGGTATTACGGTTGAAAAGAATGAAAAAGGGGAGGAAGTTGCCCTACGTCTCGTGACTGGCTACAGAGTCTGTATCGACTATCGTAGACGGAATGAAGTCACTGCAAAAGATCACTTCCCCTTACCCTTCGTTGACCAACTAATTGAAAGACTGAGTGGTCACAAGTATTATTGTTTTCTCGATGGATACTCTGGTTACTTCCAGATAGCCATCGACCCCAATGACCAAGAGAAGACCACGCTTACGTGTCCATCCGTACTTTTGCTTTTAAGTAGAATGCCATTCGGTCTATGCAATGCACCCGCGTTTTCAACGGTGTATGTTGGCCATTTTTGATGGACTTGTGGAGCAATGCATGGAGGTCTTCATGGATGACTTCTCAGTCTACGGCGATAGCTTTGATGAAATTTTAAAGAATCTAGATATGGTACTCCAACGTTGTGTTGAGAAAAATCTGGTGCTTAACTAGGAGAAATGCCATTTTCTAGTAGACGAAGGAATCGTTTTGGGACCTAAGGTGTCCAATGCTGGTATTCAAGTTGATAAGGCTAAGGTCGAAGCCATCGAAAGGATGACGTACCCTAAGACAGTGAAGGAGGTATGAGGTTTTCTAGGACACGTTGGCTTCTACAGGCGGTTTATTCGAGACTTTTCTACCATCGCCAAGCCTTTATCAAATCTTTTGAAATATGATGTAGATTTCTTGTTCGATGCGAAGTGCAAAGAAGCTTTCAATTGTCTGAAAGACAAGCTTATCAGTGCCCCTATTTTAGTAGCCCCTGACTGGACCAAGCCTTTTGAGTTAATGTGCGATGCCTCTAATTACGCCGTAGGCGCAGTTTTAGGACAAAGAGTTGATAAAAGGTTCAGGCCCATTTATTATGCGAGCCGCACCTTGAACCCGGCTCAATGCAATTATACCACAACTGAGAAGGAATTCTTAGCTGTTGTTTTTGCCATTGACAAGTTTAGAAGTTATCTTCTAGGGTCTCAAGTGATTGTATGGACGATCATGCGACTTTACGCTACATTATGGATAAAGCGGATGCCAAACCAAGTTTACTTAGATGGATTTTAATTCTACAAGAGTTTGACCTTGTGATTAAAGATAAGAAAGGTAGTGAGAATATTGTGGTGATCATTTATCTCGCTTAGTAAATGAGGGTGCGTAAAATCACAATGATATAGGCATTGATTTTCCGGTGAGCAATTGATGAAGCTTGAAACGGTTAGGCCGTGGTATGTCGACTACGCCAACTATTTAGCGAGTGGTCATTTAGAGGATATGACGTATCGGGAGAAGAAAAGTTCTTTTACGATCTTAAATACCTCGTATGGGAAGATCCTTATTTGTTCGAGTCCAGAAAGACGGGTTGCTTCGACGGTGTGTTCCTCGAGCATGATCGATGTGGGATATCTTAGAACAATGCCATAGCGGTCCCACCGGAGGTCACTATGGAACACCAAAGACGGTTGCAAAGATCCTTCAAGCCGGATTCTACCGGCCAACTCTGTTTAAAGACGAAGGCCTTTGTAAAGGTTGTGATAGGTGCGAGAGAACAGAAGGCGAGTAGTCGGATGGAAATGCCACTTAAGCCCATTCTTGAATGCGAAGTTTTCGATGTATGGGGCATAGATTTTATGGGACCCTTTCCATCCTCATGTGGTAATAAGTATATCCTCGTCTGTGTGGATTATGTTTCAAAGTGGGTCGAGGCCATAGCTACTCAAACTAATGATCACAAGGTTGTAAAGAAATTCTTGCAAAAGAATATCTTTACTAGATTCGGTTGTCCGAGAGCACTCATTAGTGATGAAGGTACTCACTTTTGCAATGCGCCGCTTGACAAGATCCTTGAGAAGTATGGTGTCAAACATAAGATTGGTACACCATATCATCCTCAAACTAGTGGCCAAGTCGAGGTAAGCAACCAGAGCTTGAAAAGAATTTTGGAGAAGACCGTGAACAATAATAGATCTAATTGGAGTCTTAAGTTGGATGACGCATTGTGGGCCTATCGTACTGCATTCAAAACCCCGATGGGCACGTCACCCTTCCAAATGGTCTATGGCAAAGCATGTCATTTACCTGTCGAACTTGAACACAGAGCTTTCTGGGCAATTAAATTCTTAAATTTTGATAGCCAACTCTGTGGGGAGAAACGGTTGTTACAATTGAACGAGCTCGACGAATTCAGACTCAGAGCATACGAGAATGCTAAACTCAGCAAGGAGAGAACTAAGATACTCCATGACGCTAAGATCAAGGACCGAGAATTCAAAGATGGTGAAATGGCTTTACTTTATAATACCAGACTTCATTTGTTTCCGGGTAAACTAAAGTCTAGATGGTCTGGTCCATTTGAGATTCTTGAGGTTAATCCGAGTGGAGTAATTACTTTGAACGGGTATGGTAATCAAGCTTTCAAAGTGAATGGTCATAGACTTAAGAAATATTTTGGGCAACCAAAGGAAAAGCCTGAGATTCTTTATTTCCAAAGAAGAGATGAGAATACAGATGTCATGATTTGTGAAGAGGTTCCATCTTATTTCTTTGAGTCAGATGATGATGACGTTCCTATATCCACCCGTGAGGTACCTTCTGCTGAAACTTCTGATCATACCACTATGTCTATGCCTATCGTGCGCAAGAACAAGAAGAAGAGAGTCAGTGTAGTTTGGAGAGAAAAGTTTAATGATCTTATTGCACACTTGACTTGTTGTTGTGGTGAAAATCATTTCCGCCCCAATACTTGATTCGATCAATCGAGGTGGCGGCCGTTAAACAAAAGTGGCCCGATCCGGTTGATCTTGAACTTTGTGTCAAGCTATTGACATTAAAAGAGCGCCTCCTGGTGAGGCAACCTAGTTTTTCGTGTCTTGTTTTCTTTTCCTTTTAGGTTGATTACTTTTCTTAGGTTATTTGCTTTTAGTTTTAGGAGTAATGCCCTGGTTACGTGTTGATGGCTATTCCTCCTACATTCATTGTAAGTGTTTTGTGTTATGTGTTGCTCATATACCCGTGTACCCCGAGATTATATGGTATGTCGAGTGTGGCGATATACTTTGAGCGGTGTTCACAAGCTTTTATGTCCAAAGTGTTGTCTATTCGAGTTGTCGCGTGATGCGCTCATGCTCCGCCTGACCTCCGCCAACTTTCATCCGACAACCACCGTTGAAACCAAACTAAGTTTTCTTTTCTTTTATATTTGCACATTACGAGGACATAATGTGATTTAAGTGTGGGGGTGTTTGGGTATGTTTTTATGCTATATCTTTGAAATATGAGTGAATGTTAAATTTCCACGAAATTTAAAATTTTTTGTGAGTCTCGAGCATATAATTGAAACTTTAATGCTTGCTAGTTGTAGTTTTCTAACGATGATAGTATGTGACTTAGTGAGATAATTATAGCATGTCTTTACTTTCATGGAGCTAGTATTCATTTTTCACGTTCACGAGAGCCTTTGATTTTGAAGCAAGATTTTTGAATTGTATCCTTTCATTATTTTTAGTGATCTATTCATAGTAAGATCAGTATAGTTACACCTAAGTTAGACCGTGTACTGTGAATATCATAAAGTTTGAATGTGATAAGTGAGATGTAACTTATGACTTGGAATAGTGAATGAATAAAGTGAGTAAGTAATTGTTAATAAATACGTTTGTCGGAAGCTGGTTTATGATTTGAGTGCGGTAGGGTATACCTCGTATGTCCTATTCCACTATGATGACCAATAGCTCACGATAGTCAGTTAGAAGAAGCTACCTTATGATTTGAGTAGGTAGGGGATTATCTTGAAATGTCCTATTCTGCTATGATGGGTAAGAGCTTATTATGATATGCGTTACAATTGAAAATTTTGAAGAAATTGAAAATAAAAGTTAAGTCTTTGTTATCATGGATCTTATACCCAGTATAAACCGCATGATATGCTGTAGGGATTATCCTACTGAGTGCGTGGGAAGGCTTTGAGTGGAGCTATTCATCGCTCATACCTAGGATAGTCATTGAAATTTTTGAAAGGATATTTCTTTGAAAGGCTTGTTAAGATTGAGAAGGGCTTGTCACACATACACTGAATCTATCTCTGTGTTGGTATCATTTGCTATAGTTGTTGCATCTTTTGTTACGTGAGTTAGAGATCTATGTGGATTATTTATAAAGTTGAGCTATAGTTTTGATTGTTTTGTCCGAGGACGTACAAAAAGTTAAGTGTGGGCGAGTTGTTAAGGCCATATTTATATGATTATTAAAGGTTTATTTCATTATTATTTTCCCCACATTTGCGTAGTTTATATAAGAATTAAGGGTTTAAGTGTAATTATTTAATAAAGATGATTTTAAGAGGGTTGTATGCAAAATTGATGATTTTAAGTGTTGATTTAATGGAATTATTATTATTTGGATTTTATTACATTTTTGTTGTTGTTTATTTATCATGTAGGAGTTAATTTTCGTGCATATAAAAAAGGATTAAAGGAGGCTAAAGTCGAATTATAAGAGATAGAGTTGGAATTGGCTTGACGAAATTGGATAAAGATGAAGAGATCCGATCCTCGCCAGCTTCAAACGGCGCGCTCTACTTATCTTGAACGAAAGCGTCGTAAGTGAATCAAGGCGTCCATGCAGCGTCCAGAATTGTATTTTACATTCAGAGAGTTCAGACGGAGGATGAACGAAGCGTTTACTCAGCGTCCAGGCATTCGGGCGGGCGTCGGATATTCGAGACGGCGTCCGTTGCCGACTTAGTCATAACCGACCCAAAACTCTATATATAGCAAAGATCCTCTTAACCCTAATTGATACCACATAATTGAGATCGCAACTTTAACCCAAAAAAGCTGCGGCCACAAGCCTTTTTACGCAGAGATGAACTTCTCCAACCCAACAATCATCTTCAACATGATTGTTGGCTAGAAACTGCGCGAGTCGACGAAAGGAAGCCCATCATCAACAAAACCAACTAGAGAGTTCGATACTGGATGTTTAGTGAGTTTAAGATCTAGTTTTTCATCACTTTTTAACGCTGTTTTACATTGCCATGTTTTGTTGAATTATCAATTCTATGAAATGATCTATTTATCTATCTTTATGCTTGAATAAATTTACGAAAGTCTGTTTATTTGAGTTCTCTTTCGTTTAAGTGATGCATCTAATCATGTTATAAGAGATTAGGCATGTTTAGTTGAGTAAGAGTTTGGAAACGATCTCGTGATCCTGTTTTGATTGCATGTTTAGTTTGCTTGAAAAAGATAAACGGAACCTTAGGAATTTGATTAAAGATATTTGATTGAATTTGTGATAAATCACTACTAAAAACTATGTCTTTTTAATCACCGTCTAGTTGGATTGTTGGTTGATGGGTGGAATCTAGTCGCCTTGCTGTGTTTTCCTCTATTGTCTGAATCAAATCGCTTAGGTTAAGTTTAGCTTAAGTTTTAGTTTGATAAACCCTAGTTTCCTCTCTTGTTTTCTGCACTTTTCCTTTTTGCGTTTGTAATCGGACGCTCGTCCGCAATAGCGACGCCGTCCATTAGATTTAATTTCAGGCGCTGTTCACTTTAGTGAACGCCGTCCGTCTTTCTGTTTTCTTATTTTCTGCTTGTTTTTATTCCTGTTTTAGTTTCAGTTCTTAGGTTTAGGTTTTAGTTAGTTTCAACCTTAGTTTAGTTAATAATTGTGACATAATCGATAGAATAATTGTTCCTTGATCCGATAAACATTCCACTCCCTTAGGACGACCCGATAACATCCTTTACTACAGATCCTTATACTTAGGGTGTTTCGGTTATAAATTGTAAAACTCGTTTTTACCGAACACTTTTCATCCTCTTATCCAAAGATGATGTCATCAACATAGATTTGTACAAGCAATGTGCTTGTTCCTTCCTCTAGTTTGAATAGAGTCTTATCTATAGTTCCCTTGTTGAATCCATTCTTGATCAGAAATTGTGATAGTGTTTCATACCAGGCTCTGGGTGCCTGTTTGAGTCTATAAAGAGCTTTCTTTAGTTTGTATACTTTGTCTTCCTTTCCTTTGAGTTGGAAACTAGGGGGTTGTTCCACATATACTTCTTCTTCCAAAATTCCATTCAGAAATGCACTCTTGACATCCATTTGATAGACTTTGAAATGTTTGTGTGCAGCAAAAGCTATAAAAAGTCTGATTGCCTCCAATCTTGCTACTGGTGCAAATGTTTCATCATAATCTATTCCTTCTGCTTGAGAATAGCCTTTTGCAACTAGCCTTGCTTTGTTTCTAAATACCCATTTTGTTCCAATGATGTTGGCCATATCTGGTCTGTCAAAAAGTTCCCAGACTTCATTTCTTTCAAACTCATTTAGTTCTTCTTGCATGGCTGTGATCCAATCTGCATCTTGAATTGCATCATCTATTGTCTTGGGTTCCACTTGTGATAGAAAACATGTTAACATATGCTCCAGTTGTTTTCTGGTTCTTACTCCTGTGTGAATATCTCCAATAACTTGTTCTTCAGGTTCGTCTCTTAGCCAATTTAGGTCTGGTTGAAGTTGTTCTTCACTTGGCGCTTCTGTAGTTTCATGTTGTGCATGAGCTTCAAGTTCTGGTGCTTCTTCTGTTGTAGTTACTTGTGGCTCATCTTGATTTCCAAAATTGTGATGCGAGAATAGTTCTTTGATCATCTTTTTGTATTCATATACATTTGTCTTTGTGTCGCTTTCTCTTCTTGTTCTTGAAGACTTTCACCATTTGTATTTGGTTCATCAAAGACTACATGTATTGATTCTTCAATCACCAATGTTCTTTTGTTTAGTACTCAATGCTTTGTTCGGTGTCTTGAGTATCCCATAAAGATTTCTTCATCAGCCTTTTCATCAAAGGCATGCAGCTGATTCCTGTTCAAAACAAAATATTTTGATCCAAACATATGTAAATATGAGATATTAGGTTTTCTACCATTCCATATTTCATATGGAGTCTTTCCATGATGTTTGTTGCTAATTGATCTGTTTTGTGTATGACATGCCGTGTTTGCTGCTTCAGCCCAAAATCTCTTTAGCAAGCATGCTTCTGCAATCATTGTTCTGACTGCTTCTTTGAGAGTTCTGTTTCTTCTTTCTGCTACACCATTTTGTTGTGGGGTTCCTGCTGCAGATAATTGATACAAGATTCTCCATTTTCTTCACAATAGGTTCTGATAATTTCATTAAGAAATTCGATTGCCTCTATCGATCCGATTTTGATGATTTTCATTCTTTCTCATTTTGGAGTCTTCTTAATAAATCGCGACTTTTGAGTGTCTCTTTCTTCTTGTTCATGAAGATGGTCCAGGTGTATTTTGAGTAGTCATCCACCACTACCAGGGTGTATTTCTTACCACTTACACTTACTGGTGTGACTGGTCGAAACAGGTCCATATGCAATAGATGTAGAATTCTTGTTGTTGATTGATAGGGTTTTGACTTGAAAGAACTTTTGATATGTTTCCCTTTCTGACATGCATCACATAGGCTTTCTTTCTTGAATGTGATCTCTAGCAGGCCTTCAACTAACTTGTTCTTTGATAATTTGTTGATGGTCTTGAAATTCAGGTGATTTAGTCTTCTATGCCATAACCAGCTAGTTGACTGTTTGTTTTTGACAAATAAACATGTTTCTGCTTTGGCTATTTTCCAATCGACCACATACTTGTTATCTTTTATTCTTCCTACAAGTACTACTGTGTTGGTTAGGATATGAATGACTTTGCATCCTTCCTTGCCGAAGTGCACATTATAGCCTTTGTCACAAAATTGACTAATGCTCATCAGATTGAAATTAAGTCCATTGACATATGCCACATTTTGAATCTTCAGATTTTTCTTGAGCATTGTGCCTTCCCCCTTAATATTGCCAGGGTTTTCTTTGCCTCCAAATGTGACTTTGGGTACATCAAAAGCTTTGAAGTCAGTGAGCCATCTCTTGTTTCCTGTCATGTATCTGGAACATCCACTGTCTATGTACCAGACATCCTACAAAAAAATTTAATTAAGTTTAGGTACCCAACACTGTTTGGGTCAATACTTGTTAGCAGTCATGCCTCCTACTCCAAGTGTATATCCAAATGATCTTCTTTTTGGATAGTTAAAGTCATCAACTTCATATATATAAGGCATGGCAGAATAGCTTCTAGTATTTCTACTGAAGTTATTCTGATACTTTTCTCTACTTTTTGGTGCATTTGCATCCTTCTTCACTCTCCAATATGCAGTGGGAAACCTGAATTGCTTCATGTGTCTAGGAGTATACCTAGTTTGATTTTTCTTAAGCACATGATGCATATTATGGAATGGTCTCTTCTTGTATTTTGGAGGTGCAACATTCCAATCATCATCTGAAGGATAAAGTCTTCCTTTACCTTTCAGAAAGTCCTTGCTTTTGATTGACTTGATTGATGATTTAGTCTGCTATTTTACTGCACTGGGTTTTGACTTCACCGGTACAGGATGAGTGGTTGAGACCATGGTTTGTCCCTTTCTAAATTTTGGTTCAATGTTGATCCTGGATTCAGAATTGTGTTGACCATTGTTTCTACTCTCATCCTGACTGTTGTAGCCAAGACCAGATCTGGATCCAAACCTTCTTGAGGGTTTGTAAACTGGTTCATTTGTTATCTTAACTGGTAGGGGGATTTTCTCAACTGATCTGTCAACAACAAATGTATGAACCTCTGATGTTTGTTGATCATTTGAGTAGATCTCCTTACTAGTTAGTTCAACTTTTGCTTTATCCAGTTCTTTCTTTAATCTTTTATTTTCCTTTCTTAGATCCTTTCATTCCTTTTCAAGAATTTAATGATTCATTTCAATTTCATCAAATTTAGTCATGAGATTTTGGACTAGGTCTTCTGGATCTAAAGGGAGAATAGAAGATTGTGCAGTGTTAGATGTGGATGCATTTGATGAAGAGTAAGAGCTAGATGTTACCTCAGTTTCATCTGATTCTTTGGCCATTAGACATAGGCTTTTTTTCTCAATGTCTGAGCTATCACCTTCATCTTCATCTAATTCTTTGGTCATGAGGCATAGCCATGCTTTTTCATTGTCTGAGCTGTCTTCTTCATCACTGTTATCTGAGTTATTATCAGATGATTCTTCATTCTTTTCACTGCTAGATTTAGCCTTGAGTGCTTTCTTGCCTTTCCTCTTTTCAGATGCTTTGTATTTCTTCTTTTCATCATCTTTATCATTTTCTTCAGGACAGTTAGCCTTGAAGTGACCTTTCTTGTTGCAGTTGAAGCATCTGTATTCATCATCTTTCTTCTTTATATCTTTGTTTGAGCTTGACCTCTTGTTTGATGATGAGTTACCTTTGAATGGCTTCTTTTTGCTAAACCTGTCAAAACGTTTAACTAGTAAAGCTACATGTTCTTTAAGTTCATGCGTCTCTTTGCTGATACAATCGGCAAAGTTACTTTGTTGGGGTGCAATCAGTGCAGTGGCTTTTTGTGTCTCTGCCGCAGCACCATCTTCACCGTTCAGTCCGAATTCATGAGCTTTAAGTTGGGACATCAGTGTCAGAGTGTCAGTGCTTGCAAGGATTGTGGTTTCTCCGATTCATCGATGTTATGATCTTCCATCTTTCGTAAGCCTCTCAAGATCTTTAAGCATACTTCTTTCGGGATATGTGTGTCCAAGCCATTGCGCTTCATCGATGATGCTAGAGAATCATTGTCCATTTGATCAATGGATTCACCGGTCTTCATTTTGAAATTTTGAAATTTCTGTTTTGCAACAGATAATTTGTTTTCTTTAACTGCTTCAGATCCTTCATTTATCAATGCTAGCTTGTCCCAAATCTCCTTTGCTGTTTTGCAATCTTTGATTCTCATGATCATGTTGCTATCTAGAGTCTTCAATATCATGTCTTTTGCAACAAAGTCTAGATTTTCTCTTCTCCTGTCATCCTTAGTCCAATCTTTCTTGGGTTTGTCTATGTCCTTCCCTTGATCTGCTCCTGTGGATACCACAGTCATGATCATGATTGGTCCATCATTAATTACGTCCATCATCTCCTCATGTGTTGCTGCCAGATGAGATAGCATTCTTATTTTATATTCATCAAAATTATTAACATTGAAAATAGGTACATTTGACATAAAGTTTGAGGAATCCGTAAGTAAAAATAATAGATTTATATGTGAATGAATAGAAAACTCATACTTGAAAACTACTTTGAAAATATGTGATCTCCGTGTTGCTAGAAATTAGATCTGAACAGGTTCTGATACTAGGAACACTGCTCCGATACCAATTGTTGGTCCCAGAGAAGGGTAAAACTATAGTCAGAGAGGGGAGGGTGAATGACTATAGTGGAGTTTCAAAAACTTTTCTTGTGTTTAAAAGCTTTTGGGCAGCGGATAAGTCCCTTCTTACTATGTTGTTTCAAAGTAGTTTAAACAATCACAGATATAGTTTATAATTCAAGCAATTTATATTAATGCAGTGAAGTAAATTTCAGAAAGTAAATTGACACAAGGCTTATAGTTGTTCAAGGTGGTGTAATCCATTAATCCACTCTTCTCCTGTGATGATTGGAGAAATTCACTATTGTTTTTACAGATACAATAGTATGATTGTCCTTGACTTCCCAACCTTCACAATCTACAAGACTTTCACTCCTTGACTGCAACAGCTTCAGTGATTCAGTCACTTTCACTGCTCCTTGAGATTAACTCCTTCAGCAGCTATCACACTCACAACTCCTTCTCAGATGACTTCTGATTCAGTTGCTTTAGTTGATTGTGAATAAGATTCACAAACTTGATTGATCAATCTCAGTGCTGGATATGAAATTGTAGTTCTGATGTCTGAGTTGATCTCTAGATAAATCCTTGTAAGTTCAGAGAGAAGGATTTTCAAATTCAAAGAGTTTCTGCTTCGTTTTCTTTTTCTAATCGTTGTTTTTATCTATCTGTCAATGCCTTCTATTTATAGCCTTGAGTATCCTTGATTTGAAATTCCGTCCGTTGGCTATATTTATGAGGGGAATAATCCTTGATTTTATTCTTGATTCCCCCTTAATTATATTCTCCTTGATTTCAGTGATCGGATTTTTTCCTTCAAACGTATGGCAGAAAATCTGTCCTTTACTGATCCTCTATTGATTGTGCATTAAATGCATGATCCTCTGAATCATATTTTAATTCTGTTATGATAAGGATTACTTCGCCGTTCTTTGAACGGTCGAGTGATCCATCTAACATTGCCGTTTAGATCTTCCTTCACTGTTTTTTCCTTCACTTTGCCGAAAGTCAGTTTACACTGCTGATTCACTGTTTCCTTCATCACTTCAGTCTAAGGAGAATCTTTGTACTTCACTGATCATTGATTTGGGTGAGATCAGTGTACACCATATTTGAACATTAAATTTCATCACTTGAAACATACTTAGACTTATCCAAGGTCATCACAGACTTCTTTGGTTATAAGTCAACCCATTAAGTCTTCACAGCTTTTCTGCTGGTGCTTGGCTGGTTTCACTCTGCCGAATGTCTTTTTTACTTTGCTGTCCAACCAACTAGTACAATACTTGTCTGACTTAACTTATACAATATGTCAGACTCAAAGTAAAAACTTATACAGAGAATTCTAACTTATTTCAGGCTTGCTATAACAGCTAGTATGGCCATCATCAAAACATAAAAAGTTCCTAACAGCAATTGCACTTGTGTTGTCACACATTATAGGAATTTATCTTTCTTCAATTCCATAATCCCTTAACTGTTGTCTACTTCCAGCAGCAATTTACTCAGCTTCAGCAGTGGAAGTTGATATAGAATTATGTTTCTTGCTAAACCAGGAAACCAGTCTATTTCCCATTAACTAACAGGTTCCTGTGGTCCTTTTTCTATCAATCTTGCATCCAGCATAATCTGAATCTGAGTAGGATATAACCTTGAAACTTCCATATTTTGAATACCATATCCCTACTCCCAAAGTCTATTTTAGGTAGTTGAGAACTCTTTTGACTTCAACTAAATGACTTTCTTTAGGTTTAGATTGAAATCTGGCACAAACACCTACAACAAAGGATATATCAGGTCTGCTGGCAGTAAGGTACTGCAGACTGCCTATCATCCTTCTGTATAAGGTCTGATCAACATCTTTGCCTTCTTTGTCTTCATCCAATCTAATGTTTGTGCTCATAGGAGTTGATACCTTGGTGCTGTTTTTCATACCAAATTTCTTCAGTAGCTCCTTGGTATACTTGGTTTGATGAATGAAGATTCCATCTTTCATCTGTTTGACTTGGAATCCCAAAAAGTAGTTCATTTCTCCTATCATACTCATTTGGAATTTACTCTTCATTAGATTTGCAAACTTCTCACATAGCAATTCATTTTCAGAACAAAAAATTATGTCATCAACATAAATTTGTACCAGCAGGGTGCTGTTCCCTTCATTGATTCTGAAAAGAGTCTTGTCAATGGTACCTTTTGTAAAGCCATTGTCCACCAAGAATTGAGATAGAGTCTCATAGCATGCTCTTTGTGCTTGTTTTTAACCATAAAGTGCTTTGTTGAGCCTATACACTTTATCTTCTTGATCTTTAACTTCAAATCTAGGAGGTCGATGAACATACACTTCATCTTCCAGAATGCCATTCAAGAATGCACTCTTGACATCCATATGATATACTTTGAAGTTTTTATATGCAGCATATGCCAAGAATAATCTTATAGCTTCCAATCTTGCAACAGGGGCATATGTCTCATCAAAATCTATTCCTTCTGCTTGAGAATAGTCTTTTGCCACTAGTCTGGCCTTATTCCTCACAATGGTACCAGATTCATCAAGTTTGTTACTGTATACCCATTTAGTACCAATTATATTTGCATGATTAGGCCTTTCCACTAGTGTCCAAACTTGATTTCTTTCAAATTCATTCAACTCTTCTTGCATAGCAATTATCCAATCTGGATCTGATATTGCTTCTTCAACAACTTTAGGTTCCATTTGAGATAGAAAACATGTAAACATTGCTTCTAATTGTCTTCTAGTCCTCACACCTTACTGTATGTTGACAATAACTTGTTCATCAGGGTGATCCCTTAACCATTGTGGATTCTGGTTAGATTGATTTCTGGAACATCATCTTCAGTAGGGTCTGCTGTTTCTTCAACATGGGGTTCAGCAGATCCTTGAATTACCTCAGTTGTTGCATCAGTAGTGTTATCAGCAGGGTGTTCAGCAGGGGCAGAATCAGACACCTTTGAGTCATTGAATCTTTCCAAAACATCAACACATTCTGGATCAGTGACTTGTTGATTCTCAGTAGGTTCTGAAGCTTCATCTTCCATTCCAGTGAACTTCGGTTCATCAAATACAACATGTATTGTTTCTTCATGCTTCAGTGTCCTTTTGTTCAGTACCCTAAATGCCTTGCTAACTGAAGAATATCCCAAGAAGATTCATTCATCTGATTTTGGTTGGAATGTTTTCAATTGTTCCTTATGATTCAAGATAAAACATTTGCTTCCAAATGGATGGAAATAGGATATATTAGGTTTTCTTCCATTCCAAATCTCATAAGGTGTCTTCAGCAGCTTCTTGTTCACTGATGTTTTGTTTTGTGTATAGCATGTTGTATTAACTGCTTCAGTCCAATATCTTTCAGGTAACAATGCTTCACAAATCATAGTTCTTCCTGCTTCTTTTAGAGTTCTATTTCTTCTTTCAACAACACCATTTTGGCTGAGGTGTACCAGCAGCAGCCAGTTGATGTAGTACACCATTCTGTTCACAGTATTCTCTTATAACTTGATTCAGAAATTCAGTAACCTTGTCTGATCTGATTTTCACTTCATTCAAAATTTTCTCATTTTGCAATCAATTCAAAAGTTCAGGCATCTTTTGAAGTTTTTCACTTTTTTTGTTCATGAATATCACCCAAGTGTATCTTGAATAATAATCCACAACCACTAAGGTGTATTTCTTTTTTGTTACACTTGTTGGTGTAACTGGTCCAAATAGATCCATGTGCATTAGCTCTAAAACTCTTTTAGTTGATTGCTTAGTCTTTGATTTGAAGCTTGATTTTGTCTGTTTACCTTGCTGACATGCATCACATATATCATCCTTTTTGAATGTGATCTCAGGTAAACCAATCACCAGTTTCTTCTTCACCAACTGATTGATATCATCAAAGTTTAGATGATTCAACTTCTTATGCCATAACCAATTAAGTTCTGACTTGGTATGCACAATCAGGCATGTTTCAGGAACATCAGTAGACCAATCCACAACATATATGTTTTGTTGTCTTCTTCCAGCAAACACAACTTGATCACCTCTCTCACTAATGACAGTACAAATGTTTTTGTCAAAAGTGACCTTGTATCCCATGTCACAGAACTGTCCAGTGCTCAGTAGGTTGTAGTCCAATCCTTCCACATATGCAACATTCCTGATTGTTAATCCATTTCTCACAAGTGTTCCATATCCTCTTGTATATCCAGGTGTGTTCTTGTTGCCAAAATTCACTCTTGGACCATCCTTTGCCACAAAATTTGACAAACAGTGCTTATTCTTTGTCATATGTCCGAACATCCACCACAAAGTACCAGACACCCTACAAAACAAAGTTAGTGCATTTTAGGTACCCAAACCTGTTTGGGTCCATAATGGTCAGTGGTAAGAATGACCCTTGGCAAGTTTCCATAAGGTCTTCTTTGAAAGGTATCATACTTTGGTTCATACATGTACTCTACACATCCATAAGGTCTAACAATTGGTTGTGTGGGATTCACATATGCTTTCTGGCCTTTTGGAATATAATACTGTTTAAAGTGATTTCTTTTGTTAGAAGCACCAGGATAACCATTGGTTTTCTCGTCTGCAGAATGACCTGTGTAATATGAAGTCTCACGAGGTCCTTGCAGAGCCTCTCACGATTCCATTGCTTAGGTTTTACCCTAGCAAAGATGGTTATATCTCGTTGTTTCTAGCGAAGAGTTGCGAGAATATTCCAATCATCATCAGTATGGAATAATCTACCTTTCCCCCTGAGATAAGTATCCCTTGAATGATTTGCATTTTTGGGTTTAGGATTCTTATCCTTGGAATATTTCTGGTTTTTCCCTTTTTGTGGTCCAAAGCAGACTTGGTAGCAGTGTCCTGCTATCAAGAGTCTAGAAGGCACAAGAATTCTATTTTTAGATTTATTCTTTTTATTAGAGTCATGACTTCTTTTTGACTCTGATTTTGCTTCCTAGAAGCTTTCTCAGTAGGCTTTACTTCCTCAGCAACCTTTTTCGGAGTTGGATCTTGTGCAGGCACAAACTTAGGACCAATTCTGGTACTAGGTTCAGTGACCTTACTGGATCCACTCTTATTGGATTGTTGAGTTCCAAATCCAAGCCCTATTGTATAACCATAAGGCTTTCCTGATTTGAATGCAGTGGAGGAACAAGATGGTTCAGCAGACTCAGCAGCTACTGAATGTTCAGCAGGCTTATGTTGATTCTGTCTGACTTCTTTTTCCTTTCCTTTGAGAATTCTTAATTCAGCATTGAATCTTTCAACTTCTGATTGAAGAGCTTATTTTTCAGCCTTCACAATCTCATAACCAGACTGTATTATCCTCAGTTGATTAAGGATGGCATCCAAAGTTTCTTCATTGTCAGAATTTTTTGGATTTGAACCACAAGTTGATTCACAATCACTTTCAGCAGGAGTGTTTATAAATACAGAATTGTATACCTCCTCTGTTTCATCCATATTTGCCATTAAAGCATAATCTTCCATCTCAGCAACAAGTGCAGTGTCATCAGATTCATTTACCTTTTCTGATTCTACTTCATTTCATGATTCATCTTCAGCAACCATAGCTTTCTAGCCATGTCTTCTTTGTTGACTTTTGGTCTTAAGTAGGTTTGGACAATCAGGTCTGAAATGTCTAGGCTTCTTGTAATTAAAGCAAATATAATCAGGTTTTTTCTTCTGTTTTAGTTCAGGACAGTCAGGTTTGAAGTGTCCTGGTTTCTTTCAATGATAGCACAAGTAATCATTATCTTTCTTTGATTCTTCCTTCTTCTTTTAACTGAATTTCTTTGTGAAATTCTTTGGAGAACCCTTTCCAGTTTTCATCATTCTAATTTTCTTGCTCAGTAGGGCAATCTGCTCTTGCATCTCATCCAGTAGATCATCTTGAGCTCCTGATCTTTCTTCTTGATGTGAAGCAGCCAATGCAGTGGTCTTTGGCTCATCTTTTTCAGTTTCAGGCACAAGCTTTTTGCTAAATTCATAGGCCTTAAGATCTGAAAATAGTTTGAAGGTGTCTTCTCCATGAAAACTCCTCATTTCTTCTATGGCAGTCACCTTCATCTCCCAAACTTCTTTTACAGGTAATGCTTCCAAGATTTTTGAGTTGATTTCTTCTTGTGAGTATTTCACACTCAGTAGGGTGAGTTCATCCTTGATTGCATTGAATCTTGATTCCATTTGTTCAATGGTCTCATTTGGTTTCATTTTGAACTCCTGGAACTTCTTCTTTGCTACACTGATCTTGTTCTTTTTGATTGCATCAGTGCCTTCACAGATTAATTGTAACTTATCCCAAAGTTCATTTACAGTCTTGCAATATTTCACCTTCATATACATATTGCTATCCAAAGTTCTGTATATAATATCAATAGCAATATTGTTGAGATTTGCTCGTTTTCTATCTTCAGCAGTCCATTCCCTTTTTGGTTTTGGAATGTACTGTGTCTCATCTCCCACTGTTACTGACTTGGTAATCTCCAGTGGTCCATCTGTCAGCACATCCATTATTTCATCATGTGTTGCAGCTAGATAAGCCGGCAAACGACTTTTATACTCATCAAAACGATCTAAAGAACACATCAACATTGTTCTAGCATACTAGTTGTTATCCATGATGCAAACCTTTGAAAATCAGGCTTGAAAAAGTTTTCAAAGTACTTTCACAAGCACAACAAGTAGGATTACTTTAGAACAGAAGCACTGCTCCGATACCAATTGTTGGTCCCTTGAAAAGGCTCTAGTTATGTTTAGAGGGGGGGTGAATAAACTTAACACTTAAAACTTTTTGGAGTTAACAAACTCAGCAACTTCAGTAGTCTGCTGACTGTTGAGTTTACTTAATTTGTACAGTGGAAATATATCAAAAATTAGGACTTATTACTTGTTGTTAAATATGATACCGAGTATTAGATACTCAGTAGTGTATGTGTGTGATTCAGTTACTAGATTCAGTAGATTGATGTGTTAGATGAACTAAGTGCAGAATATAAACGCAGAATGTAAGTAGGCAGATTTTATAGTGGTTCCAGGTGGTGTAATCCTATCAGTCCACTCTTCTCCTGTGATGTTTGAGGTAATTCACTAGAGATTCTTGATGTAGCTATTACAAAAATCCCTATGTTGCTTGTCCTTCACCCATAACTATGGCTTCACAAACTGAACACTTGGAACAGGTAGGATTGCTGCTCCAAAGTCTTCCACTGGTCCTTGAAGGGTAGGATTGCATCTTCACCAGCTCCACCACAAACAACAGTCTTTCACACCCAAAGATGCTTCACTGTCTTCAGTAGATTTCTTGTAAAAGAAAGATTGAATCAAGTAAGTGATTCAGCTTTCAGCAGCTTGATCAGGATATTATGATCAGCAGCTTGAGATCTTCAAGTGTGTAGACTTGATGTAGCTTGAATGCAGATTACACTTGAAGAAATATCCTGGATTAGTAGCCTTATTCTTAGTAGGGTCAGCAGGGTGTTTGATCGATTTTAATTCTGATAGCTCAAGATGGATCCTTATTTTTCCTTATAATCATCACTTGTATCTGAGTTAGGAGTCCTCTATTTATAGGTAGAAATCCTTGTGACTTTTGTTTGAAATTCAAACATAGCCGTTTTGGATTTGTCTCCATCTTGACTTGCTTTTTCTGACTGTTCCTAGGACTGACACTATCAGACTCCTTTTTGACAATTTTCAGTCTGTCCACCCTTTGACTTGTATCCATTGGATAAAGGTCTGAATCATCCCAACGTCCCTTTAATCTTAACCATTGATTTGTTTGATAAAATTAGAGGTTGTTAGCTGTCCCTTTCTTTGTAATCTTCCAATGTAACCTTTGAATAATCAAAATATGTGTCCAGCAGGTTCCTGAGAACATAAGTCTGCTGAAATAAACATCAGTAAGCTGATCCAAATGTTGCTGTGATTAAAAACACTTCAGTTAACTGTCTTTTATCTAACTTTAATTTGTGAAGTTAGATTACACCTTTTTACATACAACTAAGTTCCAATCACCACTTAACTTGTGGAACTTAGACCTTGTACACAAGGTATATGTAATCAGTTTAGCTCATCACTGACTTCCCTAAATTCGGATTCCATATCCTTGACTTTAATTACTAAGTTTGATCCCTTAGCCTTCAATAACTGAGTTTGAGCCCTCAGCCTTCAGTCTTCAGCAGGTTCCTGACTAGTCTACTGACTCAACTACCCTACTGATCTAGACTAGTCTGCTGATATAAGTCAACTGACCTTTTATAGTGCTTGTTTGATCAAAACTATACAAGATCAAACTCTAATAAACCTATACATTTGATCTACACATATTTTTGCCTTTGCTCTATAACAGCTAGTCTGGCACTCATCACTAAAACTTAACCTAAATCTATAGTTTTGGGGGAAGAAAAATCTAAAAAACTGAAAAGAAAATTATTGTATGAAGTTGTGGTGAACATTTGACCTAATTTGGCTTTTATATAGGCCAAATTCGACCCAAAATAGTGGAAAACTCGGAAATTCACGACAATTGACATCATCCCGCGCATTGATGACGTCATCCGTTGCAAGCCAAACATATCTCCAGTAATTAGGTGATATCGTTGTGTGTAGAGCTATGATTTGCACGATTCAAGTTGCGTTGAAAAGCTTATTCAATCCCCTACAACTTTTATGAAGATTACTTTTCCAGAAAAAGGATCCAAGGGAGTTAAAATTCGGATTAATTGACAGATGCTTGATCCGTTTCAACTCTTTAACTTCGCCATATTTTTAAATAGTGAAAAACAGTCATCATCACACCATAGGTGTGATACTTTCTGTTTTTTTTTTTTTTTTTCTTTTTTCCCGAAAGTCTGAAATTGAATCTCACGCTATTTCTTTATACCAACTTCGTTTTGGATGATTTTTGTACCGTTGTGATACTCGTCACGCTGTCTATCACACCGCACCTATAACAAATAGATACAAGAAAACACAAGCATGACAAATGCCAATAAAACGCGCACAATTCATAAAAATTATGGAGATATTGGACGTAAACGCCCTATCGTCTCGTGATTCAACCCGTGATGAAATGTGCATATAAAAACCATTTAACTACCCCAAAATAAACTCGAATAGGCTACAAATAGGGTGTAAAATGCACACGAAATTATAGTAAAGTTGACTCTCATCAGTGTTGCTGCTTGATTTGATTGAACACATATCCTTCCCAGTTGAACTCAAGTTCATCCCGTATGATGTTCATCAGATATATCCCATCTTCAGACAATTTACTTAGTCCTTTATAACTACCAATAACATGTCTGCTTATCCATCTGCTGAGGAGTGCACATTCTGGTTTAAGACTGCTGATATGTGTATCAACATCTGTTGGTTCCTTTGTTAAGGAGATTTGATTGAGAAAAGGCTTCCCTTTTGAGCGGCATACATGCCAAATCTATTGATTTCACTAGTGGTTGGTTGAAATCAAATAGATGCCATATGATTTCTTCAGTAACGATTACCCATTTTGCACGAACTTTTGTCACCAGGGAGTTCCTTACCAGCCTCATATTCTACCAGAATTGCAAAATCCCTTCCAAGTCACGAACTTTTGCGATTTTACTTCCAAGAGAATTTTCAATCCATGAATATTCTTCATCTTTTCAGAAATATAGCTTGCGAGAAGGGTGTTGTTGCATATTTCTTTATATTCTTCAAAAGATAGACTGTCCAACTTAGTGATTAATCTTTCTTCTTGTGTCTATTTGGTGACTGCCATTGTAGAAACTTTTTTGAGTAAATTTTTTTTCAAGAAATAAATAAAATTTCTTGCTTTTAGGGAGAGAAAAAGTTTGAAATTTTCTTTTGTGTAAGGGGAGATATGATAATTGTTAGATATATAGTGGGGAGGTTGACAGTTGGTGATTTGAACGCACGATCTTCTGAAGGATTTGTACCAACTTTTCAAATTCCATGATGGTTTGTATAATCAATGCATGTACTATTTGATAATTGTTGGGGTTTACACGCAACTTGTTCTGACATAAACGGCGGTAATTTAATGCGATGTAACTATTGTCGATTTTATCCTTTCGACTTTTGACTGGATAAAAACTGACTGAGATATGTTCCTTGGTGTGTTCAGTTCAATAGGTCAGTTTGATATTGTTGATGTCAATGACTGATCTGTCAAGTGAGTGCACCCATCATGACAAAGATCAATCCTCTTGACGAATCTCTGAGCTTAAACTGTCTTAACTGACTTTGATAATTCCCAATTCAGTTCTCATTTTTGCAAACCTTTCTTTGTCCAGTGGTTTGGTAAAAATATCAACCAAATGATCTTCAGTTGGAACGTAGAGAACGGTGACGTCCTTTTTCTCTACATGATCCCTTATAAAGTGATGTCTAACATCAATGTGCTTAGTCCTTGAGTGCAAAACTGGATTTTCAATTATGGAAATTGAACTTGTATTATCACACATTTAAGGAATCAGTCCTTCTTCTATCACATAATCTCTTAACTGTCGTCTAATACATAAAACTTGAGCACAACAGCTTCCAGCTGCTATATACTCAGCTTCAGCTGTTGATGTTGAAATTGTGTTTTGTTTCTTACTGAACCATGACACAAGTCTATTTCCTAGTAACTGACATGTGCCTGAAATACTTTTTCGGTCCATCTTGCATCCAACATAATCTGAGTCTCAGTAGGATATCAGTTTGAATTCTCCTTCCTTTGATTACAATATCCCTACTCCTTTTGTGTCTTTCAAATACTTCAAGGTTCTATTGACAACTGTGAGATGACTTTCCTTGGGCCTTGTTTGAAATCTGGCACAAACACCAACTGCAAAGGATATGTCTGGTCAACTTGCTGTGAGATAGAGTAGACTTCCAATCATTCTTCCGTAGAGAGTTTGATCCACATCCTTGCCATCTTTGTCTTCATCAAGTCTAATGTTGGTTCCAGTAGGTGTTGAAATACCAGCTGATTTCTCCATTCCAAACGTTTTGATCAGTTCTCTTGTATACTTAGTTTGGTGAATGAAAATTCCATCGTCCATTTGCTTAACTTGTAATACGAGAAAGTAATTCAGTTCTCCCATAATACTCATTTGAAATTTTCTCTTCATTAAACTTGCAAATTTTTCACAGAGTTGTTCATTTTCTGATCCAAAAATGATATCATCAACATAGATCTGAACTAAGAGAGTACTTTCTTCAACTTTCATTTTGAATAAAGTCTTGTCAATGGTTCCTTTGATAAAACCATTGCCTACCATAAACTGAGATAGAGTTTCATACCAAGCTCTTGGTGCCTGCTTCAGTCCATAAAGTGCTTTTCTCAGTTTGAAAACTTTGTCATCTTGATCTTTAATTTCAAATCCAGGCGGTTGTTGTACATAGACTTCTTCTTCAAGTATCCCATTCAAAAATGCACTTTTAACGTCGATCTGGTACACCTTGAATTTCTTGCGAGATGCAAAGGTAAGAAATAATCTGATTGGCTCTAACCTTGCAACTGGGAATAAGTTTCATCGAAGTCTATCCCTTCTGCTTGTGAGTAACCTTTAGCCACAAGTCTAGCCATATTTCTGACAATATTTCCATTCTTGTTTCTAAAAACCCATTTGGTGCCGATTATGTTGACATGATCGGGTTTGTCCACCAATTCCCAAACTTGATTTCTCTCAAATTCATAGAGTTCTTCCTGCATAGCTAGAATCCAATCTGGATCATTTAAAGCTTCTTCAATTTTATTTGGTTCATACTGAGATAGAAAGCATGCTATCATAGCATCCAGCTGATGTCTAGTCCGAACTCCTGCATGGAAATAACCTATCACCTGTTGTTTAGGGTGATCTCTCATTTATTGATGTACTGGGAGTTGCATCAAGAGGTCTTCAATTTGTTGAATTGGTTCTTCTTGAGCTTGATCATTTTGAGTTTGATAAGCTTCTTGTTGTTGTCCAGTTGCAGGTTCTATCACTGGCAACTGAGACTGATCCTGATTTGGAATCTGAGATCCTTAATCTTCCAATATCTATAAAAACTGGTTCTGGAGTGTTTTCTGACTGAGACTGAAAAACTGGTTCTTCTTTATCTTCAATTGTATCTCCAGTGAAGTTTGGTTCATAAAAAAACCACATGTATTGATTCTTCATGTTTGAGTGTTCATTTGTTTAACACTCTAAATGATTTACTGACACTTGAATATCCCAGAAATATTCCCTCATCAGCTTTGGGCTGAAAAACCTTAAGCTGATCCTTCCTATTATTGTGAATAAAGCATTTGCTTCCAAAGGCATGAAAATATAAGACATTTGGTTTTCTTCTATTCCAAATCTCATAAGGTGTCTTTTCATGTCTTTTGTTTATGAGAGCTCGATTCTGAGTGTAGAAAGTTGTATTTACTGCTTTTGCCAAATATCGTTCTGGCAGTTTTGATTCTAACATCATTTTCCTTCCAGATTCTTTGAGAGTTCTATTTCTCCTTTCAGCTACTCCATTCTGCTGAGGTGTCGCTGTAGCTGGAAGCTGATGTAGTACTCTATTTTCTCGACAATACTCAATGATTATATTGTTGAGAAATTCTGTTCCTTTATATGATCTGATTTTGACAACTGTAACTCCTTTCTGATTCTGGAGTCTCTTGAGAAGTCCTATGAGCTGTTGCTTGGTTTCAATTTTCTTTGTCATGAAGATAACCTATGTATATGTTGAATAATCATCAACTACCACCAAGGTGTATTTCTTTCCACTAACACTGATTGCCGTAATTGGTCCAAATAAGTCCATACGCATCAGTTCTAAAACTCTGGTTGTTGAGTGCTGAGACTTAGTCTTGAAACTTGCTTTGGTTTGCTTTCCTTGTTGACATGCATCATACAAGCTGTCCTTCTTGTATGACATCTCTTTGTCCGATCACCAAGTTCTTCTTGACTAGTAAGTTGATATCATCAAAGTTGAGATGACTCAGTTTCTTGTGCCACAACCTACTGAGTTCTGACTTGGTGTGCACAATTAAACAAGTTTCTGAAACTGCGGTAGACCAATCTACAACATACATATTCTCTTTCCTTCTTCCAACAAGAACTAGTTGGAATGTTGTTTCATTAACAACAATGCAGAATTCCTTATCAAATGTGACTCTGTATCCCATGTCACCAAAATGACTTGTGCTGAGTAGATTGTAGTGCAGTCCTTCCACATAAGATACATTCTTGATAGTAAGTCCATTTCTGATTATGGTTCCATAACATTTTGTAAATCCAGGTCTGTCCTTGCTTCCAAACTTTACTCTTGGTCCATTTGTGGCCACAAAAGGCAGTCCTTGCTCCCTGTCATATGTCTTGAACATCCACTTTCAAAATACCAAATATCCTGCAAGACAAATTAACATGTTTTAGGTACCCAACATTGTTTGGGTCCATAGGGATTAATTGTTAGTACAACTCGGGAATATTTCGATAAGGTCTTCTCTGGAAATTATTGCACCTGTTTTCATATATGTAAGCCACACTCCCATAGTATCTAGACTGTGTCTTATTTATATGTTCTCTCAAATCTTTTGGCTGAAAATGATTTCCAAAATGCCTTCTATTATTAAAAGCTGAGTAATAACCATCATTCATCTTGTACTGAGGTCTAGGCTAACTTCTGTACTGAGGCTTTTGTTGAGAACTGGGATAAGTTCTCTGATGAGTCTTGCACTGAGACTTTTGATATGTCTTTTGTCTTGAATGATTGTTCCTATCAGTTTTAATAATAGGTTCAGTAAAATTCCAATCATCATCTAGGGGAAATAATCTGCCTTTCCCCCTAAATGTGTGAATCTTTGAATGATTAACATTCTTAGATTTACTCTGATTAAAATTTCTCTGTTCTTGTCATAATCAACTTTTGTAGATCTGGCAGTTGATCTACTCTTCAAGTTTCCTTGATGCCCAGCTGATTTACCTTTAGATCTGCTTTTGTTATTGAACGCAACTGACTTTTTGGAAAATTGATGCTGAGACTGAGTTGATTCACATAGAATTGGTTTTACTGGTTCAGCAATATTCTCAGTTTGAGGAAATTGCTTGGCTACGAACTTAACGCTAGTTTTAACATTTGGTTCAGCATCTTTGCTCGTTCCTTCCTTCGAAGTTTGCTATGTATCAAATCATAAGCCAGTTCTGTCTCCATATGGATTTCTTGATTTGAATCCAGTAGTTGGACTTGATTGAGCAAAAGCGATTCTTTGCTGCCGTCGATGTAGATGGTCGACATCGACTCTTTCCTTTGTCGGCCTCGTCAAGTATCAACGTGTCCAATTCTGCTTTCAATCTTTCAACTTCTAGAATTAGAGATTATTTTTCAGCTTTAATTGACTCATAAGCAGCTTGTATAGTCACCAGGTGATTCATTAATTCGTCAAGAGTTTCTTCTAATTCCGGGTTTCTTGGATTAGAGTCAGCAGTTGAAGAACAAGCATTTTGCATGAAAATATTTGTTGAGCTATACTTAGAGTTAGAATCACATACTTCATTTTGATCTTCCATGTGAGCCATTAGAGCTGTATCATTTGATAATTTTTCTATACCAGCTTCATAGTCTGACTCATCTTCAGCTAGGAGAGCTCTTCTACCAGGTCTTCGTTGTTGAGTCTTCTTACGATTCAGCTCTGGACATTCAGCTTTGTAGTGTCCTGGCTTCTTGTAGTTAAAGCACATATATTCATCATCTTTTTCTCTTTTCAGCAGTCTTCATGATGTACTTCTGAGTGACTGGGTGTCCACTCTTGATTCTTCAAATTTTGTTCATCATTAAAGCCATCTGCTCTTCCATCTCATCTAACTGTTGGAGATTGCTAGGGGAAGTTTCTTGAATGTCATTGGATGCTGCTGTAAGGGCTATTGTCTTGGGTTCCTCCAAGGCTTTGATTATTGCTGCTGTGCTTGTCAAATCATCACTGAATTCATAAGCTTTCAACTCTGAGAAGATTTTGAAGGAATCTTCTATATCTAGTCTTTTTGACTCTTCCATTGCTATAACCTTCATCTTCCAGCACAAAGGTATAGCCTTGAAGATTCTTGTGTTGATTTCTTTCTTGGTATATCCAGTCTTGAGTAACGCTAGTTCGTCCATGATAGCGCTGAATCTTTTTTCCATCTGATCGATGTTTTCACCTGACTTCATCTTGAAATTCTCAAACTTCTGTTCGGCAACTGAGATCTTGTTCTCTTTGATGGACCAGTTTCCTCCCAAACTAGCTAAAGTTTCTCCCATATTTCTTTTGAAGTAGTGCAATCCTTGACCTTCAAATACATATTGCTATCGAGAGTTCTGAGGATGATGTCCATGGCAACGTTGTTCAGATTGTTCCTTTTTCGATCATCGTTGTTCCATTCGCTTTTGGGCTTTGGGATTCCAACTTGGTCACCAATAACAGTTTGCATGTGAGTGATTTGGATAGGTCCGTCAGTAAGTACGTCCATCATATAATCTTGTGTGGCTTCTAGAAAAGCCTGCAAACGATGTTTGTATTCATCAAATCTGTCAATGTTGCACATCAGCATCTGTCTGGCATACTGATTGTTATCCATTGTGTGAGTGAATGAGACTGGATTATGCAAAGACTGGAAACTAAAAAAGTAAGCTTTTTCAGGAGAACAACTAGAGGAGATAACTAGAGCAAGTGAGTTTTTAACAATAACTTGTTAATGAACACTGCTCCGATACCAATTGTTGGTACCTTTGAAAGGCTGACACAAGTTTAGAGGGGGTGAATAAACTTGTCACCAAAAACTAGATCTAAAAAGATTATGGTTCAGTTTTAAAGTTGTATGGAGTTAAGCTGACTAAGTTGAGTCTAAGTCAAACTGACTTATAACAAAACAGAGTCAACCGGCAACGGATTTATGTTTTAGAGTTTATCTGGATCTTGTTGTTTCTAAGAAAAACCTGAGTATACTAAACTGAATTATGGTGAATGTCAGTTTTTGATGTGAGTGAGTATAACAATCAGTTTCAGTACGCTGTATAAACAATAATAAATGCTGAATAAATAAATAACAGAATGTAAATGCGTAAAGTAAATAGAGCAAGAATTATAGTGGTTCCAGGTGGTGTAATCCTGTCATTCCACTCTTCCCCTGTGATGTAGGAGGAAAAATCCACTAGAACTCTTTGAGGTACGCTGTTACAAAAAGTCCTAAACGATAGTCCCTGACTAATGCCTAGCTTCACTATCTAAACAATCAAAGAACAGGTAGGATTGCTGCTCTCCAACTGCTTGAGCCACTGGTCATTGGAGGATTGTGTTGCCTCTTCTCCAGCTACCACCACAAACACAGTCTACCCGACTGCAACAACAACTGTCCTTGGCAAATCCTTGACTAGATTGTTTCACAGTCTAAACCTTTGATAAAAATCAAAGTTGGGCTGATTGATTCTCGCTTTTGGTTATTCTAAGTGTCAAAATCTGGATTTGATCGTTGTAGCTTGAACACTTGAAGAAATCTAGATATGATCTTGTTGAGCGTAAAGAGTGATATCCATTCAGATGAATTACACTTGGGCATAATAATACTTGTATTCGCCTTTTTCTTGGTGTTTGATCCTTGATGCCAAGTCCTCTATTTATAGTGTAAGGTCCAACGTTCAGATTGCTTGAATTTGAATTGTATCAACATCTATATTTTCAGATATCAGGTGTCGGTGACTGTTCTGACCTGTCGTTCTTCATCCAATGAAATCCCTTGATTTATAACGTTCGAATGTTCTTTCAGTTGTTTAGAAGGCGGACTATAAAACTGTGTATCCTGATCAGTTTTATATTGAGTATGTCAGTTATCAGTTTGTTAACTGACTTAGAGCGTTAACTGAGTTTTTACTCTTCTTCAAAACTTAGTACTCTATTCTTCTGATTTTATACGACTTAATCAGAGTACACCATTCCTTTAACTAAATCATCTAAGATATCATTGTCCTTATGATGCTTAGGTTTTCTTTCAAGATCCATAAAGTCAGTTTAGGCCATCACAGACTTACCTGAATTCAAACTTTACAGTCTTGGCTTTAATCTTCAAATCTGAGTTTGAACACCCAGTTCTTCATTCTTCTACAACTGAGTCTATGTCCCTCAGTTATTCATTTACTGAGTTTGTTTCCTCAGCCTTCAGTTCTAGATAAGTCAACCGAGTCTGTGTCCCTCAGCAAACATACCTTCTTCAGTTCTGAGTAAACTTCAGTTCTTGGTTCTTAGTGACATATTCAGTTTTATGTCATTCTCCAGTTTTTTAGATGATTTCCAGTTTTCAGTTATACAACACCTCTATCTATTACAGTGCTTGTCTGATACAACCTATACAATTATCAGACTCTAGTAAAACCTATACATTCACCTCTAGACATCTTTTAGCTTTTCACTATAACAGCTAGTTTATGTACTTCATCAATGGGGTGTAAACAAATAACTAAATAAGATCAATCCTCATCAAAACTAAAATTTTATTTTGAACAATAAGGATCACACTTTTAAAAGAACCGAAACAAGGAAAATGTATATATCACACTTAAATTTTTTATCACAGTTATTAGGTGTGAAAAAGAGAATGATCACACTTTTTTAGGTGTGATTGAAATTATAATAGATCTCAGTTTTTAAGTGTGATAACAACTACTAAAATAGATCACCGTTTCTAATGTGTTGAAATTATAATAGATCTCGTTTTTTAAGTGTGATAACAACTATAATAGATCATGATTTTTAAGTGTGATAACAACTAAAACAGATCACAGTTTTTAAATGTGTTGAATTATAATAGATCTCGGTTTTTAAGTGTGATAACAACTAAAATAGATCATAGTTTTTATTATCACGGTTTTTAAGAAAACTGAGACAAGAACATCAATCAATCATAGTTTTTAACAGTGATTAAAATAATATGATATTTTATAATGAGATTTCAGTTTAGTGTGGTCGAAAACGATAAGAAAGTAGGCATCGGCCAAGCGGAAATTAGTGTGGTTCCTTAATCCAGAGTATCCGGTTTCGGGTCCCACTAGGAACAAGAAATGTGTGTGCGTATGGTTCATTTTCGAAAGAAAAAAATGATCACACTTTTTTAGATGTGACTGAAATTATGATAGATTTCGGTTTTTAAGTGTGATAACCACTACTAAAATAGATCACAGTGTTTAAATGTGTTGAAATTATTTTAAGTGTGATAACAACAATAATATATCATGGTTTTTAAGTGTGATAACAACTAAAATAGATCACAGTTTTTAAATGTATTGAAATTATAGTAGATCTCGATTTTAAGTGTGATAACAACTAAAGTAGATCACAATTTTTATTATCACGGTTTCTATGAAATCAAAGACAAAAATATTAATCAATCACAGTTTTAACTGTGACTAAAATAATATGATATTTTATAATGAGATCTTAGTTTAGTGTGGTTGAAAATTAAAAGAAAAATGCATAGTCGTAGTGGTTATTAGTGTGGCTTGTTAATTCGGATTATCCGTGTTCGAGCCCCACCGGGAAGGAAAAGTATGTGTGCTTATTATATATTGTTTTAAAAAAATATTTTTATAGGTGTGATTTAAATTATAATAGATCATGGTTTTTAAGTGTGATAACAGCTACAATAGATCACAATTTTTAAATGTGATGAAATTGTAATAGATCTCGGTTTTTAAGTGTGATAACAACTACAATAGATCACGGTTTTTAATTGTGATAACAACTATAATAGATCAAAGTTTTTAAATGTGATGAAATTATAATAGATTACGGTTTTTAAGTATGATAACAACTATAATAAATCACGGTTTTTAAGTGTGATAACTATTATAATAGATCACATTTTTTAACTGTGATTGGATTAATGTAATTTATGTCACACCACAATATGTCACACTTTAGATGCTTTGACTAATATGAATATATTACATTTAAAAATCGTGATCTTTATGCTTTTTTGTAGTAGTGAATGGAGCAATTTCCAGTGTAAAAAAATAGTATCACCCTCCTGCGATATTCTTTGCTTAGGTTGGTTTTTATCTAATTTTGTCTAACTTTATACAATGCCACCGTAATATACTATCTTCAATTCCACTTCAAAAAATTTCATTATACTTTTTCATACTTTGTTCTCCATTTGTATTCACCCCTGTTTTATCGAATCATTTGCATAAGAAAATTGAAGCACGCACAACGTTATTGCTATATAAGTTAAAGCTTCATATGAGCTTTTTCATTCTAATATTTAAGTATCATGTAATCTCTCAGACTTGAAAATACAATTGAGCAGTGAAGTATGTTAGTTGTTTATATAAGCGTGTTCCAAAAGGTTTTGCATATTTTGGACAAACCGTAATATTCCGATATTCGCAAAAAGGGCAGACGTGTCATTTCGTAAAAACGAAATATTATATTTATTTTATATTGGATTAAAATAATTATATTTATATATATATTTGGACAAATATGTATTTATGTGGAAATCAGGAAATTAATTGCAATTCAAGGGTAATTAATGGCAATTATTCAGTGACAGGTTTTATTTGGAAAGCCTCCCCACCAAGTCTGTAATTTGTCAGAATTCATTCTACGTTCAGTTTCAACGTTGAAAGCAAATAGAATAGACAAAGGGGCTTTCTCCAAGTTTTCACAAAGTATCTCTCCATATTAAGATTTGAGTAGAGCACCGGAATCGTGAGAAAACGAGGAACGTTTCGACTACAAGATTTTCAAGTTTCTCCAAGGTATGAATTTCAAACCTAATAATGGATTTGGGCATGTTTTGTAGTACTTCTTGGTGTAATTCATAGAATAGATGTTTTAGAAACTTGTGATCCAGTCTAATTCATGTTTGGGAATGATCACATAGGTTTTAGTTGAGGTTTTTTTAGGAAGCCTGCAGTTACTCAAGTTTTTGGTGTTGGATTGCTTGTTAAAAGGCAAGAGAATCTTCCAATTGTGTTAATCAAGTTTTATAAACTGGGATTGTATGTTTGTGTTGTTTTGATGTTAATTAGCATGGGGTTTTGGTGAATAAAGTGTTATGGCATGTTAAAGTTGTGTGTTTGCTTCTGATTGGTTGTTTAAACCGATGTTAAACATGATGGGAAAGGGTTAGAATTCGTAAAAGTGTTGAAAACTGCTGTTAAGATTGTTTTAGGGTTGTGCCGCATGCATTAGGGTTGTAGAGTGCGCATTACGGGTTCAACAAGTGGGAATCAAGTTCAGAGAGCTTTTAGTGTGCACATTGGGGGGCGTAGCGCACGTTTCGGGACCGTCGAAAGAGTATGATTGGCTTATACTTCGATGAATTAGTATTCATAAATGTCTGTGTATGTGGTTTGAATTTTAGGTCTAGATGTATAAGTGAGGGAGTAGGGTTGTTAAGTGAGTTTTGCCTTGAAAATACTTAGGTAGTTAGTAATGATTAAAAAAATACATACTTTTGTAGTAAAAGATTAAGCATCATGTCATTCTTGGTAAGGCACTAGTTTATATCGCAATGTGTGGGTGGTAAGTAAAAGTGAATAAATCGTAGGTTTATAAGACCCCAAGTAAGGAGGGACTTCACCGAACGTGTACACTTTTGGGGCTAGCCCGTGGCTATTGCTGTGATCCACTAATAGGTTGCAAACAATATCTTGTGGTGGATATACACCATGCGTAGTGCCCTTGAATGCGGATGTAACAAAGATAAGCTAAGTTAGAAACCAATAGGCACGATATGTTGATGAGCATGAACTGAACTCTAGAGTTGAGTCGGTCACATAAATATAATGTAATAATCATGAATCATGCTTTATAATTTGTTTAATACAATAGCTTCTGTCTCTTGCTAAGTACCTTTGTACTTACCTCAAATGCATGTATGTTGTCTTTGGGGATGAAAAGACGAACATGTTGACCGTGTGTTCGATGAGGACCTCGAGGACGACATTTGAGGATGTTATGCCTGATACTTCCATTTCACTTTTATTACTTGTTGTTTTAAAATATGTTGTACCTTTTTTTGGAACCGTGTTGTAATTTCAAGTTTGTATGACTTGAGACTTCGTATTTTGTAATTTTAGTTATCGTTGTTGTAAGATGACTTTCTATCTTTAGTTGGGTACTTTCTATTGTAATTTCCATTAAAAAAAATTTACCTGAGTCTTTTAGCTTCCGTTAATGCTAAACTCGATATGACATAGTAGAGGATTACGTATAATATAGAATTTATTTTATATTATACGTGCAGAAAGTTCATTTCCGGATAAGGACTCGGTGTCCGGGAATGGGGCGTTATAGTTCGTATCAAAGAGAAACGTCCTTTGATATTCTAAGCTTTCTTCCTTGAGATAAGATTTATATAGATCACTTAGTAACATTCTGATCTTCCCTGATCTTTATGAAAGGTAGTGACTCGCAGAGGTGTTCATGGAGTTGAAAGTTCATGAGTACGACAAGAGAGTCCGATACCAGTGCTAGAGGGCGGTGTTATGCAACCAAGTCATCGACCTCATCAGAATCAGACACTGCCACCTCAGGATCACCAGGAGAAATCTCCATGTTGGCACGTGGAAGGATAAGTTCAGGTGAACATTGTTGGTGACATTCCACCAGTTTATTGACCATCAGTGACAGATGTGTACCCTCCACCTCCACCGGTTAGCCATCCATACTTTTCAGTTTACCCTCCACCCACAAGTCTCACACCTCAACCTACTATACCACCATCAGCACGTTTTGACACCACTATGGTTTTGGTTATCCACCCTATAGACTACACCGGCCATACCACACTCCACCACACCAATAAAGATATCACCCTTACCAACTAGAACCATAGATGGCTCCACTTCAACAACCATGTCCACCACCTTATCCACCCAAAGCACCACTTGGATACCCTCCGGTTTACCCACCACCTTCCCACCGGTTAGACCACAACATGTTCATGACCAAGCACCTCCAGTTGATTGTTACACGAAACTAAAGAGCAACCGTGTCCAAGAATTTTTCAGGAACATAGAGCGGGCCAAGGGCGAGGGATGGATAAGAAGTTTCGAAAAGGATTGCAAAAATGTGAATGTACTTGAGGCGGAGATAGATCACCTAGCCGTTAGGTTTTTGTTGGGAGCAGTTGAGAGTTGGATTGAAGCAATTGAGAGTAGCCGTGGTATGATTTGGGAGTGGAAAGGGCCAATACCCCCCATCGTACTACCAAAAAATGAGATTCTTGCCAAATCTGAGTTTGCTGCTCCAACCATTACCAAATTAACACCTATTCTGTTTATTACTTCAGGTGCTTCTGTTGCGTATAATGTAAATTCCGTGCAAGCCAGTTTATGAATCTCAAGCATGGTTTAAACATGACATTTTTGCAGTTTATGAATCGGTTCGATGAATTGGGAAGGTTTACCCCAAGAACATAGGGGTTGAAGAGAGAAAGTGTTGAGTATTTTATGGTCGGTAGTTAAGTGTTGATTAATTTTCAAAATCGACTTTGTGATTTAAGTGTTTAAATCTTTTAATAGGGTATTAACGTGTGATTATTTTATACACTGTGTCACTAACCATCCCTGAAGTTGAACACTTACATAAGTGGCCATTATCTACTTTTAACATGTTACAGGTACATCTTAATGATTAATTATGAACCTAGTGTTCTATGTGTTATGATACATTAAGAATGATACACTTGTGTTATGAAAGACGACACCATTGTGCAACTTGTATTGTACATTGTGCATTTATTTAATGTGTAACACACTTTTTAATACACTATAATTTTAATTAAATCATTATTTCATTTAAAATATAGCTGACCCATATATTTTTATCTTCACATAAATTCCACCCAAATAAACATGGGGCCTTTAGTTATATAACTTTGTCAACCGAAATTGTTGCAACAATAAGCTTATCACATAATTTATGCCATGAATAAACTTGGACTATACAAGTTGGGTGAAAAGCCATTAATTCCCTTCCTCCTTCTTGATTTGGAGTGATTTACTAAAAATTAAAATTGTAATTAACCCCTAATTAAAAATCTTATTATCCTTTCTTAATCCGACCCCCAATCCCACCCCTTAAATTTGGGTGGGTAAAATAACCACCCTAATTTACGCGCCAAAATCCGATCAAAAGCCCCTTTCCTATCGTATTTCCCCTTTTGGAAAGCCAATTACTCTGCTTCCGTCCCTCTCTTCGCAAAGCCAATTACTTCGATGTGTCTCTCTCTCGGTGTCCAGTCATTGTCCTCGCCATAACAGCCCACTCTTTTCTTCTTCTCCGTCAAACATTGTCTGAGCTGAGCTAGGTGGTAATCGAAAGGGTTTCTTGGCTCTCCATATCGGTATGTGAATGTAAATTAAGCTAATACCATTGAATTGCATGTAAATGATTGAGTTTGTGGTGTATATGATTTTGGAGATTAGGAAGGTGTGTATGTGGTGTTGAATGATTTTGGCAAATTGAGTTTGTTAGTTTACTTACCCTTGCGAGATTAGCTAAAACCGTGTGTTAAACTCTAAATTGAATTGAAAATGGGGGCGACCCCGATTGGAAATGGCTAATTGATTTGAATTGAATTGGTTAAATGTTGAATTGGTGATTTGTGCAGTTATTACCCGGTATGACTATCTATATCTATATCTATCTATTTGGCTATATTTTCTAGTTGCATTTCTAGGTGAATGGAAATCTTATTAAAAGATTGATTATAGTGTGACACAAGTTTAAACTTGTTAATGGCTATGTGAACTTCTATCTGATTTGAAGGTGGACTGATTATAGTGTGACACAAGTTAAAACTTGTTAATGGCTATTTGAACGGAATTGAAATTGATTTATGATTTAAAATAAATTGAATGCAATGCTACATTCAAGAGTTATGGATTTTGTCTATGTGTATCTTGGACGGTAATTATTGTATTGAATAAAAAACAGGATCTCGGTGAAGCGTGATGGAAGATAAAGTTTGTATTTTTCTATTTTACTCTGTGGAGGTTGAAAAATACGTCAATGGTCTATGGTCTTGGAAGTATGTAGGGTGTGAATCCGAAGAATTCTCGACGATTTTGAGTGTAAAAAAAATACATTTGAAGAATTGTATGACATGGTGAAATATGAGTTGGAAATCGATGCAACATTCTATGAGTTTGAGATTAAATATATGTTCCTCATTCGTAAAGCTAGACGGTTCTTGATTGCGATAAGCTTGTGAATCGGTTTATATCTGTTTGTAATTTAAAACAAGATGCTTTATAAATATTTTTGAGGGAAAAGGAAAAGTGTACCGAGGTTTATGAAAGTCAAGAAACATGTGAAGTAGTATATGTGTCGGAAAGTCAAGAAACATGTGTTGAAGGAGATTAAGAGACATATGTTGATGTTTTGGGAAATGGGATGAAAGAGATGTTGGATGTAAGAAGAGAAAGCGTGGAGACATGTGTTGAAAAGAATGTTAATGAAGAGAAAGATGTTGAAGTTATAGGGAATGGGATGAAAGATATGTTGGATGTAAGAATAGAAAGCATAGAGACATGTGTTGAAAAGAATGTTAATGAAGAGATAGATGTGGATGTTTTTGGGAATGCCATGCAAGAGATGTTGGATGTAAGAATATAAAGCATAGAGACATGTGTCGAAGTGTTAGGAACATTTTATTGTGTTTTGATGATGGCCATACTAGCTGTTATAGCAAGCCTGAAATAAGTTAGAATTCTCTGTATAAGTCTTTACTCAGAGTCTGACATGTTGTATAAGTTAAGTCAGACAAGTATTGTACTGGTTGGTAGGACGGCAAAGTAGAAACAGACATTCGGCAGAGTGAAGCCAGCCAAGCACCAGCAGAGATACAATGAAGACATTATGGTCTGACTTATAACCAGGGAAGTCTGTGATGACCTTGGATAAGTCTAAGTTATACTTCAAGTGATGAAACTTAATATTCAAATATGGTGTACATTGATCTCACCCCAATCAATGATCAGTGAAGTACAAAGATTCTCAATAAATTGAAATAATGAAGGAAACTGTGAATCGGCAGAGTAAACTGGCTTTCGGCTGAGTGAAGACAAAACGGTGAAGGAAGATCTAGAACGGCGAAGTCAGAAGAATCACACAACCACTCTGAGAACGGTGAAGTAAATATTACCAAATCAGATTTTGATGAAGATTCAGAAGATCATGCATTAAATGCACAATAAATAGAGGATCAATCAAGGACGGATTTTCTGCTATACGTTTGAAGGAAAAATCCGATCACTGAAATCAAGGAGAATGCAATTAAGGGGGAATCAAGAATAAAATCAAGGAGTATTCCCTCATTAATATAGGCAACGGACGAAATTTCAAAATCAAGCTTATTCAAGGCTATAAATAGAAGGCATTGACAGACAAAGAAAAAGGAACGATAGAAAGAGAAAGATCAAGCAAATACTCTGTAAATTTGAAAAGCCTTCCCTCTGAAAATACAAGGATACATCTAGTGATCAACTCAGACATCAGAACTACAAAGTCATATTCAGTACTGAGATTGATCAAGCGAGTTTGTGAATCATATTCACATCAAACTGAAGCAACTGAATCGGAGGCTATCTGAGAAGGAGTTGAGTCTGTGATAGCTGTTGAAGGATTTTTATCTCAAGGAGCAGCAAAAGAGACTGAATCACTGAAGCTGTTGCAGTCAAGGAGTGATAGTCTTGTAGATTGTGATGCTTGGGAAGCCAAGGACAATCATACTATTGTATCTGTGAAAACAATAGTGAATTCCTCCGATCATCACAGGAGAATAGTGGATTAAGGGATTACACCACCCTGAACCACTATAAGCCTTGTGTCAATTTACTTTATGCAATTTACTTTATAGCATTTATTTAAATTGCCTAGATCATAACTTATATCTGTGATTGTCTAAACTGATTTGAAAACAACATAGTAAGAAGGGACATATCCACTGCCCAAAAGCTTTTAAAAATAAGAAAAGTTTTTGAAACTCCACTATAGTCATTCACCCCCCCCCCCCCTCTGACTATAGTTTCACCCTTCTCTGGGACCAACAATTGGTATCGGAGCAGTGTTCCTAGTATCAGAACCTGTTCAAATCTAGCTTCTGGTAACAAGGAGATCACATATTTTCAAAGTAGTTTTCAAATCTGAGTTTTCTATACATTTACATTTATATCTTCATTTGCACTTATGGATTCCTCAAACTTTTTGTCAAAAGTACCTATTTTTAATGTTAATAATTTTGATGAATATAAAATAAGAATGTTGTTTCATCTTGCAGCAACTCATGAGGAGATGTTGGATGTAATTAATGATGGACCAATCATAATCACTACTGTGGTAGGCACAGGAGCAGATCAAGGGAAGGAAATTGATAAACCTAAGAAAGATTGGACCAATGATGACAGGAGAAGAGCAAATCTAGACTTTGTTGCAAAAGACATGATTCTGAAGACCTTAGATAGCAACATGTTCACGAGAATCAAAGCCTGCAAGACAGCAAAAAAGATGTGGGACAAGCTATCATTGATAAATGAAGGATCTGAAGCAGTTAAAGAAAACAAGTTATCTGTTGCAAAACAGAAATTTGAGAATTTCAAAATGAAGGCTGGTGAATCCATTGATCAAATGGACAACAGATTCTCAAGCATTATCAGTGAACTGCAATAGCTTGGACACACATATCCCTAGAAAGAAGTATGCTTGAAGATTTTGAGAGGCTTACCTGAAAGATGAAAGATCATAACATCAGTAATCAGAGGAACAACAAATCTTGCAAACACAGACACTCTGACCCTGATGTCCCAATTAAAAGCTCATGAATTCGAATTGAACGGTGAAGATGGTGCTCCGGCAGAGACCCAAAGTGCTACTGCACTGGTTGCACCCCAGCAAAGTAACTTTGCCGATTGTATCAGCAGAGAGACACAAGAACTCAAAGAACAGGTAGCTTTATTAGTCAAACGTTTTGACAGTTTAGCAAAAAGAAGCCATTCAAAGGAAACTCATCATCAAACAAGAGGTCAAGCTCAAACAAAGACATGAAGAAGAAAGATGATGAATACAGATGCTTCAACTGCAACAAGAAAGGCCACTTCAAGGCTGATTGTCCTGAAGAAAATAATAAAGATGGCAAGAAGAAGTACAAGGCATCTGAAAAGAGAAAAGGCAAAAAGGCACTCAAGGCTGAAACCGGCAGTGAAAAGAACGAAGAATCATCTGATAATGACTCAGATGATAGTGATGAATAAGACAGCTCCGAAAATGAAAAAGCATGCCTATGTCTCATGACCAAAGAATTAAATAAAGATGAAGGTGACAGCTCAGACACTGATTTATGTCTAATGACCAAAGAATCAAATGATACTGAGGTATCATCTGGTTCTTACTCTTCATCTAATGCATCCACATCTGACACTGCACAATCTTCTACTCTCCCATTAGATACAGTAGACCTAGTCCAAAATCTCATGACTAAATTTGATGAAATTGAGATGAATCATGAAATTCTGGAAATGGAATGCAAGGATCTAAGAAAAGAGAATAAGAGATTAAAGAAAGAACTGGATAAAGCAAAAGTCGAATTAATTAGTAAGAGACCTACTTAAATGATCAACAAAAGCGGAGATGATCATACATCCATTATTGATGGATCGATTAAGAAAATCTCCCACAAGTAAAGGCAACCACTGCACCACTAAATGCACCAGCTTACAAACCCTCAAAAAGGTTTGGATCCAGATCTGGTCTTGGCTACAACAGTCAGGATGAGAGTAGGGACAATGGTCAAAACAATTCTAAATTCAGGACAAACAATGGACCAAAATTTAGAAAGGGACAGACCATAGTGCAACAAACCATCCTGCTCCGGTGAAGTCAAAACCTAGTGTAGTGAAACAACAGACTAAATCCTCATTCCAGCCAATCAAAAACAAAAACCTTCTGAAAGGTAAAGGCAGACTTTATCCTTCATAGGATGCACTACAAGAAAATCTGTTTTTTATAAGGGGAATTTAATAAGGGGTCAAAATCTGGTTATTAAAAATACCTTTTAATAAGGGTTAAAAAAATCTTATGAAAATGATGCAAATTTGATGAGGAACCCTTAATTCCCGTTATTGTTAATCACTTATCCCCTTATTATAATACACCTAAAATATTCCCCTTATTAATGCGTACCAAAAAAAATCAATAAAATATTATTTTGAAATAATATAAAGAAAAAACATTAAAAAACTTATTGAAAAGGCTGGCCTCTTTCCTTTTTCATTATCATTCTTCCACCCCGATTTTCTGCCAAAAACAAATTGCTCTCCGCCGCTCACCCTTCACCGGAGCTAACTTCTTTCGCCGGAGATCATCAATCGAAGGCAGCAGCAGTTCGGCTAGCATCTTCGCCTCTTCGCCTCTCAACAACTTTTCCGGATGATTATTCAATTCTCTTTACGATTCTTCAATTTCCTTACTTTTACTGCTCGTTAACCCCCCTTATGGGTAAAAAGAAATAGTTTTCTGGTTGCGTTTTAATCTTCTTGTGGCTACACGAAGAAATCACTTGAATCCGGTTTCTTTTATTAAGATCGATGAAATCTACCGATGTGCTTGCTGGGACCAAGTGGCCGGCAAATTGGTCGGAAAATTTAAAATAGTCGCCGGAAATCACAAGTGTCTTGAAATTGATGTGTTTTGTTAAGTTACGGGACAAAAATCGATCAATAAGAATCGTATGAGACTAAAATTGATACCTCTCCAAAGTTACGGGACTAATTTTGAAATTTTCCCCAAATTGTTGTACTAAAAATAGTATTTCAGTCATTTTTATTATTGAACAACCCAACCCGAACCAAAATCGAAATTATAGATAAGAAACGACATATTTTTGTATAGGTGTAAGAATACAGAATACATTTAACCCTAAATCATAACCTTCACTTTCCCTCCCGTTCCATTCCAAATCTCAGCCAAGTGAATCATTGGTGCTCTGCTCGACGACTTCTCATCTCATCCGGCGTCCGATGTCCAGCGTCCGGCGTCCGGCGTCCGGCGTCCGGCGTCCTGCATCCGTCATCTAGCTTCCGGCATCCGACATCCGACATCCGACATCCGACATCCGGTGCTCTATTTCTCTAAGTTCAAGCACTCCGAAACTCTTTTATTACAGGCTAGTATGTTCCCGTTTCGATTTCATGTTCTTTTGTTGGGATATTAACAGCAAATGCATCGATCTTTCACAAATCAATTAGATTAGCACTCGTTTGACTAGTTGTGCCTAAACCTTTAAATTAGGCTTGATTTTCACTGTAGACCATACGTCCTTTGATAAAGTAGATGACTTGAAGTGCATAGTTTGGTTTAAATGAGAAATTTGACTTATAATGGTGAAACTGGAGATATTTAGTCTGCAACAGTTTTGAATTTTATAGTGTTAATTAGATTAGCACTTGTTTGACTAGTTGTGCTTCAGCGTTTTGTGTGTGGTAATGCCTGCAGTAAATTAGGCTTTTGTGCTCCAGCAAATCAGTTTTCATGACCCAAAGGAGGGTGCAAGTTAGAATCTTTGGTTTATCTGAAAGGCATTATATTGGGTTTTGCAATCTCCATTTATCAGGCTGAAGTTCTCTCATTGGTTTTAGGCTAGTTGGTATATTTGAAAGGGAGTTTTTATCACTTGAATTGGGAATAAATTTCGGTCCTGCTGCGACGTGTTCCTTTCTTGGACTTCCATTAGGTCACACTTCGTTTAGTGTGTCATGTAGTCTTGACTTTTTTGTGGGTGATGTGTGAGATGTTGGAAATGTATTGTTGCTGGACGGAATGTAGGTCTGTCTTGTATGAGTAAGGTTCAAGTTATTTTGCATACTATCCCCATCATTCTACATTTTATTATAGTATTGTTCTATATTTGATCCATTTTCCAGATGTTTTTATCACCATGTGTTCTGTTTGGTAACAAGACCTAAATCTTTGTCACACAAAGCATGTCTGCATGATTGATTGATAAACTAATGGCATCACATGCTCTGATGGATTTTCATCTAACAGTAGAGTCTGATTGGTTGTCATAATTTGTTGATTTATATCTTCCTTTTTTTGCATCCAGTACATTATGGTCAAAAAACATCAATGAACACGGTTTTGTTGTTACCCGCCCCTTGTTAATTACCTTAGAGAATATTGATGTATTGGCGTTACTAATGTTCGATTTGGTCGTAATTGCCTTTTTCCTTCTTTTAGTTGGTCTTGACAGCAGCAGGTTTAGAGGCTGAAAAAATTATATATCTTCCCAGAAGAAAGTGAAAAGGAGCTGGACACGGGAGAATTAATGTATTCATCGCTGCTGATTATATTTCATGAGCACTTAACCCCGTTTGTTGTTATGTAATCACTAATTGATCGGATAAAAGGTATGTTACTAACTTCTTCTGTTTTTGCATTAAGCAATTACGATATATTCATCAATTGATCGATACTGAGTATGATGAAGTTCTATTTATTTTTACAGTGACTGCTGACTGCTATTTAATGTGGAAAGAGAGCTTTGCAGTATCTGGGCTTTGCGGGAGATACCTGCTCAACTGAGCTATATGTAAGCTCTATTTATTTTTTCTCCCCTTTTATCTTGAATGTGGAGTGTAATGTTTACTTTTACATATAAAATGGAGCTTATCATGATGAGTTGGTTTTGTGGATTTTTATGATGTTTCAGAGTTTTAAGGTGAATTTGGTATTGACTGATTATTCTATGCCTGAGATGAGTGGCTATGAGCTGTAGTTTGCTTAAAAATGTTGACAATTTAGCGATGAACAATTGTTTGGGGCTTAATGTTATTCGAGCAAAAAGTTTGATTTGATGTTGATACGTAGCATTGTTGTCTAAATTTTATAGGACCTGTAGTTATTTGCTTCTCTAGATGTTCTGAGATTATAAGATTTTGGGTAGAGAGTACTTTAATTTGAATAGTTTTTTGTGGTTGCTCTATATCTTTCAATTTTATTACATTTTATGCGTCTAAAAAAGATCAAGGTTAATGTGTGTGTGTGTTTCCTTCATTTTCTGAATTGATGATAGCTAAGTAATGGAAGCAGTAAAGAGGTTGAAAATTTGAGTTATGAAGGACTTGTTCTGAAAAATATTTTATTGTTATCCAAAACCTGGATGAATGTTTCAGCAGTGCACTTGTAGACTCTACTTGTTTATTTCATTTTCTTTTGGGCCTGAATTGTTGAAACAGGGATCAATAGCTCTGAATGAAATTCCTAAGGTCATAATGTCCTAAGAGAATATCACGACTCGCATTGATAGGTAATATACCCCTAAGGTGTTTGTGTTTATGCTCCAATGTCTTGCAATCTGAAGATCTCTAACTTAAACCTTGTATAAATATGCATTTGGTAATCTTGAAATCCCTCTCAAGGTTCTGTATGTCATAGGTAGAAATATGTGATTTACTTCGGTTTTGTATGCAGTGTTTACTCTTTAATGTGACCTTATAGTCTGTCAATTAGATTTGTTGAAAGCAGTATGCTTTTCACTTTTCAGTGTCTACACCCCTTAATTCTGTTTGCTACTTTGCTGCAATTATCAGAGTGTATTAACTGTGCATGTACTCTTAGAGATATAATAAGTTACCTATGTTTATTAGAACCAAAATTGCGCTCTTTGTCCTGATGAATTATTTGTTGAAAGTTTGGTTGACTAATATGTTTTTTTTTCTCACACGACAGTGTGTGTGCAAGTGTGCCACCAGAGTTCGCAAACCTGAATGAGCTACAACTATGGAATGATATGTATGGAAGCAAACATTAAGCTATTTCATGTAGACATGAGAATGCCAACAAGTCTGGATGTACGTACCTAGAGGATCAGATCATGCAGCCCCATAAACATGTTTCAGATTTTATTTTATTTTATTTTCCTCTGGTTTTGATGCCTTGATATTAATGCAGATCATGGCTTCCCATCAGGAGATTGAAAAGATTGTGCGTGAACATAGGTATTGAAAAAATACTCTCAACCATCTACTGTGTTTATTCCTCGTAAACCTGAAGCTTCATAATATTGGTGAAAGTGTATCTATTTTTCCTATTTTCGGATATTACATTATAGTCTTTCTTCACTAATTATTGATGGAAGTTTGACTTTATGTAAAATATGTAAAGGTGGATGTTTGTATAGTACTGTGAGTGTACATGTTCTTGAATGCAGTTGCTATTGGCAATTTGTTATTGAATCCTGATTTTGCATTTTCTTGTTATTGAATCCTGATTAATGAGAGGAAAATAATCTATAATGAGGGGATGTTTTTTTTTTCATCAAATCGTAATTTAATAAGGGGTAAATTACCTTATAATAAGGGTTTAGATTTTTATTAAAAATGATTTTTAATAACAGGAAAATACCATTATTAATGTCCGATATTATTAATAACGGGATTGAGTTTCCCGTTATTGAATACATTTACCGGCGGAGGCAGTAATAAGGGGCCATAACAGGAAATTTCCCGTTATAAAAGGTTTTTATGAGGGGAAATGGACAATTAATGACGGGAAGTACCCTTATTAATAGCCGATTTTCTTGTAGTGATGATTGGAATGTTGCACCTCCAAAATACAAGAAGAAACCATTGAGTGATATGCATCATGTGTTTAAGAAAAATCAATCTAGATATGTTCCTAGACACATGAAGCAACACAGGTTTCCTACTACATATTGGAAAGTGAAGAAGGATGTACATGCACCAAAAGGCAGAGAAAAGTATCAGAATATCTTCTGTAAATATATTAGAAGTTATTCTGCCATGCCTTATACATATGAAGTTGATGACTTCAATTATCCAAAAAGAAGAACTTTTGGATATACACTTGGTATAGGAGGCATGAATGCTAACAAGTATGGACCCAAACAGTGTTGGGTACCAAAACATAATTAATTTGTTTTGTAGGATGTCTGGTACATAGATAGTGGATGTTCCAGACACATGACAGGAAACAAGAGATGGCTCATTGACTTCAAAGTTTTTGATGGACCCAAAGTCACATTTGGAGGCAAAGAAAACCCTGGCAAGATTAAGGGGGAAGGCACAATACTCAAGAACAATTTGAAGATTCAAAATGTAGCATATGTTAGAGGACTTAACTTCAATCACGATGAGCATCGATCAATTCATGACAAAGGCTATAATGTACATTTCAATAAGGAAGGATGCAAAGTGATTCACACCAAACCAACACAAATAGTTCTTGCGGGAAGAAGACAAGATAACATGTATGTGGTGGATTGGAAAACAAACCAAAGCGAAAAACATGTCCGCTTGTCAAAAATAAACAATCAACCAAATTGGATTAGGCACGAGAAGATTAAATCACTTGAATTTCAAGACCATCAACAAAGCTGTCAAAGAACAAGTTAGTTGAAGGCACACTTGCCAGAGATCACATACAAGAAAGAAAGTCTATGTGATGCATGTCGAAAGTGGAAACAAATCAAAAATTCATTCAAGACAAAGCCCTATCAATCTACAACAAGAGTTCTACATCACATTTGCACATGGACTGTTTGGACCAGTCACACCATAAGTGTAAGTGGTAAGAAATACACCCTAGTAGTGGTGGATGACTTCTCAAAATACACTGGACCATTTTCATGAACAAGAAGAAAGAGACACTCAAAAAGTCGCCAGATTTGCTAAGAAGACTCCAAAATGAAAAGAATCAAGATCTTCAAGATCGAGATCGATAGAGAATTGAATTTCTTAATGAAATTATCGAACCTATTGTGAAGAAAATGGAGTGCTACATCAACTATCTGCAGCAGGAACTCCACAAAAAAATGGTGTAGCAGAAAGAAGAAACAGAACTCTCAAAGAAGCAGTTAGAACAATGATTACTGAAGCATGCTTGCCAAAGAGATTTTGGGCTGAAGCAGCAAATACAACATGCCATACACAAAATAGATCAATCATCAAAAAACATCATGGAAAAACTGCATATGAAATATGGAATGGCAGAAGACCTAATATCTCATATTTTCATATGTTTGGATCAAAATGTTTTGTTTTGAACAGGAACCAGCTGCATACCATTGATGAAAAGGCTGATGAAGCAATCTTCATGGGATACTCATGCACAAGCAAAGCATTCAGAATACTAAACAAAAGATCATTGGTGATTGAAGAATCAATTCATGTAGTTTTTGATGAACCAAATACAAATGGTGAAGATCTTCAAGATCAAGAAGAGGAAGCAGCACAAAGTGAAATCTACACAAATGCAACCATACCATCTTCCATCCTAAATAACCATTTTGAAAATCATGAGGAACCACATATCAATACAACAGAAGAAGCACCAGAATTTGAAGTTCATGCTCAACATGAAAGTGTGGAAGCACCAAGTGAAGAGCAACTTCAACCTGATCTTCATTGGCTAAGAGATCATCCTGAAGAACAAGTCATTGAAGACATTCACACAGGAGTTAGAACCAAAAGACAACTGGAAAATATGTTAACATGTTTTCTATCACAAGTGGAACCCAAGACAATAGATGATGCAATTCAAGATGCAGATTGGATCACAGCCACAAGAAAAACTAAATGAATTTGAAAGAAATGAAGTCTGGGAACTTGTTGACAGACCAGATATGGCCAACATCATTGGAGCAAAATGGGTATTCAGAAACAAAATGGATGAGCAAGGAAAAGTTGTCAGAAACAAAGCAAGGCTAGTTGCAAAAGGCTATTCTCAAGCAGAAGGAATAGATTATGATGAAACATTTGCACCAGTAACAAGATTAGAGGCAATCGGACTCTTTCTAGCTTTTGCTGCATACAAAGACTTCAAAGTCTATCAAATGGATGTCAAGAGTGCATTTCTAAATGGACTCTTGGAAGAAGAAGTATATGTGGAACAACCTCCTGGTTTCCAAATCAAAGGAAAAGAAGACAAAGTATACAAACTCAAGAATGCCCTCTATGGACTCAAACAGGCACCTAGAGCCTGGTATGAAACACTTTCACAATTCCTGATCAATAATGGATTCAACAAGGGAACTATAGACAAGACTCTATTCAAACTAGAGGAAGGAACAAGTACATTGCTAGTACAAATCTATGTTGATGATATCATCTTTGGATCAGAGGATGAAAATCTATGTGAGAAATTTGCAAACCTGATGAAGAGCAAATTTCAGATGAGCATGATGGGAGAATTAAATTATTTCCTTGGCCTTCAAGTAAAGCAAATGAAGAATGGTATTTTCATTAGTCAAGCCAAGTACACAAGAGATTTAATACACAAGTATGGGATGGATACAAGTGGCATAGCAGGCACACCAATGTGTGCAAGAGTCATTCTTGGAAAAGATGACGCAGGAAAAGATGTCGACCAGAAAATGTATAGAGGAATCATTGGATCCCTACTATACCTGACTGCAAGCAAACCTGATATAGCATATGAAGTAGGAGTATGTGCAAGATTTCAAGCACAACCAAAAGAATCACATCTACTAGCAGCCAAAAGAATCTACCCGACTGCTAAACAACAACAACCGTCCTTGGCAAATCCTAAACCGGATTGCTTCACAGTCTAAACCTTTGATAGAAATCAAAGTTGGGCTAAATTGATTCTTGCTTGTGGTTCTTCTAAGTGTCAAATTCTGGATACAGACTTTGTGGCTTGAACACTTGAAGAATTCTGGATGTGAACTTGTTGACCGCAATGATTGGTAGCAATTCAGATGAACAAGACTTGGGCACAATAATAATTGTATTATCGCGTTGTTGTGCGTTTGATCCTTGATGCCAAGTCCTCTATTTATAGTGTGAGGTTCAACTTTCATCTTGCATGAATTTTGAATTTCTATCAACGGCTATATCTTCAGATGTCAGATGTTAGTGACCATTCTGACATGTTAGTGCTTCATCCAATAATATTTCTTGATTTGTAACGTTCAAATGTAAGTTCAATTCTTTCGATGACTGACTCTAAAATTGTGTATCTTGATCAGTTTTAATCTAAGTATGTCAGTTATTAGTTTGTCAACTGACTTAGAGCATTAACTGAGTTTTTACTCTTCTTCAAAACTTAGTACTCTATTCATCTGATTTCATATGACTTAATCAGAGTACACGATATCCTTAATAAATCATCTAAGATATCATTGTCCTTATGATTCATAGGTCTTCGTAAAAGATCCATAAAGTCAGTTCAGGCCATCACAGACTTACCTGAATTCTAACTTTACAGTCTCGGCATAATCTTCATAACTGAGTTTTAATCCTCAGTTCTTCATTCTTCAATAACTGAGTCTGTGTCCCTCAGTTCTTCATCTTCTAGATAAGTCAACCGACTCAGTGTCCCTCAGTGAACCTACCCCATTCAGTTCTGAGTAAACTTCAGTATTAGTCAATATCCAGGTTTCTAGATGATTTCCAGTTCTCAGTTTTACGACACTCTAACTATTACAGTGCTTGTCTGATATAACCTATACAATTTTCAGACTCTAATAAATCCTATACATTTAGTTCTAGACATCTTTTAGCTTTTCACTATAACAGCTAGCTTCAGCACTACATCAATGGGGTGTAAATAAGTTATACAATGCAAAAATGAGGTAAAACTGGAAACTGAATATATCATTAAGATTCACAAAAACTGAAATAAGTTATACAATTGTTAATGAAAACTGAAATATGAACTAAACGGCTTTCTGCATAACTAGACTAAATTTTCTTTGTTTATCTTGGAAATAATATTCATTTTCCAACTTTGTATCTTCCTTGGAGAAGGCCTTGAGATAATCAACTTGGCTTGATAGCTTCCATTTTCTCCAAAGAATTAACCTAGGAAGATCAGTGTTGTCTCTATAGTACTTTTCAAATTCATCAACATCTGCCTTCATTTGATCTTTCTTGTCCTTGATCTGAAGTTTCTCTTCAATCTTCTTTATCTTCTTATAGTTTTCCATTTTCTGACTATGAAATTAATCTAACAATAAGTAATTAAGAGATTCTTCATAATTTCTGTACTTGTACTTGGTCTTGGTAGGATTTTAATCTTTGACAAATTTCATCCACAAATCCTGTGTTAGCGTAGCTCTTTTATCTCCAGGTTGACTATATTTCAGAATGAGCTGCTCATCACTGAGTTCTTCAATTTGTCTGATATGGGATTCGGTTACAGAGATTTCCCTTTCATCAAATCAGTCAGTTCACCTTCTAGTTTCAGTTTCTCTTTTTGTAACTTCAGCTTTTCTTCTTCTACTTCCCCCTTTTTGGCATCATACAATTGATTGATCAAGAGATGAGTTGCTTTTTGATATTCTGATATGCATTTTTATGATTTTAGAACTGCCTTGAGCTCAGTTTCTTGGCAATGAATTCTCTGATTCAGGTGCCATTCTGCTTTAGCTTGAGTTTCACTATCCTCCATGGTTGTGACTTCAAACTTTTCTTTCAGTTTAAGAATTTTGGAAAATGAGTTAGAAGTTATCTTCTTGATAGTGTCAAGCTTTGTATGAACGGAGACATCAATCTGTTTCCTATAATCCAAATATCTAGAAATCCTTGACAGTAGAGCATTGTACTCTTCTTTCTGATTGAGCATACTGTCCAAGGTTGATTGGACCTTGTTCAGTTTTTCAGCTGTCAATCTTTCAGTTGGATCTTCTTCTTCTTTGATTAAAGACTGAGTGTCATCTTCTAACACCATCAATTGTTGATTATCAGCTTCTTGTGCTTCTTTCTTATTGTCAGTTGTCTGATCTCCAACTGGAAATCCTTCCTGCTGAGTATCAGTTTGCTATTCTTGGCCTTCCGGCTGTAAAACTGTACTCTGTTCTGCTTATTTCATTGAATCATCATCCTTATCATCATCTTTCTTCTTTAAAACATCCATCGGTACAGATTATGTAATTGATTCTCTTTTTTGAGCTATTTCTTTGATTCACTTATTGCACTTGGTGAGAAATTCATCCATAGGAAACAATGCCTATAAGTCTTCTATTACAAGTTTATCCAAAAATAGCTTCTCTTCACTTTGCAAAACATCATTGATAGATTATTGGGAATCTTCAGTCTTGAGCTTCATTCTCATCAGATTGATGATTCTTTCTGGTTCAAAGATGTATTTTGAATTTTGCTGCTGCAGAATTTGTTGTTGCTCTTGATTGTCATCCATAGCAGAAACTTGTTTCTCTAATATCTTCTGTTTCTTTTGAGAAATATCTCTAGCAAACTGACTGTCTTTAGTTGTCAGCTGTTGTTCCCACTCAGTTGGTGCTAGCTCACTTGAAGTACCTAGGAACAAACACCTACGAACTGAATTTACCTTCTGTGAGTCAGCCTTGTGCTTAACTCCTTTTTGTTGAGCTATTTGCTGAGACACAGTATTCTTATTGGCTTCCGGTTGGGAAGTCTGTACCTTTGAACTTACCACTACTACAATTTTCTCTGTGTTCGTAGATGCAACAGCAGTTTGTTCTGCCATTTTACCTTGACTGAGTCTTTCCAAAAAATGCTGAATAACTCTCCTGACTGATTTCTTCAACCAAAATCTCCTAACTAACTTTCTTCCTTTAGCTTTGGTTTTGCTACCACATGCTATGTAACGCCCCGCTCCCGGATACCGAGCCCTTATCCGGAAGAGAAACGTTCAGTGCGTATAGAATTAAATAAATCTAATATTATACGCAAGCCTCTACGTCGTCGTATCAAATAAAAGCAAACGGAAGCTAAAAAGACTCGGGTAAAAACATAAAAAATACTATGAATAGAAATTAACCATACTAAAGATGGAAATGTAACTTTATTACATTAAAAGGAAAATATGAAATCCAAAATAAACGTACGACAAGTCTCAAAAGACCAAAAGCCTACTCCAAAGGTACTAAAAAGTCTTTAAATGAATAACATAATAAATAAAAGATAACTCTTCAATGAGGCGTTGTCATCGAAATTCTCCTCATAAACATGCTCAACCTGTTCGTCTTCTCACCCCACAATGCATACAAAAGAAAATGCAAAGGAGGTAAGTACATAGTACTTAGTAATAGTGAGAAGCTATGACAACAATTAAAATTGGTAAAGAAAAGATATTTAATCGTTTAGTTATTTATGTGTGACCGACTCAATCTGGTGTTCATTTCATGTCCATCAACATGAATTGACTAGGCGTTTCTACTTAACTTATCTATGTTACAACCGCACACAAGGGCACTACGCGTATCCACTTTTAGGACACTCTTGGCAACATATTAGTGGATCACACCAATATCCACGGAGTCTAGAATAGGTAAACTCCGATAGTACGCACACCTCAGTGGAGTCCCTCCGTACTTAGGGTTTTTTTGACTTACGGAGTTCTTCCACCTTCAGAGGTAGCACACTCGTCGCGATATAGACTGGTGCATATCCAAGAGAGAGATGTTGTTTAATCTTTTACTAGTCAAATACGTAATTTTATTAGAATGATTAACTAACCACATTTGTGTTTTCAATTAATCTCCCTCACATTTACTACTCTCTTCCTAGACCACTAGACATCAACAAGGCCTAGCAATTACACAGACATTGATGAATGTTAATTCATCAAAGCACAAGCCTATCATGCTCTTCCGACGGATCCGAACTTCAACTCCCTTTAAGAGTACATTCGGTGTTTTAACTGAATGAATCAGAAGTTCAATTCAGGTTTGTTTATGTTTATCCAATATTATCATATCATAAATAAGGGTTTAAAACTATAATAACATGATTATGAAGCTCGAAACCAAGCTGAAACGATAAAACAATAAAAACAAGGTAAAACAGGTCAAACGCCCGTTTGACATCCTATGGACGCCCGTTTGGCATCGAACGCCCGTCCAGTAAACCCAAACGCCCGTCCGTAAAAAACGGCTACATCCTGAATCAAAAGTCTAACCTCAAACGGCCGTCTTCCTGGTGCAAACGCCCGTTTGAGCTGCTAGGGTCTCAGATGCCCGTCTTCCTAATGCAGACGCCCATCCGCCTGGGTTTTTCCCAAAACGCTAAAATCTTCACAACTCGATTTCTGAATCGTTTCTAACCTAATTAACCTCGTTTTCAAAACAGTAAAACACAGAAAACATATCTAATCAAACCATAGAAAGAGCCTCTTACCTTAATTTCCAGCAAAACCGCAAGCATAACGCCAAGCAGCTGCAACAACTGTTGATCCTCAACCCCAAAACCTATGTGATCAACCAGAAACCCTAAAATCCTATTTCTTTGTAGAAAACCGAAACTGAAAAAGCCTGTAAAACTGAAGATTACCTGGGTTTACTACTGTGAAACTATTTTTAGATTTTTCTACGCTTCAAGACGATCGTTTCGACTACTCATGGCTGCGAAACAGAGCTACGGATCACAAGATACGAATTTTCAAGAATCGAACTCTACGAATACCGAAAACTAGGGCTAAACTGAAAACATACGAAATCGAGAGATGTTATTTTCCAAAGTTGCGTCTCCTCGCGTTGATCACTTTTCTTTTCTGCGGCATCTTGAACAGATGAACGGATTGATCACACGGTTCTTCCTTTTATTTCGCTTTCTTCTCCACGTCGCCTCTCTGTGTAGCGCCGTTCCTTCTTCCTTTCTTTTCAGAATTTTCTTGTAAATTAAAATAAGGTATTTTGGGGATTATTCCCTTTTATAGCCATTTAAATAAATCCCTTAACTAAATAGCTAAATCCTTTTAATTAAGTCCTTTTTATTTAAAATAAAAAGAACAAATAATAATTAGGTCGTAGTGATTAAACCCAATTACTATTTTACCCTTTCTGAAAAGTCGGGATGTTACATTCCTTCCACCTTAAGAGGAGTTTCGTCCTCGAAACTCGAATGTAACCGAGAGGTACTTGAACTTTGGACTTTGCAAAGCGTTTCGTCTCCTAACTCGTACAGTCTTCTTCTTCTTCCATCTTCCTAACTCTTCCACCTGTCTTGAGCTATCTCGAGGTGGCAATGATCTACTTCAATCTTTCTATTGGCTTGCTGTATCAACTCTGGTCTCGTATTCTGTTGTCGCTCCACTTCATCCCAGAAACTCATGTTCTTCTATCTCTATCTTCATGAAAGATCGCCAGCAGTACTGTTCCAATTCTTGTACTCCTTCGTCGCTCCGAGAGGAATTACAATTGTCGTCTCGAGGTTTTCCATTCTTCAATGTCCTTCCCGATCTAGCACATTCAGAACCCAAAGCTGATTCCGATGCCAACTGTTGCTATCTTCAACAAACTCGTGACCCAAGGCTGGTCGGTTCTGACCACTCACTTGTAATCAAGACCATTGGATCTTCCTCTTGTTTCTTCACGAACTCATCAACTGCCTCGAATCCTACAGTCATCGGTTTACCACTCTTTGCTTGCTCCTGCAGACCTATGTCCCGAGTGCTTGAGTTTCCCGACTGACTCACAGCTTCTTGGCATACTTGACTTCCTTCGATCTCCACTTCCCTCATGGCACCACAAGTTTGCTGAAGAACTGCAAGGATCCTGGCTGAAAGACTTCTGAGACTTCTTGGGGATGGGGAACATGCATTCACCATACTTTCTCTCTGACGGGCTGATTCAATCCTTAGGCCAATTAGGGTTATCTTGGAAAGTAAAAGAACTTGAAAAGTGACAAGTTAAGTACCAGGGTGGTATGGCAACTAGGTAAGCCAAGGAAGGGTACAATGCACTTGAAATAAAGAAGGTTGCTTGGGTTACAAGCAAAACAAGATGATTCCGTGTTGAGGAAAGTTGAAGTTGGTTCCAGGATGAAGAATGAGGCATTGTATCATAATACAAAAGATAGTCACCAGAAGGAAAACAAAAGAACACCTTGCAGATGAAATTCTTTTGAGAGAGTGGAATTCCGCAAGATACGGTGATCTACAAGGATTTCAGAGGCAAGTTGAAAGAATGGTAATAGGCTTTCATATAAACCTTTAGAAAGAGGAGACGTTAAAGGGAACATCATCTGATGGACTTGGAAACATTAACTGTGAAGGAAGGGAATACTGGACTTGAGAACAGTAGGCAGATGACCTTGATTATTAAAAACTTGGTTAACAAAAATGGATGTTGGTGAACTAGGAAAAATATTCAGTTCGCATAAGTTCCGTAGAGGGAACATCACACAACAGAAAATCAAGGTAAAGGTGCATGGTCGAGTGCCATAAGGACTAAAAAGAATTTTAGAAATTAAAAAATAGCAAGGATCTCAACATGAAGTAGCTATGGAGGGAAAATGAGCACCTCAAAAGGTCTCAAAATGAAATTAAACACTTGTCAGGAAGTGTCCGAGTTTGCAGTAGTCAAAGAGAGGTTATTACGAGTTTTAAAAGAAGTAGAAATTTCCCTCAAGGAATTGTAAGGGAATATCAAAAGTCTCGATAAGTAAACGGTAAGCAAGATCTTTTAAGTGAAGAGGAAAAGACACATAAGAATTGTCGGATAAGGTTTGATTTCAACGAATTAATTCAAACCTTCAAAGAAAGTTTAAGCGATCATTGACGATTCAACTCAAGATTTCAAAGTTGCACTACTCGAGAGGAATAGTACACTGCCAAGGAATAAACGCTCAAGGTTATTCCTCGTGTGGGAATGAAAAGGTTAAAATAAAATAAACTTTCAACCGGTATGATAGAATTGTGATAGAAACGCCATAACAGAAAGTGGAAAGTCAAAATGGTGTATATGGCGGTTCATGGCTCTAAATGGCCTGAAAGAGAGTTAAAACTGAAGGGTACAAGGTACAATAATCTGAAATGGAGATCAAAAGTTTAGGAACTCAAAAGTCGGTTGGCTAGTTGGGTTCGTACGGCATCTTGAAAAAAAATTACATACATCGCTGAAACTGGTTTAGCATAAATTTCTAGAAGGTTAAAGATAGGTAACTGAAAAGGAATGTCATGGTACGCTTAAAAATTTACCAGCAAAAGAAGATATGCATACCTTAAAGGAACAGACAGCATTAGGTGAAATAGTTACAATATCGACACTACCCTTAGGAGGGGAGCTGAGAATAAACACAAGTAAAAAGAATGTTCTGACATTAAAAGGTTCAGAAAACCTTGAATTTCCATGAACGATGGGAGTGCAACAATTTAGAACTTTGAAGAGAATTTGTTTCTTGATTTGAAAAGTATGAAATAATGAGTTTGTTCAAAAGAAAGGCCTACGGAGATATGGTTCGGAGATAATTCATGACACCAAGCCGAGAGAGTTTGTTGCGTTTAAAGATCTCGAGTGAGGGATTACATGAGAAACAAATTACCAGAAAAAGTATAACTACAAAAGGGCACGAAAAGGGTCTTAACATCAAACAGGGCATGCCGGACGATAGCATCTTGGTTCTCGTTTAACACTGCAAAATAAACTATAACGTTAACTTTACAAACTCCCACTAAAAGATTTAAATCATAAGGAGATCAAACTTCAGGGAACTCCTAAACATAACAGTCGTAACTTACTACCCTCTTAGCCCAAACTCTAAGTCAAAGAGGTGAATATTCCTTTTAGGTTGCTGTGTAAGATTTTTACTCTGGATCTGATATTATCAATTTTTACAGAACAAACGAAGAGGAATTTGATCACGATCCAAAGAGAAAAGATTTAGATACTAGAGGTTCCCAGGGGATATAAAAATATTAGAATTTTTGAATGAAGGTAAGTTGGTCAAAAACAGTTATTTCTGACGATTGCACAAGCTGCCAGAATTTCCAGATTAATAAACACTGAGTTGAATTGCAAATCGAGATCAAACGAAAAAGAATCTGAACTTAATTCCAAAATAAAAGCTGTAGATAAAATTTTTGTCTGCAACATATCAAAAATTCTGGTCATTTGAAGATGTTTAACCTGTTCAAAACAGAAAAATAAGTGAAGGTGCTGCTGCAGATTTTCTGGACAGAGTGTCCGTTATAAACATGAATTTTCTGAACAATCCATAATGATTGACGAGTTGATGTAAAAAGAGAAATTGTAGATAAGACAGTAATCTACTTTGCTGAAAATTTGCAGAATTTTTAGAGTAGGGGAAGACAGTCTTATGTTAGAGGGAATACACGGAAACAAAAACATTCACTCATGTTGGGTAAATTCAAACACAAGGACAATGAAAAGTATGTGCCAAAGTAAGAGACCTTTAACACTATGAGTTGAAACGACTGAGGAGTACTTGGTAATAATAGAGTTACACATGGAGTTCGTGTAGAACCATCTCAAGCAATGCAAAGGTCAAAGAATGTTGATGAACTCAAACCAAGTGATAGTGAAAAGAGAAAGTGGAGGACTTGTAGAGCTGAATCAAATATCATTCTCTACAAAGTTAGATCAAGATAAAAGTAAACTTAGATATTCATGTGTAGAGAAGGTGAAGAGATTTCAATAGGGAAAGAAAGGAAAAAGGAAATCAACCAAGAGGACCTCGACTTTAAAGTGTAGGCATAAGACTCCGATCCCAAAGCATTACTTAAAGGGGTTTCATTTAACCCTATGTGACTTGCTACGGTTTGGAACTTCAAAAGAAGAAAGAGTTTCTACTAAGGATCCTAGAAGGAACAAAACTGAGGTGATCACATAAAAGATGTGAACTGAGAACTCAATCTAACCTCCGTCTAAGATGACACTTCACTTGGTCCTAGTGGAACTTAACCACGGTTTAAGGATTCTTAGTCATACGAGGATTACCACCAAGCTCAAGTTCTAAAGGGTCTAAAGGAATCTTATCTTAAAGGAAGAGAAGCATAGGACAGAAGGACGCTTCTCTCTGATACCAACTGTAACGCCCTGCTCCCGGATACCGAACCCTTATCCGGAAGAGAAACGTTCGGCACGTATAGCATTAAATAAATCTAATATTATACGCAAGCCTCTATGTCGTCCTATCAAATAAAAGCAAACGGAAGCTAAAAAGACTCGGGTAAAAACATAAAAGCTACTATGAATAGAAATTAACCATACTAAAGATGGAAATGTAACTTTATTACATTAAAAGGAAAATACGAAATCCAAAATAAACGTACGACAAGTCTCGATAGACCAAAAGCCTACTCCAAAGGTACTAAAAAGTCTATTAAATGAATAACATAATAAATAAAAGATAAATCTTCAACGAAGCGTCGTCGTCGAAATCCTCCTCGTAAACATGCTCAACTTGTTCGTCTTCTCACCCCACAATGCATACAAAAGAAAATGCAAAGGAGGTAAGTACATAGGACTTAGTAAAAGTGAGAAGCTATAACAACAATTAAAATTGATAAAGAAAAGATATTTAATCGTTTAGTTATTTATGTGTGACCGACTCAATCTGGGGTTCATTTCATGTCCATCAACATGAATTGACTAGACGTTTCTACTTAACTTTTCTATGTTACAACCACACTCAAGGGCACTACGCGTATCCACTTTTGGGACACTCTTGGCAACATATTAGTGGATCACACCAATATCCACGGAATCTAGAATAGGTAAACTCCGATAGTACGCACACCTCAGGGGAGTCCCTCCGTACTTAGGGTTTTTTTGACCAACGGAGTTCTTCCACCTTCAGAGGTAGCACACACATCGCGATATAGACTAGTGCCTATCCAAGAGAGACATGTTGTTTAATCTTTTACTAGTCAAATACGTAATTTTATTAGAATGATTAACTAACCACCTATGTGTTTTCAATTAATCTCCCTCACATTTACTACTCTCTTCCTAGACTACTAGACATCAACAAGGCCTAGCAATTACACAGACATTGATGAATGCTAATTCATCAAAGCACAAGCCTATCATGCTCTTCCGACGGATCCGAACTTCAACTCCCTTTAAAAGTACATTCGGTGTTTTAACTGAACGAATCAGAAGTTTAATTCACGCTTGTTTATGTTTATCCAATATTATTATATCATATATAAGGGTTTAAAACTATAATAACATGATTATGAAGCTCGAAACCAAGCTGAAACGATAAAACAGTAAAAACAAGGTAAAACAGGTCAAACGCCCGTTTGACATCCTATGGACGCCCGTTTGGCATCAAACGCCCGTCCACTAAACCCAAACGCCCATCCTTAAAAAACGGCTACATCCTGAATCAAAAGTCTAACCTCAAACGTCCGTCTGCCTGGTGCAAACACCCGTTTGAGCTGCTAGGGTCTCAGACGCCCGTCTGCCTAATGTAGACGCCCGTCCACCTGGGTTTTTCCCAAAACGCTAAAATCTTCACAACTCGATTTCTGAATCGTTTCTAACCTAATTAACCTCGTTTTCAACATAGTGAAAACACAGAAAACATATCTAATCAAACCATAGCATCTATGATAATCGATCAACGAAAAGACACATTTTTCTATCATCTAAACACCTTATAACTTGATCTAAACCTTATAAACGATAATTGGAATCATAGGAAGAGCCTCTTACCTTAATTGCCAGCAAAACCGCAAGCAAAACGCCAAGCATCTGCAACAACTGTTGATCCTCAACCCCAAAACCTATGTAATCAACCAGAAACCCTAAAATCCTATTTCTTTGCAGAAAACCGAAACTGAAAAAGCCTGTAAAACTGAAGATTTCCTAGGTTTACTGCTGTGAAACTATTTTTAGATTATTCTATGCTTCAAGTCGATCGTTTCGACTACTCATGGCTGCGAAACAGAGCTACGGATCACAAGATACGAATTTTCAAGAATCGAACTCTACGAATACCGAAAACTAGAGCTAAACTAAAAACTTACGAAATCGAGAGATGTAATTTTCCAAAGTTGCGTCTCCTCGCTCTGATCACTTTTCTCTCCTGCGGCATCTTGAACAGATGAACGGATTGATCACACGGTTCATCACTTTTCTCTCCGCGTCGCCTCTCTGTGTAGCGCCGTTCCTTCTTCCTTTCTTTTCAGAATTTGCGTGTAAATTAAAATCAGGTCCTTTTTATTTAAAATAAAAAAAACAAATAATAAAAGGGATTATTCCCTTTTATAGCCATTTAATTAAATCCCTTAACTAAATAGCTATATCCTTTTAATTAAGTCCTTTTTATTTAAAATAAAAAGAACAAATAATAATTAGGTCGTAGTGATTAAACCCAATTACTATTTTACCCTTTTCTGAAAAGTCGGGATGTTACATGCTAACTCAATTATGTGTTTTTTCTAGATCTACTTGAACACATATCCTGACCGATTGAATTCTAGATCATCCCATATGATGTTCATCAGATATATCCCATCTTTAGATAAATTATTCAACACTTTGTGATGTCCTATGACATGCTTGCTGATCCATCTGCTGAGTAGGGCAAACTCATTTTTTAGACGGTCGAGTTTCTTATTGAGGTTGGTAGGTTGATCTGTTCCTGAAATTTGTTTGCGAAAGGCTTCACGCTTGAGGGCAAACAGGCTAGGTCTATTGATTCGACAATTGGCTTCTTGAAATCGAATATATGCCTTATTATCTCTTCGTTGATAGTAACCTTTTCTCCACGAACCTTTGTTATTAGAGAGTTCTTCACCATCTTCATATTTTCCCAAAATGGCAATATCCCTTCCAAGTCGAGATCTTTTTGCAATTTTACTTCCTGAAGGTTTCTCAAACCTTGTGTGTTCTTGATCTTTTCGCATATATGACTGGCGAGAAGAGTATTGTTGCAAAATTCTTCAAATTCTTCAAAAGAGAGACTTTTTACAACGGCGATTAATTTGGATTCCAAGGTGTGTTTAGAGGCGGCCATTGTAAGTATTTTTCTGGGTCTTGAGCGAGAGGAAATTTGAATTTTGTGTATAGAGGAGATATGATAATGAGGAATTATATAGAGAGTGTATAGATAGGACTGACGGTTTCTAATTTGTATGATCTTCTGAGGATTTTGTACCAAACTTTTCAAATTTCACTGAGTGTTTTGTGTAACCGATGCATGTACTATCTGACATTAGTGGGATGTACAAGCTACAAATTCTGACAGAAACGGCGGTAATTAAATGCGATGTAACTACTGCCGGTTTTATCCTTTTATCTTTTGACTTTCTTTGAGTGGATAAAATCTAATGCTGAGATCAGTTCCTTGTTGAATTCAGTTCCGTCATTCTTCAGTTTCAGTTGAGATTGTTGATGTCAATGACTAATCTATCAAGTGAGGTCACCCAGCATGACAAAGATCAATCCCCTTGATGAATCTCTGAGCTTAAACTGACTTAACTGACTTTGATAATTCCTAATTCAGTTCTCCGCATTGAAAACCTTTCATTGTCCAGTGGTTTTGTAAAGATGTCGGGCAACTGATCTTCAGTTGGGACATAGAGAACTTTAACGTCCTTTTTCTCTACATGATCCTTTATAAAGTGATGTCTTACATCAATGTGCTTTGCCCTTGAGTGCAAAACTAGATTATCAGTTATAGCTATTGCACTTGTATTATCACACATTATAGGAATGAGTCCTTCTTGTATCCCATAATCTCTTAACTATTGCCTTATCCATAAAACTTGAGCACAACAGCTTCCAGCTGCTATATACTCAGCTTCAGCTGTTGATGTTGAGATTGAGTTTTGTTTCTTACTGAACCATGACACAAGTCTATTTCATTGTAACTGACATGTGCCTAAAGTACTTTTTCTGTCCACCTTGCATCCAGCATAATCTGAGTCTGAGTAGGATATCAGCTTGAATTCTCCTTCTCTTGAATACCATATCCCTACTCCTGTTGTGTCTTTTAAATACTTGAAGTTTCTCTTGACAACTGTAAGATGACTTTCTTTAGGTCTGGTTTGAAATCTGGCGCAAACACCAACTACAAAGGATATGTCTGGTCTACTTGCTGTGAGGTAAAGTAGACTTCTAATCATTATTCTGTAGAGAGTTTGATCCACATCATTGCCATCATTGTCTTCATCTAATCTGATGTTGGTTCCAATAGGTGTTGCAATGCCATCGCTATTCTCCATTCCAAACCTTTTGATCAACTCTCTTGTATACTTGGTTTGGTGAATGAATATCCCTTCATTCATTTGTTTCACTTGTAAATCAAGAAATTAATTTAATTATCCCATCATACTCATCTGAAATTTGCTCTTCATCAAACATGCAAATTTTTCACAGAGTTGTTAATTTTCTGATCCAAAAATACTATCATCAACATAGGTTTGGACTAGGAGAGTACTTTCTTCAACTTTCATTCTGAATAAAGTCTTGTCAATGGTTCCCTTGATAAAGCCATTGTCTACCAGAAACTGAGATAGAGTCTCATGCTAAGCTCTTGGTGCCTGCTTCAGTCCATAAAGAGCTTTTCTCAGTTTGAAGACTTCATCAGCTTGATCTTTGATTTCAAAACTTGGTGGTTGTTGTTCATAGAATTCTTCTTCAAGTATCCCGTTCAAAAATGCACTCTTAACGTCCATTTGGTATGCTTTGAATTTCTTATGGGCTGCAAAGGCAAGAAATAATCTGATTGCCTCTAACCTTGCAACTGGAGCATAAGTTTCATCGAAGTCTATCCCTTCTGCTTGTGAGTAACCTTTGGCTACAAGCTTTGCTTTATTTCTCAGAATATTTCCATCTTCATCAAGCTTATTTCTGAAAACCCATTTGGTACCGATTTTGTTGACATGATCTGCTTTATCCACCAATTCTCATACTTGATTTCTTTCAAATTCATTGAGTTCTTCTTGCATGGCTAATATCCAATCTAGATATTTTAGTGCTTCTTCTATCTCTTTAGGTTCAGTTTGAGATAAAAAGCAAGCAATCATAGTCTCTAGCTGATTTCTCGTGTGAATTCCATGTAGAAAATCACCAATCACCTAATCTTCAGGGTGATCTCTCATCTATTGATGTACTGGGGGTTGCATAAGAGGATCTTGATATGTTGAACTTGATCTTCATGATCTTCTTCTTGATTTTCTTGAGCTTGATTATCATGAACTGGGTCAGTTTCATGTTGTTCAGCTGTAGGTTCTGCTGTTGGAAACTGAGGCTGACCCTGATCTGAGGATTCTAAAATTCTAAATCTCTCAAGGTCGACAAAAACTGATTCTGGTATTTTTGGTAACTGAGACTGAGAAACTGGTTCTTGTTTATCATCAGTTATATCACCAGGAAAGTTTGGTTCATCAAAAACTACGTGTATAGATTCTTCATGCTTGAGTGTCCGTTTGTTCAGTACTCTAAACACTTTACTGACACTTGAGTATCCCAAAAATATTCCTTTGTCAGCTTTGGGCTTAAAATTTTTGAGTGATCTTTTCCATTATTGTGGATAAAACATTTGCTTCCAAAGGCATGAAAATATGAGACATTTGGTTTCCTTTCGTTCCAAATCTCATAAGGTGGCTTTTCATGTCTTTTTTTCACGAGTGCTCTATTCTTTGTGTAGCAAGCTATTAACTGCTTCTGCCCAATACCTTTCTGGTAGCTTTGATTCACAGATCATGGTTCTGCCAGCCTCTTTGAGAGTTATATTCATTCTTTCAACTACTCTATTTATTGAGGTATTGATGTGGCTGTAAGCTGATGTAGCATGCCATTTTATCCACAATATTCAATGATTATATTGTTAAGAAACTATGTTCCTTTATCTGATCTAATCTTGACAATTGTTACACCTTTCTTGTTTTGGAGTCTCTTGAGAAGTTCTGTGAGGTGTTGCTTGGTTTCACTTTTCTTTGACATGAAAATTACCCATGTATATCTTGAGTAATCATCCACTACTACCAATGTGTACTTCTTTCCACTATCACTGATAGGTGTGACTGGTCCAAATAAGTCCATGTGTAGAAGTTCTAGGACTTTCTAAGTTGAATGCTGAGATTTTGTCTTGAAACTTGCTTTTACTTGCTTTCCTTTTTGGCAAGCATCACATAAGCTATCCTTCTTGTACGAAATCTCAGGTAATCCGATTACTAATTGCTTTTTGACCAATGTGTTGATGTCATCAAAGTTGAGGTGACTCAGGTTCTTGTGCCATAGCCAGCTGAATTCTTATTTGGTATGCACAAGTAAACAAGTTTCTGAGACTGCTGTTGACCAATCGACAACATACATATTCTCTTTTCTTCTTCCAATAAGAACTACTTGATATGTTGTTTCACTTACAACGATGCAGAACTTCTTATCAAATGTAACTATGTATCCCATGTCACAGAATTGACTTGTGCTGAGAAGATTGTAGTGTAGTCCTTCCACATATGATACGTTCTTGATTGTAACTCTATTTCTGATCAGGGTTCCATAACCTTTTGTATATCCAAGTCTGTCCTTACATCCAAAATTGACTTTAGGTCCATCTCTAGCAACAAAATTAATCAGACAGTCTTTGCTCTTTGTCATGTGTCTTGAGCATCCATTGTCAAAATACCAAATATCCGTCAAGACAATTTAAGAGATTTTAGGTACCCAACTCTGTTTGGGTCCATACAAGTTAGTTGTAAGTACAGCTCAAGGAATATTTCCATAACGTCTTCTTTGAAAATTGTTGCACTTGTTTTCATATATATAATCCACACTTCCATAGTATCTGTATCTAGATTGTGCCTTATTTATATGACCTCTCAAGTCTTTTGGCTAAAACTGGTTTCCATGATGCTTTCTATTATTGAAGACTGAGTAGTAACCATCATTTTGTCTGTACTGAGGTCTGTGCTGACTTCTGTACTGAGGCTTCTGCTGAGGACTTGGGTAAGTCCTTTGCTGAGTCTTCGACTGAAATTTGTGATAAGTTTTCTTTCTTGAATGATTGTTTGTATCGGTTTTAATAATTGGTTCAGAGAAATTCCAATCATCATCAGCGGGGAATAATATGCCTTTCCCCATGACTTTGTGAATCATTGAATGATTAACATTCTTGGATTTACTTTGACTGAAGTTTTTCTGATTCTCGACATGATCAGCTTTTGTTGATCTAGCAGTTGATCTACCATTCTTGTTTCCTTGATATGCAGCTAATTTACCTTTAGATGTGCTTTTGTTATTGGACGCATCTGACTTCTTGGAAAACTTATTCTGATACTTAGTTGATTCACGTGGAACTGGTTTTACTAGTTCAGCATGCTTCTCAGTTTGAGGAAATTGCTCAGCCACCAACTTAACACCAGTTTTGACATTTGGTTAAGCAGATTTACTTGTTCATTCCTTCGAAGTTTGCCGTGTATCAAATCCTCGGCCAGTTCTGTCTCTATATGGCTTTCCAGATTTAAATCCAGTAGCTTAACTTGATTGAGGAAAAGATTTAGTTGATGCTGCTGATGCAGTAGGCTGATACAGATTCTTTCTTTTGTTAGTTCTAGTCAGTTTCAGCATGTTCAATTCAGCCTTCAATCTTTCGACTTCTAGAATTAGAGCTTCTTTTTCTACTTTAATTGATTCATAACCAGCTTGTATAGCCACCAGCTGATTCATCAATTCATCATGATTTTCTTCTAATTCTGGATTTCTTGGAATGGAATCAGCAGTTGAAGAACAAGCATTTGCATGGAAATCTATGCTGAGGTATATTTAGAGTTGGATTCACATACTTCATTTGAATCTTCCATGTGAGCCATCAGAGCTATACCAATTGAGAGTCTTTCAATGGCAGCTTCAAAGTTTGACTCATCTCCAGCTAAGAGAGCCCTTCCACCTGTTTTTCATTGCTGAGTTTTCTTACCAGTCAGCTCTGGACATTCAGCCTTGTAATGTCCAGGCTTTTGGCAGTTAAAGAAAGATATTCATCATCTTTTATTTTCTTATGAGTACTTTTCAGTGAGTGGATGTCCACTTTTCATTCTTCTAATTTTGTTCATCACGAGTGCCATTTGTTCATCTATTTCACCTAATTGCTGAAGATCCCTAGAGGGAGTTTCTTGATTTTCATTGGATGATGCTGCAAGAGCTGTTGTTTTGGGTTCCTCCAGAGCTTTGATCATTGCTGTTGTAATTGTGAAATCTTAGCTGAATTCATAAGCTTTCAGATCTGAGAATATTTTGGAGGAATCTTCTACATCAAGTCTTCTTGACTCTTCCATAGCTGTGACTTTCATTTTCCAGCACATAGGTAAAGCTTTCAAGATTCCGGTGCTCATTTCTTTCTTTGTATATTCAATCTTGAGTAGTGCTAGTTCATCCATTATTGCGTTGAATCTTGTTTCCATCTGTTCGATGTTTTCACCTGACTTCATCTTGAAATTCTTAAACATCAGTTGGGCAAATGAGATCTTGTTTTCTTTGATGTAATCAGTTCCCTCGCACACCAGCTGAAGTTTCTCCCATATTTCTTTTGCAGTTGTGTAGTCTTTGAATTTAAGATACATGTTGCTGTCAAGAGTTCTGACGATGATATCCATGGAAACATTGTTGAGATTGTTTCTTTTTCGATTATCATTGTTCTATTGGCTTTTGGGCTTGGGGACTCATACTTGATCACCATTAACAGTTTGCATGTCGAGTGATTTGGATAGGCCCATCAGTAAGTATGTCCATCATCTCATCATGAGTGGCAGCTAGAAAAGCCTGCAACAACGTCTATATTCATCAAAGCTGTCCATGTTACACATGAGCATCTGTCTGGCATACTGATTATTATCCAGAGTGTGACTGAGTTTATGCAAGAAATGAAAACTGAAAACTGAGCTTATTCAGGAGAACAACTAGAGATTATAATTAGAACAAGTGAGCTTTTAACATAGGCTTGTTTAAGAACACTACTCTGATACCAATTGTTGGTCCCTTTGAAAAGCTGACACAAGTATAGAGGGGGGTGAATAAACTTGTCACCAAAAATTAGATTTTAATTCTGATTAGTTCAGTTTTAAACTTCTGTGGAGTTGAGCTGACTTAGTTGAGTATAAATCAAAACTGACTTATGCTGAAATTGAGTCAACTGGCCGCAGATAAGTTTTAGCCTCTATGCGGATCTTGTTGTTTCTAAGAAAAAGATGATGAATATGCAAAACTAAAATTCTGGAGAATATCAGTTTGTAAATAGTGAGTGAATTCGATCAATTTGTTCAGTTATGTTGTATGAGAAAAATTATGTGAAAAACAATCACAAATACTGATAAACTGAATAACAGAAAGTAAATACGTAAAGTAAGTAAGGCAAGAATTATTGTGGTTCCAGGTGGTGTAATCTAGTAACTTCCAAAATAGTACCATTAGTTATACCTTTATTCACCATGAATTCTGCTCAAGAGGGGTTAGATAGGCTCGTTATTGTATGGAATATGTGTTAAATGCTATGTGTATGTTTCTTGGATCATAATTCTGCTTTCGTATTATTTCCCCGAATATTTGGTACTGTTTTGTCTCGTTTTATGTGTTTTATAGGATGTACCGAATCTAGAGCATTGGAGTGTGGGTATGGACCAAAGGAAGTATGTTGGGCTGAGTAAAAGAAGTCCAAGAAGAAATCTACTGAAGAAAAAGAGGAAAAGTTAGCCCGGTTTACCAAGGGCCAGGTCCGGTAAACCGAGGGCCTTGAGGAACAAGAAATCAATTCTGCCGTATCTACTAGGTCGGTTAGGGTTTATGAGAGTCATAAGTCAGTCATTGTATCTATATAAGGCCACAGAACTGAACAACTTAAAAATATATCATATCTATTATTGAATCTTCAATTACATTATATAATTTTATGAAATAAAGTTATTCAAAGGAGGAGTTATTTATGGTTTTCTCCATTTCTCTACCATCTCTAGCTTGAGTAGATCAAGCTAGATCTCCATTTTTTAAGGTATGAAGCTTTGAACATTCCTTTTTGTCTTCAATATGGTAGCTATGTTCGAATTTATGTGTTTTAGTTAATCTACATGTTTAATGACCCCATGATTTACTTATATTAAACGTAATTGAGCAATGTCGATCCAGAATTAAGAAAAGCTGCCCACGGTAAACCGGTGGTCTATCCCGGTTTAACGATGCAATATTTAGAAAACTTAATCTGAAGGACTCACAATAGCTACATTGATCGACAAGTTTAATTAATAGTAGGTTAGATCTAGCCAATCTACATATTCTAATCGTAAAAATAAGATGAAATACAAATAGTGAAGTGTTAATTTGGACATAGCTTTGATGGACCCTATGAACGTGCTGATCAGTGTCGACACCTGTCTAGGCTGGTTAGCGGTATGAGTTAGCGCTCGATATCGTCAATTCTAGTTCTTTATGTGTATGTGCTATTATGGACAAATTAAGGAGGGTAGCTTGTGTATAGATTGTCTACTACCATGGTTGGAGTAGATAGGGTTAGGAGTTGCACCCGTAACTTATAATTAAACTAAGAGCTCACTCGATTAATTTAAGGAAATTATGTGGGGGAGTAAATATAAAGATTGACTAATCCAAGTTAGTAGATCGGTGAGAAGAGGGGGAGAAATACCAAGTTTCTTTCATGTTTATTGTTGGTCAAAGACCATCTATGTCGCTTCTTAATTAGATTAGAATCGTTTATAGTTAAAGTTGCATTGTCTCTGTGGGATCGACATTGACTTGCATTTACTATACTATGATGTACGTAGTATTCTTGCTAGTAATATCGATGTTAGTGACATACACGGGTTCAAGATTTTTGGCACCATTGCCGGGGACAATGGCCAATTTAAAGATAAACGTTTTAATCCAGATTAACAAGTCATTTTTATTTTATTTTCCTTTCTTTTGAGTCTTGAGTCGTTCTGGATCAAACCTACACTTGTTAATCTGTCAGAATAAGAAATTTTAGGCCTGGTTTACTGAGGATTACCCCCGATTTAACGAGGCCTACAAAATCGAATTCTAAACAACCTTTGTTTTTCTATGTTATTCCTAGTTGATTGTAGTTCGTAGGTCAGCAACGGTTGGGATCAACCCTAACCAAAGCGGGAGTTGCTAACCTTTTCTTTGTTTTAGTTTATCTCTTTTGCCGGTAGTATAAGGACACTTCGGAAATTCAGTCAAGCCACATCAATTAAGGCTAGACGAGTCAGACACAATGCCTCGTACTGTGTTGAACATCAAACAATTCTCTATGTACCCTGGATTAGAAGATAAAGTGCAATACGAAGCTAACAATAAGCACGCGAGGAGGAGACTGAAAAGCTTAAACAGGAAACAGAGGAAAACCTAATGGAGTATGAGACTTATCGGCCAGGTACATTTCCTATTGAGCTAATTGACATATCGTCCGATTACGAATTGACATATCATCCGATTACGACTCCGATGATCCGGAGGAGGATCTGGACACCATGTTATCAGATTCTGAGAATTACCCAGATTCTGACACAGCGGAAAAGTTAGGAGACCCTGGAACGTTTCGACTCCCAATTTCTATCAATGGTATATCTGTAGGTTTAGATTTTTGTAATTCCGGTTCAAGTTGTAACATTTTACCTCTATCCCTCTGCCTGAAGATTAAGCTTCCGGTCATTATAAATCAAACGTGAACTATGACCTTCATTGATAGGACTAGAGATATGCCTGCCGGTCTGCTGAGAAAGTGCACGATAAAGGCAGGAGGGTTCACTTTTCCAATTGATTTCATGGTTATAGACGCACCGGATGACCCAAGTGCCCCAGTTTTGTTAGGAAGACCTTTCTTAGCGACAAGCAGAGCTGGGAGATTAATTTAGATTGAACAATGATGCAGTATCTTTTAAAATCTTAGAGCCCTTAGATAATATGCCAGAAAGTTGCAAGATGACTTATGATTCATGAAAAGTAGAAATCATGGAGATAGAAAAGTAAGGGCACAGGCAACGAGAGGTTTTAGTAGAAACTTGTGAGCAAGAATTCATGACATTAATGTTTAGAGAGAGCGAAGAGAAGCACCACAAGAAAGTGCTCACGGAAGCTAGTCCTTCCGTATTGCATAGTGATGAATTAGAGCTTAAAGTGGAAAGTGTGGAGTCCTTGGGCATGAAGATTAAATCTTCAAGCAGAGGACGACCAAGCACACAAGCAAAGAGAGAGATGCATGCTAGCAATAGATCTCAGAAAGTTTCTATTGAAAACCATGAAAAGGCACTCTTGAATGGTAATGATCAACGAGAAGGGAAGTGCATGACGGTTAAGACCTCGAAGATGCATGTTTGGCGAGTTAAGGCCCCAACTTTTGGTTGATTGATGGTCCGAAGGTAAGTTGAGCTGACGACTTTAAACTCAGAACTATTCCTTTAAACCCTTAGGTAGATTAGGAGTGAATAAAAGTAGACGGATGAAGGGACAAGATTTTTTTAATCCTACCACACCCTTAGGTTTGAAACCGATGGTTGTTGGAAAGGTTTTTTTTACTCATTGTGGATTCTAGTGAAGTAGGGTAGGATTGAGTCGGATATAGCAACAAAAGGAGTAAGAGACTAGTCAATTTGAGGTCAGGATTGAGCAGTGAGATTAATTAAAGTGTGAAGTGAAGGAGTATAGAGAAATATGGGGAAAAGAAGCCCCAATAAACCGAGGTTCACCTCCGGTTTACCGAACTAAGATTTTCAAATTTCCGAGTGTCTGATTGAAAAGCAGAATTTTTAAAGACACGTGGAGGACACACATTGCATCAGACACCACCAGTCAGCAAAAACCGTCCAATTTTCCCTATTTTCCAACTTTTCATCCTTTCCCATACTCCACCATAACTCCACCTCAATCCCATCAATCACACCCTTAAAACCCTCACCCTAATTACTCCTCTACCCACTATCCCACCAAATCCTTCCACCTTCTACCCATTTCTCCTAATTAAACACTGTTGGAAATCTTATTTATGTTTTGATGATGATTCGTCACGTAATTAGACAAATCACTTACAACCCATGATGATGAAGTCGTAACTAACTGTTATAGTGCATAATGAAAGAAGAAGCAAGAAATGGTCCTGAGATAAATGTATAAGTTCTATCTAGAGTCTGAACTTTGTATAGGTTGTTTCAGACAAGCATTGTAATAGAATAGGAACTAGGCGAACAGCTGAGTCACAACAAGAAAACTGAGTTATAGCAAGAAAACTGAATATGCACATGAAGAACTGAGGGTTCAAACTCGGTTATGCTAGAATCAAGAAGATAAGTTCGCCGAGGACACAGAGACTCGGCTGGCTTATCTAGAAGATCAAGAATCGAGGACACAGACTCGATTATGGAAGTCTCAAGAATCGAGGTGGCAAACACAGCTTAGAAGTCGATTAAGTCGTGACTATAAGTCGATTCGAGCAAGTCTGTGGTGACTGGCTGAGTTTATAGATCATGTAAAATCGAATAATCTTAAGGACAAAGATTATCGATTACTGGATAAGAAGAAACGATTGGTGTACTCTGACTTAGTCAATTGAAGTCAGATATTAAGTATACAAGGTACTCAGTTTTGAAGAAGAGTAGAAAACTGAGTTAAGGCCTTGTTAAATTTAAACTGACAATACGACAAAAGATCGTACATGTGAACGTTGGCTAAACGACAAGTGTAACGGCTACAAGAGCTAGTCACCGTTACATCACCCCTATAAATACACAAGAGAATCACTTAAAAAGAGACAGAGAGGAGGATTAGAAAAAAGAGCTTTACAAGCATATATTCAAAGATTCAAATCTAGATCCACAAAATCAGATCAGATATATCTAGAAAAAGGGGAAGCCAACGGAATTGCCTTGAAGACTTCAAAGAAAGATCAAGTAACCCAGAAAGGGGGAAAGAAGGCATCTTGGAGCTACAATGTCAGATCCAAAAGAATCAGACAGCTCACTGAATTAATCCTTGATTAATTCTAAACCTAACCTTTGCGAAAAAGGGTTGGCTGTGCATAGTTTGAAGGGAGCAATTCTACATTTCTTCATAGAGTTGCAACTTAGTTTCCACAGCTGTTGGTGCAGTCTGAGGAATGTGTGTTGGTATTAGTGGTGAGCTGGTGAAGGAGCAATTCCACCTCCGAAAGATCAGTGTGCAGGATGAAGGGAGCAATCTCACCTTTCTTCATTTTGTGTAGACAATGAAACTAGGGTGTCATGAAGGACTGTCATAGTGCTAGGATTTTGTAACATTTATCTCATTATTCTAGTGATACCTCCTACGCCACAGGAGAAGGGGAGACGTACGGGATTACACCCCCCGGAACTTGCATAAACAAATCTTGTGTTGATTTACTTTTTGCATTTGTGTTTGTTTTATTTATTGCATTATCTTTCTGCAAACACTAGACACTGAGTCAGCACAGAACTGATACATAGAGAGTCTTAGAACTTAACTGGCATATCTATTGCACGAAAGGCTAGTTTTATCCACTGCCAGTTAACAAGACTAAATATAAGTCAGTATTGACTTATACTCAGTTGAGCTAACTGAACTCCACACAAGTTAAGGGACATGAACAAAATAGAACTGAAGATCAGTTTGAGTTTCAGAGAAACTCAGTTCCTAGGGCTTTTCCAACTCAGGATTAGTTTTTGGTGACAAGTTTATTCACCCCCCCCCTCTAAAGTTGTGTTAGCCTTTCCAAGGGACCAACAAACACTCTTTCACCATCATTATTCATCATTCTCATCTACTATCATCTTCTTCCATCGCCAAATTTCTCCATTTCTTTCCCTAGAAAAAAAATCGGCCACCATCACCACCACTATCACCACCATACATCAACCAAATCCAAACCTTTTTCTTCCATTTTACCAACCCAAACACCATATTTTCCATTCCTGTTGCTGATTAGTCTTGCTGCTGCAATAGTGAAGTTCTATAGTTCATTCTTTTTTATCATTAGAGCACATTCTCAGAAAGAAGCCTAGAAAATTCTGGCCTGTAAATCGAGGCTTACCTCCTGTTTACCGAGGGTACTTTTTCAGAATCAACATCATCAAAGGTCTCTGTATCAAACAGGATGGGTCCCAAACGTAGCAGAACAATACATCATCCAAGTGGTTACCAATATGTTTATGGAGAGGCTAACCCCTTGATAGATGGGGTTGAGCAATTTCATTCTCAAGAGATCTACGAATCGTTCAGAGGGAATTGGAACGGACGACCGGTTGAACGAGAACGAGGAGTAGAGTTGGACGATTGTGGTATGATCTTGCCACGATCCCTACAAGTACAAGATATTCTAGATATGGCCGAGGCACCGACACGGTTCAATGCTATGGTGGTAAGAGAATTGTATGCTTATCTTTCGCATAACCTAGGAGCCACATTTGCAATGGTCCGTGGTGTTAAGGTTTATTTTTTGATTGAGAAAATCAATGCACATTTCCGGGATCACAACCCACCAGTGTGTCATGACGAGTACACATCCTCGACCAATTTGAAGATATTGAGAGGATGAATGTGATAGGTGATTACCTTGGGGTGCAATGGAAGCGCAATCCTATGGGAGCCGCCACCATCTTCATGGATAGTGAATTATCTTGGGATCGGAAAATGGTTAACCGATTTGTTTGTGCCTGCCTTCTACCAACCAAGCATACGGTCTCAGTCACAATGAAGAGGGCGGAGTTGATGTCCTATTTGGAGCAGGGATCTCCAGTCAACATCGGTCTATTGATGCATAGCCGTATTCATGAGCTTGCCGCCATATCCGAGCACGAGCAGTTGCCATATGGGCAGATGATTGACATGTTTGCTTTGGAGGATGAGGTGAAAGTTCTTTTCAGTGACTATTGGGAAGACCCTAAGCCGATTATCAGTTCATAGTCGGTTTACGCATACCAAGACGGGTTGGTCAGAGAGCTGAGAAGGAGCATACTCCCGTCCACGGAGCAACCCGGACTCAGAGAGCTATGTTTGAGGAGCATTCTAGAGAGGTTTTGAGTCTTCATCGCAAAATGGATAGGATTATAGACTTCTTTGGCATTCCTCCATCGACTCCTTCACCTAGGACTGCCCTACGTAACGGAGCTTTCTTCTCCGCCGCTGCTGTGTCGAGTTCTGCACCACCTCCCGGTTTTGAGCCTAGAGATGACTAGAAGGATTATTATGATGAGGGCTAGTTTTTCTTCTTTTCGTTGTTGTTCTTTTCCATTTTCTTATTTTCATTTTTTATTTCCTATCTAGTACATGTAGCAGAATTTAATTACTCTAATGATTTTGCCCGCTTAATTTGTTTGAAGTTATTTATTTTCTCTTTTACTGCCATGATATTGTTATACGATTTCTTGTCGCCACAATTCTTCTTGGTTTGTTTGAGATATTTAGCACAGATTCTTCAAGGACTACTTCCATGAGCCTGATGATTTATGTGACGATCCAATTCTTCTTTGGCTCCACCCTTAACGAAGCTAAGTTTCTTTTTGTTTTACTTTTTTTCATCTTACACATTGGGGACAATGTTTCGATTAAGTGGGGGGTACGGGACGTCACATAGCTTCTTAGCATTATATTCCGTGAATTACGTGATTATCTTGATTCTCTTTGATGCACTGTTCACCACCTATACTTTGATTCATGTCGACAAAATTTCAAAAAAATATGATAGCTTTGATATTTTTGAGTTAATTGACTTTATCTTTATTCTACAATGTACAAGTGAAGGTAAGTGCCCACTTCTGAAGTAGTGGCGTATTAAGCGCATATTTTGTTATGAGCCACCATTTAAAGCACGTATAACTCACTTTCTTTGGTATGTAGTCGATAGCATATTGGTTTGACTAGAATTGACCATGGCTTTATCCTGAATTATGTTTCACCAACGCTTATAAAGGCAAAGGAATTTTGGATTCGGTAGTTTATCAAGAGTGAGAACGTGAGGATAGATAAATCAATGAGAGTTCACCCGCCAAGAAAGAGAAGTGCATTGAAATATTTACATCTATATTCTCATTGATTCGATGGAGTGTAAGAAGCACGACTTTTGCATAGACCGATAAACGCGAGCCTAAGAGTAATACTCAGTTCTCGATCTGCCTTGCCATCTAATTTGAATGATGAAAAGCATGTTTGAGACTGTTTAGTTCGACTACGGGTTGACGTAATGTGAGATTGTCTGCATTACTAAGCGGTTGTGAAAGTTATTGCACATACACATACACACATTGGCTCATGACGTAAATAGTGTTTAATGCGTTACTGATGGATATGAGTGGCATGTTCTTGATCTCGAATTTCTGAAGCATAGTTGTTTTTTAATTAACTTGTACACTGATCAGAGTGACGTTTATTTTTTGCCTTTTTGCTTGGGACGATCAAATGATAAGTGGGGGTAGTTGATAACGCCCTAAATGCTACCATTAATAATACATTTATTCACCCCGAATTCTACTCAAGAGAGGATAGATAGGCTCGTTATTATATGGAATATATGTCAAATGCTATGTGTTTGTTTGTAGGATCGTAATTCTGCATTTGTATTATTTTCCCAAAGATTTGGTACTATTTTGTCTCGTTTTATGTATTTTATAGGATGTACTGAATCTGGAGCATTGGAGAGTGGATCTGGACCAAAAGAAGAATGTTGGGCCGAGTAAAAGAAGTCCAAGAATAAATCTGCTAAAGAAAAAGAGGAAAAGTCAGCCCGGTTTACCGAGGGCTAGGTCCGGTAAACCGAGGGCCTTGAGGAACAAGAAATTGATTCTTCCACATCTACTATGTCGGTTAGGGTTTCTGAGAGTCATAAGTCGGTTATTGTATCTATATAAGGCCGTAGAACTGAACATCTTAAAATTATATCATATCTTATTATTGAATCTTCAATTACATTATATAATTTGATGAAATAATGTTATTCCAAGATTTTGAGGAGTTATTTATGGTTTTCTCCCTTTGTCTACCATCTCTAGCCTGAGTAGATCGAGCTAGATCTCCATTGTTGAAGGTATGAAGCTTTGAACGTTCCTTTTTGTCTTCAATATGGTAGATTTCTTCGTATTTATGTGTTTTAGATAATCTGCATGTTTAACGACCCAATGATTTGCTTAGATTAATCGTAATATAGCAATGTAGATCCAGAATTAAGAAAAGCAGCCCCCGGTAAATGGGCGATCTATACCGGTTTACCGAGGCAATATTTAGAAAATTTAATCTAGGGGACTCACTACAGCTACGTTGATCGATAGGTTTAATTAACCATAGGTCAGATCTGGCAAATCTGCTTATTGTAATCGTAAAATTAACATGAAATACGAATAGTGAAGTTTTAATTTGGACATATTTTTGATGGTCCCCAGGAACGTGCTGATCAGTTTCAACAGCTGTGTAGGCGGGTTAGCGGTATGAGTTAGCGCTCGATATAAGCAATTATAGTTCTTTATGCGTATGGGCTATTGTAGACAAATTAAGGAGGGTATCTTGTGTATAGATTGTCTACTACCATTGCCGGAGTAGATAGAGTTAGGAGTTGCACCCGTAGCTTATAATTAAACTAAGAGCTCACTCGATTAATTTAAGGAAATTATGTAGGGGAGTAAATCTAAAGATTGACTTATCCAAGTAAGTAGATGGGTGAGAAAAAGGGGAGAAATACCATGTTTCTTTCATGTTTATTGTTGTTCAAAGACCATCTATGTCGCTTCTTAATTAGATTAGAATTGTTAATAGTTAAAGTTGCATTGTCTCTGTGGGATCGACCTTGATTCGTATTTACTATACTACGATGTACCTAGTATTATTGCTAGTAATATCGACATTAGTGACTTACACGAGATCCTAATCTTGTCAGTCCACTCTTCCTCTGTGATGTAGGAGGAAAAATCAACTAGAACTTTCTGAGGTAGCCGGTTACAAAAGGTCCTAATTGATATTCGTTGACTAATCCCTAGCTTCACTATCTAAACAACTGTAGAACATGTGTGATTTTTGCTTTGCTACTGCTTGAAGCACTGGTCCTTAGAGGGTTGTATTGCCTCTTCTCCAGCTCCATCACAAACACAGTCTACCCGACTGCTAAACAACAACAACTGTCCTTGGAAAATCCTAAAGCGGATTGCTTCACAGTATAAACCTTTGATAAAAATCAAAGTTGTGCCGAGAATGAATAAATTGATTCTTGCTTGTGGTTCTTCTAAGTGTTGAATTCTGGATAGAGTATATGTAGCTTGAACACATGAAGAATTCTGGATGTGAACTTGTTGAGCCAAAGATTGGTAGCAATTCGGATGAACAAGACTTGGGCACAATAATACTTGGCAGCAACTTGTTGTGTGTTTGATCTTTGATGCCAAGTCCTCTATTTATAGTGTGAGGTACAACGTTCATCTTTCTTGAATTTTAAATTCTATCAATGGCTATATCTTCAGATGTGAGATGTCAGTGACCGTTCTGATATAACAGTGCTTCATCCAATAATATTTCTCGATTTGTAACGTTCAAATGTAAGTTCAGTTCTATGGATGACTGACTTTTAACTGAGTATCTTGATGAGTTTTAATCTGAGTATGTCAGTTATCAGTTTGTCAACTGACTTAGAGCACTAACTGAGTTTTTACTCTTCTCCAAAACTTAGTACCTTGTTGATCTGATTTCATATGAATTAATCAGAGTACAGCATATCCTTAATAAATCATCTAAGATATCATTGTCCTTGTGATTCTTAGGTCTTCGTACAAGATCCATAAAGTCAGTTCATGCCATCACAAACTTACCTGAATTCTAACTTACTGTCTTGGCTTAATCTTCATAACTGAGTTTGAACCCTCAGTTCTTCATTCTTCAATAACTGAGTCTGTGTCCCTCAGTACTTCATCTTCTAGATAAGTCAACCGAGTTTGTGTCCCTCAGCGAACTTACCTCCTTCAGTTCTGAGTAAACTTCAGTTTAGTCAATATCCAGTTTTTAGATGATTTCCAGTTCTCAGTTTTACGACCCTCTAACTATTACAGTGCCTGTCTGATATAACCTATACAATTATCAGACTCTAATGAATGATATACATTTAGTTCTAGACATCTTTTATCTTTTCACTATAGCAGCTTCCTTCAGGACTTCATCAATGGGGTGTAAATAAACAAATAGATAAATAAGATGAATCATCATCAAAACATAAATTTTATTTCAAACAGAAAGTTAATTCCAAGGTATGTTGGGCCTATTAAGATCATTGAGAAAGTTGGACCGTTGGCATACAAGCTTAAGTTACCAGATTCAATGTCAAGAGTTGACAACGTATTTCATGTTTCAATGTTTAATAGTGCTTGACAAAGGTGGATGTTGAAGCTACAGTAGAGCTGGAAGTTCTTCAATATAATCTTGAGTATGATGAGAAACAAATCAAGGTGTTGGATCGGAAAGAAAATATGATCAAGAGACAATTGATGACTTTGGTTTTGTTGCAATAAAGCAATCATTGACCGAACGAGGCAACATGGGAAGTTGAGGATGACATGATCCTTGAATTTCAAGATTTTCATAATTTACCAGGTACGTTTCTGTTGTTGAAACAGTGTCCTAAACCCAATCGGGTTGGACCGGATCCGACCGGGTCGGATCATTTCTACTGTTTCATTATGTTTATACATTTATAAAATGGCTTTTCCGTTGTCATATATTTGTTCTTTTAAAGAACCAATTATGAATTGTTATATGATAACGTCCTTAGTATTAAACTGTGATAGAGAAACCATGATAGGCGATTATGGTTGATGAGATCTCTAATCACTTTAATAAGTTTGATACTTAAATGTCTCTAGGCTGATGTACTATTAAACAGGGCATTGATAGTATAAACAGGCTAGCACGTATTAGATGTCTTCTGTCTTTAGGGCAGGGATAGATCTCGTCTATCGAAGTGTAGAGACACTTGGACTGTACGTGGACGTGTATTCTAGAATGCATACGTTAGACTGACCCACTTACACGGATAAGTGTCACACTATGTGACGGTTGTGTAATTATCCTTAGGACCGGAGTCTTCATGGCATCATGGTGTGGATTGTCATGCTTTGAAACTATTGAGGTTTCCTCTATCCATGGGGCGATCATGCGGTAGTGATTGGGTGTGATACTGAAGCATGCGGAGTATACATGATTGGTCGTCCGGGAATCGCGTATCCTATGATTGGGATCGAATATCCGAAATGGCCTTCTTATAAGGAATGTCTTACTCTCGTGAATCTTTTCAAAGTGGGAGTAAACGAGTTACTTCGAGAGAGCATGATATCCAGATTATAAGATACGGTCGTTAATGTTTGACACTCGACGTATCGACCGTATGGATATTATTACAAATGATAGGATTGTAAGTTACACGGTAATCTGTTTCACATGAAAGGTAGTAGTCATTGCATTTGACTCTTCCGATGATTGGGGGTCACGGTGTGTTGCTAGACGCTATCCCGTGATCGTTAGGCATGAAGGGCATTTTCGTAATTTGCACTTTGTGTCTACGGCCAACATATTCGGAAGCCTATCGGGTCACACACATAAGAACATCTAGCCGGATTAAAATGTGGTTATACATGATAACCAAATAAGGAAAGAATTTATCTCGTACTATAAAGGTTATAGTGGTAAATTAATATGGTGGTATTTATTTATTATGAATAAATTAAATACAAGATATTAATAGTATTACATTAATTGAAGAATATTCTGGATGCCAATTTATTTGCTAAGGTGGCGCAATTTGTGTGTGTATATGATACATTTAAATTGTGCAATTTAATTAATAAGATTACCATATATTAATATAAGATATTAATTATTAAATATATATAGTCACATGCGTGACTTGGACTTGGAATGTGCTTGTGCACATTTGTTTTCAAGATATATGTATATAGATTTATATGTGTTATATATATGTGATATATACACATGTGTAAATTTATTTATGGTAATAAAATAAAGATAGTCAATATTAGATATTGACAATATCTTGGGAATATTCAATATAAGATATTGACAATATCCTATATTTATTTGATATAAGATATTATAATAAATGAGATAAATCAATCAATTATATTTTCCTTATTTTATTGGGAAAATGTTTTCTTCTACTCCACTCTAGTTGGGGCGCCCCTCTCACTATAAATAAGAGGTGGGTGTCAAGCTCTTTTGTACAACACAATTCCAAGAACTAATAGTTCTTGTGTAAAATAGAGAGCATCCTATAGAGAGTTGGAGAGAGGGGAAAAAGGCTTGTCTAGCAACCGGAGTTTTCCAATAGCAATCCATGATGGGATTTCAAGTGGTCTGTTCGTGTGGATCAAGCGGTAGAGGCCGAACACTTGGGCGGCTCTATGCGTAACTACTCTCCTTAGACGGTCAAAGCGTCGATCTTTTAGATCAACCATGGTAACCACCGTCTACTAACTCGTTTGTTTATTGCTTAAACGAAGTCGATCCTGGTTAAAAGGAAATAAAATTTTAAATTCCGCTGCGTTCCCGCGTAGATTTCCTAACATCTGTTTCAAGGACGAAATTCCTCTTAATGGATGAGGAATGTAATATTCTGATTTTTGGGAAATGACGTACGTGTCATTTTGCGAAAACGAATATTATAATTATTTTATTTTGGATTAAAATAATTATATTTATATATATATGGACAAATATGTATTTATGTGGGAATTGGGGAATTAATTGCAATTCAAGGGCAATTAATCGCAACTATTGAGTGGGATGTTTTATTTGGAAATAATAACCTCCCCACTAAGTCTGTAATTTGTTAGAATTCATTCTACGTTCAGTTTCAACGATGAGAGCAACTAGATAGACAAAGAGGATTTGCCAAGTTTTCACAAAGTATCTCTTGGTTTTCAGATTTGGGTAGAGCACCAGAATCGTGAGAAACCGAGGAACGTTTCGACAACAAGATTTGCAAGTTTCTCCACGGTATGAATTTCGACCCTAATAATGGATTTGGGCAAGGTTTGTAGTTCTTTTGGTGTAATTCATAGAATAGATGTTCTAGAAACTTGGGATAATGTCTATTTCATGTTTGGGAAGGATCACATAGGTTTTGGTTGAGTTTTTGTGAGGAGGCCTGCAATTACTCATGTTTTTTGTATCGGATTACTTGCTAAAAGGTAAGAGAATCTTCCTATTGTGTTAATTCATGTTTTATAAAGTGGGATTGTAAGTTTGTGTTGTTTTGAAGTTTATTAGCATGCCTAAATGTTGGCTTTGGTGTATAAAGTGTTATGGCATGTTAAAGTTGCGTGTTTGCTGCTGTTTTGTAGTTTAAACCGATGTTAAACATGATGGGAAAGAGTTATATTTCATAATAGTGCAGAAAACATCTATTACGGCTGTTTTAGGGTTGATGTGCGCGCATTAGGGTTGTAGCGCCAGCATTACAAGTTTAGCAGAAACAGATTCAGAGAGCTCTTAGCAAGCACATTGGGGGGCATAGCACGCACTTTAATATACTAGAAACATCCTGAAATTTATAGGGAGCTTTTGGCGCGTGCATTGAAGCGTGAAGCGTGCACATTGAGTGTCTTAGAAGCCAAAGGGCACGCATTAAGGGTAATATGCGCGCCAAACCTTGTTTTTGATACAAGGATGAGTTTTGAGCCCCGAGACCAGTTTGGAATGTGCTTTCTTGATATAAGAACATTAAATTAACCTGAGCAAGCCATTATTAAGCTTCTGATGTGTTTAGTTCCGATACCGAATGGATTCTTCATATGAGTTGAAGTTCGAGACCGTCGGAAGAGTATGATTGTCTTGTGCTCATCAATGTTTGTGTGTGTGGTTTTGATTGTTAGTCCCTTGTAAAGGCTTTGGTCAAATTTAGAAGGCAGTGAATAAACTTGTCACTTAAAACTTTCTCTCTCTTAAATAAACTGGTACTTAAAATTTTACGGAGTACAGATAAATGAGCTGAGAAAAGGTCTAACCGACTTTTTCCACAAGTGAGTTAAATGCCACAGAATTAAATTAATTAGCATTTATTTATGTTTTTCTTGTTGAAATATAGTGAACAGAGTTTTGGTGAAACTCGGTTTTGTTCTAAGTATGTGTTCAATCAGTTTTGTATGCAAGAGACAAATTGCTTGATGAAAACTGTAAAGTAAAATATTTGTAAGTAAAATGCGTAAAGTAAATACAGAAATAAAAAAACAGTTTTCATAGTGGTTCCGGGTGGTGTAATCATGTCAGTCCATTCTTTCCCAGTGACGTGGGAGGAAAATTTCCATAAGTCTTTTTGAGGTTACAACAGTTACAAAAAGCCCTAGTTTATGTCCTTGACTAATCCCTAGCTTCACAATCTAAACACTTGAACAACAGGTAGAATTGCTGCTCTCCAAATGCTTCACTGGTCCTTAAAGAGTTTGAATTGCCTCTTCACCAGCTCCACCACACACAGTCTTCTTGACTGCAAAAAACTGTCACAGTCAAAACCTTTGATAAAATAAAAGTTGTGTTTGATTCAAGTAAGTGATTCACACTTGGAAACTTCAAGTGTTGGCTCTTGATTGATCTTGGTTGCTTGAATGATAGCACTTTGAAGAATTTCTAGATGTAACTTGTAAGCTTAAATGATAGCATTTACTTCACAATTGTTTGCAGAACATAGGATCAAAACGTATGCAACTTGTGTGTTTGATCCTTGTTGCTAAGTGCTCTATTTATAGGGTGAAATCCAACGGTCATATTTTTGAATTCTCTAACGTTCACCTTTGATTCCTTAGAATATGCAATCAGTGTCAGAAAGGTCAGTGTCCTTTCTGGCATGTCAGACCGTCAGCCAATCAAAAATCTTGATCTCCAACATTTCGATTTTCTTCATAGGAACTAATTTAGATGACTTTCTTTCAGTGAAAATTGAGTATTGTGAGTTTTCAGTTTTCAACTCTTTATAGAGCATTAACTCGGTTGTCTACTCTTCTTCAAAACTGAGCACTCCTAGTTCATCATTAGATCCTTCATTTGCAGAGCACACCATATTTATCTCATAAAATTTACTAAGTTACATTGTTCTTATGTAAATCAGACCTTCAATACAAGACCAATAAAGTTAGTTCAGGCCATCACAGACTTACCTGAATTCTAACCTTATAGTCTCGGCATTTAGTCTTTATAACCTAAGTTTGATCCCTCAGTTATTCAGTCTTCAAAACCGAGTATGGTCCCTCAGCCTTTATAACTGAGTTTGTCCTCTCATCCTTTAGTCTTCAGTTTTGTAAATGACAAACATAGTCTATTCCCTCATCGAATCAATCACAGATATCAGTTTCAGCTTTAGTCCTAGACTCTACTAAAACTATCTATTATAATGCTTGTCTGATATAAGCTATAAAATCATCAGACTCTAATAAATCCTATAAATTCAGTTTCTAGACATCCTTTAGCTTTTCACCATAACAACTAGTTTCAACACTTCATCAATGAGGTTAAAACAAACAACCAAACAATGGTAGATGAAACATCATCAAAATTCAATTTTATTTCTAACAATTTCCCCCTTTTTGATGATGCTAAAACCCTCCTTAAAAGAAAATCTTAAAGATAATAACAAAACAAAAACAAAAAATTGATTTTTCATTATAGCTTTCAAAAACTGATTTAAGCTCAGCTGATTACAATTAGTTATTCCAATGAACTTACTATTTTAGCTAACATTTTGTTTAGCTAACTAAATGCGCCATTTCAGCATTTTCATCGAAGATATAGTATTCCTTGATCTTATTTGAATTTTCTTGTGTGAATTATTTGTTGTAATCAGTTTGGCTGAACTTCTTCCACCTTGTCCACTCAACTAACTTGGATAGTTTATTGTTGTCTCTGTAGTTGTGTTCAAACTCTTATACGCCAGCTTCCATCTGTTTCTCTTGTCATTGATGGAAAGTTGTCTTTCTTGAACACTTTTAGCTTTCTTAGCAAGTTTTCCTATGTCTTAGTAAGATCTCCATTGATTTCTGGATTTTGTTCATGTCTTTTGCAGTCATGAACTCAATCAAGTCATCAGCTACCTTGAATGTAGTCTGATTCTCAGGATCCATAATCATCAATGCTCTGATGTTGTTATCAGTCTACAGTTGAATGTCAACGGTCTGGGACCTAGCTCACAATTCTTTATTTTGTCCAACTGACTCCTCTTTGTTATCAGTTTTCTCTTCAGGTTGACTGTCTTGAATTGAATATTTTTTTTTCCAGTTTTCTCAGTTACTGCTCCTGACAACTTAACTATTTATGTCGGCTTCATGTTGTCATGAACATCCTTATTTTCATCATTCTTATTCTTAGGTTTCTATGTAGGTTCTGATGATGAAACTTTCTTCTTTTTGTCTGCCTTTTCTTGTGGAATTTTATAACACATGGTTAAGAATTCATCCATGGGAAATAATTCATACAAGCTTTGAACTCCAAACTGATCAGGAAACCATTGTTCTTCAGTTATCAAGTCTTCCTTGAGTGGTTCTTGATTGCTGATTGTGTTCATTTTCATCTTCATGAAACGTACAACCCTCTCAGGTGCAATGGAAAACTCATCTTCTGGTTTTTGAGTTTGTACATCAGTTTCCATTGGTTGAACATCTACAATCTTATTAGTATTCTCTGTATTTTTCTTTGGTGCGGTGATATTAGTTTCACTAGTTTTCAGCTCCGGTTCCCTCTTTGTTGATGCTTCCATACTCACTTCCTTTTTAGGGGACCCTGAAAACAATTTTCTTTATGTCTGTCTTCTAGATTCTGAGTCAGCTTTTCATTTGGTTCCTTTCTGAGCTATCTGTTTCAAAACTGCCTTTTTATCGTTCCTTGACAGTACTTCAGGGTTCTGTGGGCATGTGTCAGCTGCAATTTTCTCAGTTGCTTCAGGTTTTTTTGACAATGTGTCAGGTGCAGTTTTCTCAGTTTTTCCCAATTCAGCTTCTTTTCCACGCTTAAGTACCTTCAAATACTGTTGAATGAGCAAGACGAATGACTTCTTCAAATGAAGCCTACCTTCCTTTTTAGTACCTTCTTTCTATGCTTTGTTGATTCTGCAAATTTCTTCTTTGTATTGCTTATCCATCTGGTTGAAGACATAACCAACCCAGTTGAAATTGAGCTATTCCCAAATGATGTTCATCAAGTTTGTCGTATCAATTGACAAACGTCTAAACCTTGATATTGTCCAATTATGCTTCTTGTCACCCATTTGCTTGATAGGGCAAACTCTGGTCTTAGAGTCTTCATCAATATACTGGAGCAGGTGTCTCAATTTAGGAAATCTTTAATAGAAATGCTTCTTGATTCAAAGGTAGATTAGGCAAAACTATTGATTTCTCTGTTGGCTTCTTGAAGTTGAACATTCTTCTAATAATGTCTGTGTTGTCACTGACTTTCTCAACATACACTATTGCTGATAGAAAGTATTCATCCATCTTCATATTCTTCCGAAATTGAATTATTGCTTCAAAATCCAATTCTTTTTCAAATTTTATGTCGAGTAAGTCTTCTAATCCTTGAATATTCTGAATCTTCTAAAAAATTTGGCTGTAGTTAAGGGTACCTTTGCATTCCTTCTCAAGGTCTTCAAGTGAAAATGTCTTTCCTCTATCAATTAATCACGTCTCTTTTGTTGATAAATTATGTGTCGCCATCTTCTTGAGGAATTTCTTGAGAAAATTTGATTGAGGAGAGAGTGAATATATCAAATGTAAAATGGTTTCTTTCCTTTGGTGTAAACCCACGATCTTGTAAAGATTTTGTGTGTACCGTTTGAACTTCTCTTCTGAAAAATTTGTGTATCCAATGCATGTACTACTTGTCCTTATCCGAGTATATTATTTTTACCAAATTGACTAATTTTGGCTTCAATAATGCAAAAACTAATTCTTAGTTGTCAGTCAGTTTTCCATCTTGAGTAAATGTTAGCTCTTCAAACAAATTTCAGTTATCTGAGATGTCAGTTTAGTGTGATCGTTGATACCAATGACTGATCTGTCAAGAGAGCTCACCCAACATGTCAAAGACCAATCCCCTTAGTGGATCTCAGTTTTCTAATCGACCTTGATTATTCCCTGTTCAGTTCTTAGTTTTGAGAATCTCCCTTCAGTCAATGGCTTGGTAAAAATATCTGCTAGTTGATCGTCAATTGGTATATAAAGTACTGTGACATCCTTCTTTTCCACATGATCTCTTATGAAGTGATGTCTCACATTATGGGAATACTGGATTTTTAGTTATAGCTATTGCACTTGTATTGACACATATTATGGGAATTTCACTTTCTTCAATCCCATAGTGTCTAAGCTGTTGTCTAAGCCATAAAACTTGAGTAAATCAACTTCCAACTATAATGTGTGCATCTTTAGCTATTGAGATTGAGTTTTGCTTCTTGCTAAACCATGACACTATTTAATTTCCAAGTAACTGACAAGTGCCTGAAGTGCTCTTTCTATCTATTTTTCATCTTGCATAGTCCAAATTTGAATATGAAATTAGTTTTAATTCTCCATATTTTGAATACCATATTCCAATTCCAATAGTTTCTCATAGATACTTCAAAATTCTTTTAACAGCTGTGAGGTGACTTTCCTTAGGTCTTGTTTGGAATCTAGCACAAACTCCAACAGGAAATGATATGTCTAGTCTGCTTGTTGTTAAGTAAAGTAAGCTTCAAATCATTCTTTTTGAGAGTGTCTGATCAACAACTTTACCTTCTCTATCTTCATCTAGACTTACTCCAGTGGCCATGGAGGTGCCTATTCCTGAACTATTTTCCATACCAAACTTCTTCAACAATTCACTGGTATACTTGGTTTGGTGTATGAAGATTCTATCTTTCATCTGTTTTACTTGTTATCCAAGAAAATAATTCAGCTCTCCCATCATACTCATCTGAAATTTGCTCTTCATCCGGTTGTCAAACTTCTCACACTTCTGTTCATTCTCTGATCCGAATATAATGTCATGAACATAAATTTGTACAAGTAGGGTCTAGTATCTATCTTTGATTCTAAAGATAGTTTTGTCAATGGTTCTTTTTGTAAAACCATTAATTACCAAACAATGAGACATAGTATCATACCAAGCTCTTGGTGCTTGCTTGAGTCCATACACAGCTTTCTTCAGTGTGCAAACATTGTCTTCTAGACTATTGACTTCGAATATTGGGAGTTGTTGTACATAATAATCCATTATGAAATGCATTCTTGACATCTATTTGATATACTTTGAAGTTCTTGTAAGCTGCATAGGCAAGAAAGAATCCGATTGCCTCCAATCTTGCTACAGGTGCGTATGTTTCATCAAAATCTATTCCTTCTACCAGAGAGTATCCTTTGGCAAATAATCTTGCTTTATTTCTAAAAATGATTCTTGATTCATCAAGTTTGTTTCTTTATACCTACTTGGTATCAGTGATGTTTGCATGTTTAGGTCTCTCAATTAATTCCCATACCTGATTTCTTTCAAACTCATTATGTTATTCTTGCATAGAAATTATCAAATCTAGATCTTTAATTGCTTCTTCAATGACTTTTGGTTCTAGTTGGGATAAGAAACAAGTTAACATAGCATCTAGCCTACTTCTTGTTTGTACTCCTTGTTGAATATCTCCAATTTCATGTTCAGCAGGATGATCTTTCATCCATCCATATTCACTAGGTTGAGCTCTTGATTCTCTTGATTTGTTGGAATTGGTTGATGTTCTGGATTTCCTGGATTTTCAACTTCAGGTTCAACAGGTTCATCATTAGTAGGTTCAACTGCTAATGATGTTCAGCATTATCAAATCTAGATCTTTAATTGCTTCTTCAATGACTTTTGGTTCTAGTTGGGATAAGAAACAAGTTAACATAGCATCTAGCCTACTTCTTGTTTGTACTCCTTGTTGAATATCTCCAATTTCATGTTCAGCAGGATGATCTTTCATCCATCCATATTCACTAGGTTGAGCTCTTGATTCTCTTGATTTGTTGGAATTGGTTGATGTTCTGGATTTCCTGGATTTTCAACTTCAGGTTCAACAGGTTCATCATTAGTTGGTTCAACTGCTGGTTGATTCAAAAGATTTGAGTTGATATCAACCGGTCCAGCTTCTATTGAGCTATAAGTCAGTTTCAGTAGACCAATATTCTACTAAATTTCAACATAAACTGGTGTGGTTTCCTTTGGTTAAGAAACTAGTTTTGGAACATCTTCAAAAGTTTCTCCAGTGAACTTGTGTTCATAAAAAACAACATGAATTGACTCTTCATGCTTAAGTGTCCTCTTATTCAAATCAGAACAAGTGAGCTTTTAACACGGATTTTTAAAGAACACTACTCCGATACCAATTGTTGGTCCTTTGGAAAGGCTGACACAATTTTAGAAGTGGGGTGAATAAACATGTCACCAAAAACTAGATTTTATGTCTGATTAAGTTCAATTTAAAACTTGTGTGGAGTTGAGCTGACTGAGTTGAGTATAAGTCAAAGTTACTTTTGCTGAAATTGAGTCAACCGGCAGCGGATATGTTTTAGCCTTTATGCCGATATTGTTGTTTCTAAGAAAAAGCTGATGAGTTATGCAAAACAGAATTCTGGTGAATATTACTTTGTGAACTGTGAGTGAATAGCAAACAGTTTTTTCAATTGTGCTATCTGAAAAACTTACATGAAAACAATCACAAATATAGATAACAAAAAGTAAATGCATGAAATAAGTAAGGCAAGAATTATAGTGGTTCCAGGTGGGGTAATCCTGTCAGTCCACTATTCACCTGTGATGTAGGAGGAAAATTCTAGTAGAACTCTTTGAGGTAGCTGGTTACAAAACGTCATAATTGATAGTCCTTGACTAATCCCTAGCTTCACTATCTAAACAACTGTAGAACAAGTGTGATTGCTTCTCTGTAACTTCTTGAAACACTAGTCCTTAGAGGGTTGTATTGCCGCTTCTCCAACTCCACCACAAACACAGTCTACCCGACTGCTGTGACAACAACTTTCCTTGGAAAATCCTAAACCAGATTGCTTCACAGTCTACACCTTTGATAAATATCAAAGATGGGCTGAGAATCAATAAATTGATTCTTTCTTGTGGTTCTTCTAAGTGTTGGATTCTTGATTGATTCTTGGTAGCTTGAACACTTGAAGAATTCTAGATATGATCTTGTTGAGCGCAATGATTAATAGCAATTCAGATGAACTAGACTTAGACACAATAACCCTTGTAAACTTGTGTTGTTGTGTGTATGATCATTGATGCCAAGTCCTCTATTTATAGTGTGAGGTCCAACGTTCATCTTGCTTGAATTTTGAAGTCTATCGTCTATATTTTTAGATGTCATATGACAGTGACCGTTCGGACATGTCAGTGCTTCATCCAATAATATTCCATCTGTAACATTCAAATGTAAATTCAGTTCTTTGGATGACTGACCTTTAAATGGTGTATCTTGATTAGTTTTAATCTGAGTATCTCAGTTATCAGTTTGTCAACTGACTTAGAGCATTAACTAAGTTTTTACTCTTCCTCAAAACTTAGTACTATATTCATCTGATTTTATTTGACTTAATCGGGGAATGCCATATCTATAAATATAACATCTAAGTTATCATTGTCATTATGATTCTTAGGTCTTCATACAAGATCTATAAAGTCCGTTCAGGACATCACAGACTTACCTGAATTCTAACTTTACAGTCTCGGCTTTAGTTTTCATAACTGAGTTTGAACCCTCAGTTCTTCATTCTTCAATAACTGAGTCTGTGTCCCTCGGTTATTCATTTATTGAGTTTGTTCCTGTTGGTCCCTTGAAAAAGGCTTTGGTTAAGTTTAGAAGGGGGGGGGGGTGAATAAACTTAACACTTATAACTTTTGGAGTGAACAAACTCAGCAAGTTTAGTAGCATGCTGACTGCTCAGTAGTCTGCTGACCAGTCAGTAGTCTGCTGACTATTGATTTTTTTGAATTTGTTGTTGGGAATATATTCAAGTTAAGCCTTATTACTTGTTAAAATATGATACCAAGTATTAGATACTTAGTAGTGTAAGTGTGTGATTCAGTTGCTAGTTTCAGTAGATTGATGCGCTAAATATACTAAAAGCCGAATGTAAATGCAGAAAGTAAGTAGGCAAGTTTTATAGTGGTTCCAGGTGGTGTAATCCTGTCAGTCCACTCTTCTCCTGTGATGTTGGAGGTAATTCACAAGAGATCCTTGAGGTAGCAGTTACAAAAATCTCTAAGTTGTCTGTCCTTCACCAATAACTATGCCTTCACAAATTGAACACTTGGAACATGTAGGATTGCTACTCCAAAGTCTTTCACTGGTCCTTGAAGGGTAGGATTGCCTCTTCACCAGCTCCACCACAAATAACAGTTCTTGACACCCTAGGATGCTTCTTTGTCTTCAGCAGGTTTCTTGTAAAAGAAAGTTTGAATCAAGTAAATGATTCAACAGTCAGCAGCTTGATCAGGATGATATGATCAGCAGCTTGGATTCTTCAAGTGTGTAAACTTGATGTAGCTTGATAACAGATTACACTTGAAGAAGTTTACTGGATCAGTGGCTTTGAGTTAAGTAGGGTCAGCAGGGTGACATCTTTATAAGAATCTGAAGCTCAGGATTATCTGTTTTTTTCTCTCAAAAATCATTATCATTTTCTGTAACAGGGGTCTTCAATTTATAGGTGAGTATCCTTGTAACTTATGTCTGAAATTCAAACATAACCGTTTCAGATTTGTCCCATCTTGACTTGCTTTCTGTCCCTGTACATAGTACTGACACTATCAGTTTACTTTTTGTCAGATTTCTGACTGTCCACCCTTTGACTTGTATCCATTGGATAAACCTCTATTTTTTTCCAACGTCCATTTAATCTTAGCCAATGATTTGTTGACAAAACCAAGAGTTGTGATCTATCCTTTTCCATGTAATCCTCCAATGTAACCTTTGATTAAATCAAAATATATGTTCAGCAGGCACCTGTGTATATAGGTCTGCTGATATACATATCAGTCAGCTGATCCAAAGTTGATGTGTTTATAAAACACTGCAACTGACTTCTCTTATATCTATCATTTCATTATTAAGTTAGATTACACCATTATGATCATAACTAAGTTCCAATCACCACTTAACATTTGGGACTTAGACCTTGTACACAAGGTATATGCAATCAGTTTAGGTCATCACAGACTTCACTAAATTCGGATTTCATATCCTTGACTTTAAATACTAATTTTGATCCCTTAGCCTTCAATAACTGAGTTTGAGCTCTCAGCCTTCAGTCTTCAGCAGGTTCCTAAACTAGTCTACTGACTCAGGTACCCTACTGATGTAGACAGGTCTACTGATGAAAGTCAGCTGACCTTTTACATTGCTTGTTTGATCAAACCTATATAAAGATCAAATTCTAATAAGCCTATACATTTGATCTAGACATCTTTTTGCCTTTGCTCTATAACAGCTAGTCTGGCACTCATCACTAAAACTTAAAATAAGTCCAACAATTTCCCCCTTTTTGTGATGATGCCAATACCCTCCTTAGAACAAAGCAAAAAGAGTAAAAACAAAAACAGAACAAATTCAGTCATTTCTCATTATAATCAGTTGTTCAAAAGATATTACAATCTAGATTCAGCAAAAAATAAAAGCAAGTGTAAGTATGCTGATCTAGTTCATTCTTTCCCTTTCTTGTCTCTCCTTCTCTTGCTGCTCTTGATATTCCCTTATTTCTCTAACCATGTCTCTCATCCATTGATTTTCAATAAGGGAAAAATCAATATGGGGATTCACTTCCTTACACCATTTCCATGCCTCAGGTAGAGTAAGGTTGTTTTGGTGTACTCTAAAACCTAAACGCATGTATAACTGTTTGAACTCATCAATCGAATCTCTAGCTGATGTAGTGGGTAGACTCATTCCACCTCTACCACCTCTTCCACCTAGGTGTGAAGATCTTAAGGCTTTAACTCTTGCTTCACAAAACTTAAGCCCCAAAAAGGAATTTAGTCCCTCATGGAAGCCCTTGTCATGGTAAGGTCTTCTCTTGTTATAGTAAAGCTTCTTGTATTCTTTGAAAAGATAATCAGTCAGTGGAAGTCTGCCAGGTGCAGGTTCTCTGAAAAGCATTGGTGTCAGCCTCCCATTTCTTCTGTGTAAAGATTCCGGAGCCTCTTTTGCTACTGCTGTTTGGCTCTCTTCCCCTTTATTGACATCATCAACAAAACGGGACAGCAGGCCATGAACACTCTCTTGTGTGATCACCAGGTTGTTCAGTTGACCCTCCATTATCTATGTTCTACTGTCAACTATAGTGATTCTTCCTTGCATTGTATGCTCCAATAGATTGATCCTTTCAGTGATCTTAGGATCCAATCCAGCAGGGTAATGTGTTCCAGCAGATTCAGTCACAGCAGGCTTGGGTGCCTCAGCAAGTTTGTCAAGTTTCTGTTGGATGGAGGCAAACTGTTCTTTCAAGAACTTCTCCTTTATTGTATTGCCTTGTTTAATTCCTTTTACATCTAGAGCAAGGTCAGCAAGAGCATATTGAGTGGAAGTAATGTTGGAAACAACTGTTTCAGTAGTTCTTCCTCTATTTTCCACCAAGTTCATTAAATCTTCAAATCTCTACTCTTGTTTGTCAATTTGAGTTCTTAATCTTGTGATGTCATTTCTGACTACCCTCAACTCATCTAACATCTGTGCTGGTACCCCACCAGCCATTCCTCTAGCCATATGTCCAGCAGCTTCATCAGTAGGCTCTTTCACATTGTATTGTGCCATCTATCTGCTGACAACCATGGCCCAAATCATATCCCTTTTAGCAGGGTTAGGACCTTGGAAATCCTCCAGTATTGGATCTAGGGCAGGTTCCTCAAAGATTTGTACAAATTCCTGTTGTGGTTCAGCAGCAATAGGTTCTTCCCTAGGCATTTGAAACTTCTCATCACTGAAGTCATAGTCTAGCAGCTGTTCATCCTCATCAATAACAACAGTCTGCTGACTATCCTTCCCTTCAGTGACCTTTCCTCCAGTAGGCTCTACTACAGCAGCCTGTTCTTAAACAAGAGCATGGGGTTTCCTCCAAACCCATTGTTAGTTCCAACCTTTGTCCAGGTGCTGTTTGGTCCTCAGCAACCTGTATCACCAGTTCCGACCTTTGTTCAGGTGCTGTTTGAACCTTGGCAGCCTGAACCTCCTCAAAACGTAATGGTGATTCTTGCAAACCCATCACCATGTCCAACCTCTGTCCAATCACTGTCTGTTCCTCAGTGATTAGGACTCTTTCTTCCACACAAATAAAAGGAAAAGTGGCCATGTCTTCCTCTAGGTTTTCTCCAGCATCAGCAATCTTTTGTAGATTCTTAGCAGATTTAGATATAGTGCCCTGAGTATCAATTCACTCTTGATATTGAACTGAATCTTCAGAACTAATATCAGGCTCACTATGTTCAATAACATTCTCTTCATCCAAATCTTCAGTCTGCTGATCCTCAGGATTCATATCAGCCTCCACAACCCTTAATGCACCAGATGTGCCAACCAACCTGTTACCATAGTTGATTAGAGCCAACCATCCTGTTACCTCCACAACCCTGAATGCACCATCATTGATTAGAGCCTCCAAATCGTCTATGGTGAGATCTTCCAGATCCTCATCCATTTGACTAGTTTGCTGGCCCTCAGCAGGCTTGCCATCATCAGTGGACTGTTCTACACTTGTTTCATTTAACATAGTAGTCCCATTGGCTTCTCGTTGATGTGGGGGATGATCATCATCAGAGTCAGAGGATGACGAGTCATCACTATTTGGTCCATCCCTAGGAGTCTTGAACATAATACCTCTTTTTTTCTTTTGTTCACTAATGAGTTCCATCAATCTCATTTCCAATAAAGAGGTATCAATCAAGTCTAGCAAATTATCCACTCCTAGCTTCTCAAAGGCCCACTCCTCAAAGTCTGTCATAGGCTCAGCAGCTGATTTTTGTTTCTTGTAAAATCCAAACTTCTATTGAAAGTAATCAGCAACCAGCAGGAGTTTAAGATCAACATACCCTTCCTTCTTTTTCTTTTCTTTTCTTTCAAAGGGCATAGTTGGCTTTCTGGGAGCTGTCTGACCACTTTGTTGACCTCCAAAGGTCTCAACAAGCAGATTTAGAGTTTCCTCAGCAGATGCTTCTAGGTCAGTAGGTTATTCTGGTTGCAAATTTGTACCTACCACCTCCATCTGCTCTACACTTGGTTCCTCCTGACTTACAAGCTCATCAGTAGGGTTAGCAGGAGACTGCTCTTCCCCCTGAACAATTGCAGAAATTGCAGGGTCTTGTACTATTGTATCAATATTCACAGCAGGTGCAGACTCAGTAGTCTGCTGTGGTTCTTCAGAAATATCAGCAGGTTGCTCAACAACAACCTCTCCAGTTTTAGTAGGCTTAACAATTTTTAGAGGCTCGGCTTCAATAGCCTCTCCTTCTACTTCATCCCTTTGTTCTTCAAGGACCCTCAATTCCTTGCCTTTTCCATGCTTTTTTTTCTTTGCAATTTCCTTCATTCTCTGGGAAAGTTGCTCAGATTCAACTTCAGCAGCTTTCCTCTTTCTGCTGTCTTCCTTCTGTTGTTCTCTCAAAATTTCAGCAGCAGACTTCTTCTTTGTAACTACAACAGGGTCAGCAATTTCAATTTCAAGTGGACCCTCAGTAGACTCAGCAGTCTCTGTTGTCTACTTTCTTGTTTTCCTAGGCTGTAGCATCTCTATGATTTTTCTGGTGTCAGCAGCCTGCCTTTTCTCAGCAACTTTCTTGGGTTCAGCAGATTTAACAACTTGCTTAGCCTGGTCACCACCAGCACCATCGTCTCCATCATTATCACTTTCAGTTGCTTCAGCATCCACATCTTCATCATCATCCAAACCAGGGATGAGATAGCCGATCTCCTTCTTATATCTAGACTTGTTTTTTTTCTCAGGTGCAACATCAGCAATCCCCAAATGATTCAGCATGGCCTGAACCAACAAACCCAAAGGTAAAGTCTTGGATTTCCTTGTCCCTTCTCTTTCCTAAGTTATCACTTTCTTCATATATTGGACACAGAATCCAGCACAATCAAACTTCATGCCTTTGCAGATGATGATTAACAATTCAATCTTGGGTCCTGATAAAGTATCAAGGCTTTCACTGAATCCCAAGATATTCTTTGCTATTATCTTACTCAGCAGGTTGTACTCCATTCCTATATACTTCACATTGATGCTCAGTGATGATTTAATAGCATCATTGGCCTTTATTCTGTCAACAAAATCCAATTTTGACAGTCCCATTTCTTCAGGATTAGTTGGAGCATTGTTTCCAGGTCCAAAACCAAAAGCTTCCCTCAATAGGTTTGAGGAAATTTCAATCTCCTGGCCATTCACTGTTGTAGTAAATGCCTCTCTACCTTCTCTTATCACAATGTTTCTCCTGAAATTAACAACATTTGTGTAAGATATTCTTTCCAGTCTTATATTGAGGACATCTTCCAATCCTTCGTATCTTCTGATTCTTCTACCAATATTGATAGCCAACTCAGTTTTGTTAGCATCAACAAAAAAACCTCTGACACTTTGGCTTGTTCCAATGTGAATATCATCCTTGTCCGCCAATAGAATTTTGTGAAAGATGAAGAAGAAAACTTTCAAATCTGTGTTCACACGGTATGTTTGTAGAGAAAATCAATCTAAAAGTTGTAAGTATCCTCTGTGTATATGTCTGTATATATAGGGATAGGTAGTTAAGAGTGTCAGATAATGCACTGTACACGCACTGTAGCATTAACCACGATCAAATTTGAATAAATGAGATCTTTCCACGTGTCCCATAACTGACCCATAAAGAGTTGTAACCGTCAGATCGTGTAACTGCGCTTATAAAGATAAAATGAATATCCCTATCTTTTGCTTTTTGACTTTTGTTAAAGTTTGACTGTAACATTTGCCTCAGCAACCTTTGCCTTCAGTAGACTTGGATGATAATGTTACTTTGATGAGCTTCAATCCTTCTTGTTTTGTCCAACTGATAATACAAGATGAAGTTTAATACCAATGACTGATCTGTCAAGTGAGCTCACCCAACAGGACAAAGACCAATCCCTTTGGCAACTTCATTTGTTCAATTGACCAAACATAAATAAGTACATGGAATTGTTGATACCAATGACTAATCTGCTAAGTGAGCTCACGCAACATAGCAAAGACAAATCCCCTTGGTGAATTCCAGTACATTGCTGATCATAGGTGTATCAGTCAACTTTTATAATTCCAAGTTCTGTCCTTAACTTAGCAAATCTTTCACTATCCAATGGTTTTGTGAAAATGTCAGCAAGTTGATCTTCAGTAGGGATGTAAAGAACTACCACATCTTTCTTTTCAACATGATCTCTTATAAAAAGATGTCTCACATCAATGTGCTTGGTTCTTGAGTGCAAAACAGGATTTTCTGTGATTGCAATTGCACTAGTGTTGTCACACATTTTAGGAATTTCTCTTTCTTCAATTTCATAATCCCTTAATTGTTATCTTAACCAAAGTATTTTTGCACAGCAACTTCCAGTAGCAATATATTCCGCCTCAGCAGTGGAGGTTGATATTGAATTCTGTTTCTTGCTAAACCAGGAAACCAGTCTATTTCCCATTAATTGACAGGTTCATGTGGTGCTTTTTTTTATCAATCTTGCATCCAACATAATCCGAATCTGAGTAGGATATAACCTTGAGGCTTCCATCTTTTGAATACCATATTCTTACATCCAATGTCTCTTTTAGATACTTCAGAACTCTTTTGACTACAGCTAAATGACTTTCCTTAGGTTTTGATTGAAACCTTGCACAAACACCTACAGCAGAGGATATATCAGGTCTGCTGGCAAGTAAGGTACATCAGACTGCCTATCATCCTTCTGTATAAAGTCTGATCAACATCTTTGCCTTCTTTGTCTTCATCCAATCTAATGTTTGTACTCATAGGAGTTGATACATTTGTGTTGTTTTCCATACCAAACTTCTTCAGTAGCTCCTTGGTATACTTGGTTTGATGAATGAAGATCCCATCTTTCATCTGTTTGACTTGTAAACCCAAGAAATAGTTCATTTCCCCCATCATACTCATTTGGAATTTACTTTTCATGAGATTAGCAAATTTCTCACAAAGCAATTCAATTTCAGAACCAAAAATTATATCTTCAACATAAATCTGTACTAGCAGGGTGCTGTCTCCTTCATTGATTCTGAAAAGAGTCTTGTCAATGGTACATTTGGTAAAACCATTGTCCACCAAGAATTGAGATAGGGTCTCATACCATGCTCTTCGTGCTTGTTTCAAACCATAAAGTGCTTTATTGAGTCTGTACACTTTATCTTCTTGATCTTTAACTTCAAAACTAGGAGGTTGCTGAATATAGACCTCCTCTTCCAGAATGCCATTAAAAAATGCACTCTTGACATCCATCTGATATACTTTGAAGTTTTTATAAGTAGCAAATGCCAAGAATAACTTTATAGCATCCAATCTTGCAACAGGGGCATATGTCTCATCAAAATCTACTCATTCTGCCTGAGAATAGCCTTTTTTCTACTAGTCTGGCCTTGTTCCTCACAATGGTATCGGATTCATACAATTTGGTTCTGTATACCCATTTGGTTCCAATTATATTTGCATGATTAGGCCTTTCCACTAGTGTCCAAACATGATTTCTTTCAAATTCATTCAATTCTTCTTGCATAGCAATTATCCAATCTGGATCTGATATTGCTTCTACAACAACTTTAGGTTTCATTTGAGATAGAAAACAAGTGAACATTGCTTTTAATTGTTTTCTAGTCCTTACACCTTGCTGTATATTGCAAATAACTTGTTCAGCAGAGTGATCCCATATCCACTGTGGATTTTGGTTAGAAGGATTCTCAGGAACATCATCTTCAGTAGGGTCTGCTGTTGCTTCAGCAAGGGGTTCAACAGATCCTTGAACTGCCTCAGTTGTTGCATCAGTAGTGTTGTTGGTCCCTTGAAAAGGCTTTGGTTAAGTTTAGAGGGGGGGTGAATAAACATAACACTAAAAACATTTTGGAGTTAACAAACTCAAAGAACTTCAAAGACTCATTGATACTTGATAGTCTGCACGACTCGAGAGTAGTCTGGCCGACGGTTGTGTTTACTGAATTTGTGCAGTGGAAATATATCAAAAATTAAGCCTTATTACTTTTTGTTAAATATAATACCAAGTATTAGATACTCAGTAGTGTATGTGTGTGAATTCAGTTGCTAGATTCAGTAGATTGACGTGTTAGATAAACTAAGTGCAGAATATAAATGCAGAAAGTAAGTAGGCAGATTTTATAGTGGTTCCAGGTGGTGTAATCATGTCAGTCCACTCTTCTCCTGTGATGTTGGAGGTAATTCACTAGAGATCTTTGATGTAGCAGTTACAAAAATCCCTAAGTTGCTTGTCCTTCACCAATAACTATGGCTTCACAAACTGAACACTTGGAACAGGTAAGATTGCTGCTTCAAAGTCTTCCACTGGTCCTTGAAGGGTAGAATTGCCTCTTCACCAGTTCCACCACAAACAACAGTCTTTCACACCCAAAGATGCTTCACTGTCTTAAGTAGATTTCTTGTAAAAGAAAGATTGAATCAAGTAAGTGATTCAGCTTTCAGCAGCTTGATCAGGATGATATGATCAGCAGCTTGATGTCTTCAAGTGTGTAAACTTGATGTAGCTTGAATGCAGATTACACTTGAAGATATTCTCTGGATCAGTAGCCTTATGCTTAGTAGGGTCAGCAGGGTATTTTTCTTGATTAGAAATCGAAGCTCAGGATTATCTGTATTTTTCTTTTAATGTTCATCACTTGTATCTGAATTAGGAGTCTTCTATTTATAGGTAGGAGTCCTTATGACTTATGTTTAAAATTCAAACATAGCCGTTTCAGATTTGTCTCCATCTTGACTTGCTTTTTCTGACTGTTGCTAGGGATACCAATCGCCAGATTCCTTTTGACAGCTTTACTGATCATCCACCTTTGACTTGTAACCATTGGATAAAGGTCTCAATCTTTCCAACGTCCATTTCATCTTAACCATTGATTTTTTTTTGATAAAATCAGAGGTTGTTAGTTGTCCCTTTCTTTGTAATCTTGCAATGTAGCTTTTGATTAAATCGAAATATGTGTCCAGCAGGTTCCGGAGAACATAAGCCTGCTGAAATACACATCAGTAAGCTTATCCTTATTATGATGTGTTTAAAAACACTTCAGCTTATTGTATTTTATCTAACTTTTATTTATGAAGTTAGATTACACCTTTTTTCATATAACTAAGTTCCAATCATCACTTATCTTGTGGAACTTAGACCTTGTACACAAGGTATATGTAATCAGTTTAGGTCAACACAGACTTCCCTAAATTCTGATTCCATATCCTTGACTTTAATTACTAAGTTTGATCCCTTAGCCTTCAATTACTGAGTTTGAGCCCTCAGCCTTCAGTCTTCAGCAGGTTCCTGACAAGTCTACTGACTCAGCTACCCTACTGATCTAGACTAGTCTGCTGATGTAAGTCATCTGACCTTTTACAGTGCTTGTTTGATCAAACCTATACAAGATCAAACTCTAATAAACCTATACATTTGATCTAGACATCTTTTTGCCTATGCTCTTTAACAGCTAGTCAGGCACTCATCACTAAAACTTATAAATAATCCCAACAATTTCCCTCTTTTGGTGATGATGCCAATACCCTCCTAACAGAAAGCAAAAAGATTAAGAACAAAAACAGAACAAATGTAGTGATATCTCATTATAAACAGTTGTTCAAAGTATTACAATATAGAATCAGCAAATGATAAAACAGATAAAGTGTGCTGATCTACTGTCTTCTTTCTCTTTCTTCTCTTGCTTTCTCCACTTGTTCTTGGTAAGCTCTTATCTCTCTGATCATTTCTCTCATCCATTCATTTTCAATCAGAGAGAAGTCAACATGAGGATTCACTTGTTTCCACCAATGCCATGCTTCAGGTATAGTAAGATTAATCTGATGTACTCTGAAGCCTAAACGCATGTATACTTCTTTAAACTCATTATGTGACTCCTTTACATTAGTGGTAGGTAGACTCCTTCCACCTCTACCACCTCTGTGTGCAGGCCTCAAGGCTTTAACTCTTGCTTCCCAAAATTTGAGTCCAAGAAAAGAATTGAGTCCCTCATGAAAACCTTTATCATGATAAGGTCTTCTTTTGCTGTTGTAGACCTTCTTGTATTCTTTGAGAAGATCATCGAGAAGTGGATGTCCGCTGTGCAGGCTCCTAAAAGCATTAGTGTCATCTTCCCATCTTTTCTTGGCAAAGATTCTGGCAGCCTCTTTTGCTACTGCTGTTTGGCTCTCTTCCACCTTATTGACATCATCAACAAAATAGGACAGCAGGCCATGTACACTCTCATGTGTGAGCACTAGGTTGTACAGTTGACCCTCCATAATTTCAGTCCTAGTGTCAACAGCTGTGATCCTTCCTTGCAATTTTTGCTCCAATAGAGTTATCCTCTCAGTGATTTTAGGATCTAGTACAACAGGTTGCAGTGTTCCAGCAGATTCAGCCACAGCAAGCTTGTCAAGTTTCTGATGAATGGATGCGAATTGTTATTTCAAAAACTTGTCCTTCAGTGTATTTCCTTGCTTAATTCCCTTCACATCTTGAGCAAGGTCAGCAAGAGCATACTAAGTAGAGGTTATGTTGGAAGCAACAGTTTCAGTGGTTCTTCCTCTATTCTCCACTAAGTTCATTAAATCTTCAAATCTCTACCCTTTCCTATCAAGTTGAGTTCTTAAATTTGCAATGTCATTTCTGACAGTCCTCAACTCATCCAAAACATGTGCTGGTACCCCACCAGCCATTCCTTCATCAATTCCATCAGCAGGCTCTTCTACATTGTATTGTTGCCTCTGTCTGCTGATAACCATGGCATAGCTCATATCCCTTCCAGCAGGGTTAGGTCCTTGGAATTCCCCCAGAATAGGATCAAGAGCAGGCTCTTCAAAAACTGGTACAAATGCCTGTTGAGGTTCATCATCAATAGCTTCTTCTTCAGGCACTTGAAACTCCTCCTCACTGTAGTCATAGTCCAGCAGCTACTCATCCTCATCAATAACAGCAGTCTGCTGACCATCTTTCCCTACAGTGGTCTTGTCTCCATTGGGCTCCACTATAGCAGCCTATTCAACAACAACAGCATGGGTTTCCTCTAAACCGAAAGATAGTTCCAACCTTTGTCCAGGTGCTGTTTGAGATTCAGCAACCTGTACCTCATGTTCCAACCTTTGTTCAGGTGTTGTTTGTACCTCAGCAACCTGTACAACCTGTGCCACAACAACTTGTTCAGGGAATACATCCATATTTTCTTTTTGAAATTCCCTTAAATCAGAAATCTTTCTTAAAAAGTTTCCAGCCTTGGTTAGAGTGTCCTTAGTGTCAATCCAGTCTTGATATTGAATTGAATCCTCAGAACTGACATCAGGTTCACTAATATCAGTGATCCTTTCTTCATCTGAATTCACAGTCTGCTGATCATCAACATGCTCAGCAGGTTCTACAACAAATAAATGGTCTATCTCACCAACCATCCTATTTGCACCAATAGATATTCCCTCATTGATTTGTGCCTCTAGATCATCCATGGTGAGATTCTCCAGATCCTCATCCATTTGTTCATTATCTTTTCTCCTCACAGACTACCAAAGATTAGTGGATTGCATACTTTGTTCATTCAATAAAGTAGTCCCACTGCTTCCTCCTGGACCAGAGGGGAAGTCATCACCAGAATCAGATGATGAATCATCACTGTCTGATTCATCTCTAGGGTCTCTGAACTTGATACCCACTTCCTTCTGTTGTTCACCAAACAGATCCATCAGTCTTGATTGCAATAAAGAGGTATCAACCAGATCTAGCAAATTTTCCACTCCCAACATCTCAAAAGCCCATTCTTCAAAATCTGTTATTGGTTCTGCAGCTGGCTTTTGTCTTTTATAGAATCCAAACTTCCACTGAAAATAATTTGCAACCAGTAGAAGTTTAGGATCAACAAATCCTTCATATTTCTTCTTCTCATGTCTCTCAAAAGGCATGGTGGGTTTTCTGGGAGCTATTTCAGGACCTTGCTGACCTCCAAAGGCCACAACAAGTAAATTTACTGTTTCTTCCACAGATGCTTCTTGGTCGGTAGGTTGTAGTCCAGTCCTTCCACATATGCAACATTCCTGATTGTTAATCCATTTCTCACAAGTGTGCCATATCCTCTTGTGTATCCAGGTGTATTCTTGTTGCCAAAATACACTCTTGGACCATCTTTTGCCACAAAATTTGACAAACAGTGCTTATTCTTTGTCATATGTCTGGAACATCCACTGTCAAAATACCAGACACCCTACAAAACAAAGTGAATGCATTTTAGGTACCCAAACCTGTTTGGGTCCATAATGGTCAGTGGTAAGCATGACCCTTGGCAAGTTTCCATAAGGTCTTCTTTGAAATGTATCATAATTTGGTTCATACATGTATTCTACACATCCATAAGGTCTAAGAATTGGTTGTGTTGGATTCACATATGCATTCTGGCATTTTGGAATATAATGCTGTTTAAAGTGATTTTTTTTGTTAGAGGCTCCAGGATAACCATAAGTTTGTTGTCTGTTAGGAATAGCCCTGTAATATGGAGTCTGCTGAGGTCTTGTATAAGTCCTCTGCTGAGCCCTCTGCTGATTCCATTGCTCAGGTTTTACCCTAGCAGTTTGGTTATATCTGTTGTTTCTAACTGTAGGTACAGGAATATTCCAATCATCATCAGTAGGGAACAATCTACCTTTCCCCCAGAGATAAGTATCCCTTGAATGATTAGCATTTTTGGGTTTAGGATTCTTATCCTTGGAATATTTCTGGTTTTTCCCTTTTTGTGGTCCAGCAGACTTGATAGTAGGTCTGCTATCAGCAGGTCTAGGAGGCACAGTAGTCCTATTTTTAGATTTAATCTTTTTATTAAGAGCTGTTGACTTCTTTGACTTCTGAGTTTGCTTCCTAGAAGCTTTCTCAGTAGGCTTTACTGCCTCAACAACCCTTTTGGGAGTTGGATCTAGTGCAGGCACAAACTTAGGACCAATTCTGGTACTAGGTTCAGTGACCTTACTGGTTCCACTCTTATTGGATTGTTGAGTTCCAAATCCAAGCCCTGTTCTATCACCATAAGGCTTTCCAGATTTGAATGCAGTGGAGGAACAAGATGGTTCAGCAGACTCAGCAGCTACTGAAAGTTCAACAGGCTTATGCTGATTATGTCTAACTTCTTTTTCCTTTCGTTTGAGAATTCTTAATTCAGCATTTAATCTTTCAACTTCTGATTGAAGTGCTTCTTTTTCAGCCTTCACAATCTCATAACCAGATTGTATTATCCTTAGTTGATTAAGGATGGCATCCAAAGATTCTTCATTGTCAGAATTTTTTGGATTTGAACCACAGGTTGATTCACAATCACTTCCAGCATGAGTGTTTATAGATATAGAATTGTATACCTACTCTATTTCATCCGTATGAGCCGTTAAAGCATAATCTTCCAAATCAGAAACAAGTGCAGTATCATCAGATTCATTTCCCTTTTCTGATTCTACTTCATATCCTGATTCATCTTCAGCAACCATAGCCTTCTTGCCATGTCTTCTTTGTTGACTTTTGGTATTCAGTAGGTCTAGACAGTCAGGTCTGAAATGTCCAGGTTTATTGCAATTAAAGCAAAGATAATCAGGTTCCTTTTTCTGTTTTAATTCAGGACAATCAGGTTTGAAGTGTCCTAGCTTCTTGCAATGATAGCACAAGTAATCATTATCTTTCTTTGATTCATCCTTTTCTTCTTTTCACTGAATTTCTTTGTGAAATTCCTTGGAGAACCCTTTCCATTTTTCATCATCCTGATTTTCTTGCTCATTAGGGAAATCTGCTCTTGCATCTCATCCAGTAGATCAGCTTGAGCTCCTGATGTCTCTTCTTGACGTGAAGCAGCCAATGCAGTGGCCTTTGGCTCTTATTTTTCAGTTTCAGGCATAAGCTTTTTGCTAAATTCATAGGCCTTAAGAAATGAAAACAGTTTGAAGGTGTCTTCTTCATGCAAACTCCTCATTTCTTCTATGGCAGTCACCTTCATCTCCCAACCTTCTTTTGCATGTAATGCTTCCAGGATTTTTGGGTTGATTTCTTCTTGTGAGTACTTCACACTCAGTAGGGTGAGTTCATCCATGATTTCATTGAATCTTGATTCCATTTGTTCAATGGTTTCATTTGGTTTCATCTTGAACTCCTGGAACTTCTTCTTGGCCACACTGATCTTGTTCTTTTTGATTGCATCAGTGCCTTCACAGATTAATTGTAACTTGTCCCATAGTTCCTTTAAAGTCTTGAAATCTTTCACCTTCATATATATATTGCTATCCAAAGTTCTGTATATGATATCAATAGCATTATTATTGAGATTTGCTCTTTTTCTATCTTCAGCAGTCCATTCCCTTTTTGGTTTTGGAATGTACTGTGTCTCATCACCCATCATTCTTGACTTGGTAATCTCCAAAGTGGTCCATCCTCAAACACATCCATCATTTCATCATGTGTTGCAGCTAGATAAGCCTGCATATGACATTTATACTCATCAAAACGATCTAAAGAACACATCAACATTTTTCTAGCATACTGGTTGTTATCCATGATGCAAAGCTTTGAAAATCAGTAACTTGAAAAAGGTTTCAAAATATTTTCACAAGCACAACAAGTAGGATTACTTCATAACAGAAGCACTGCTCTGATACCAATTGTTGGTCCCTTGAAAAGGCTTTGGTTAAGTTTAGAGGGGGGGTTGAATAAACTTAACACGTAAAACTTTTTGGAGTTAACAAACTCAGCAACTTGAGCGACTGCGATGCTTGATGAGTCTGTGACTCTCGATAGTCTGCTTGATCGTTGAGTTTACTGAATTTGTGCAGCGGAAATATATCAAAAATTAAGCCTTATTACTTGTTGTTAAATATGATACTAAGTATTAGATACTCAGTAGTGTATGTGTGTGAATTCAGTTGCTAGATTCAGTAGATTGATGTGTTAGATAAACTAAGTGCAGAATATAAATGCAGAAAGTAAGTAGGTAGATTTTATAGTGGTTCCAGGTGGTGTAATCCTGTCAGTCCACTCTTCTCCTGTGATGTTGGAGGTAATTCACTAGAGATCTTTGATGTAGCAGTTACAAAAATCCCTAAGTTGCTTGTCCTTCACCACAAACTATGGTTTCAAACACTGAACACTTGGAACATGTAAGATTGCTGCTCCAAAGTCTTCCACTGGTCCTTGAAGCGTAGAATTGCCTCTTCACCAGCTCCACCACAAACAACAGTCTTTCACACCCAAAGATGCTTCACTTTATCTTCATGAGATTTCTTGTAAAAGAAAGATTGAATCAAGTAAGTGATTCACTTTCAAAGAGACTTGATCGAGATGATATGATCGAGATCTTGATGTCTTCAAGTGTGTAAACTTGATGTAGCTTGAATGCAGATTACACTTTGGAAGATATTCTCTCGGATCAAGAGCCTTATCTTTGAGTAGGTCGTGGTGTTTTTCTTGATTAGAAATCGAAGCTCCGGATTATCTGTATTTTTCATTTAATGTTCATCACTTGTATCTGAATTAGGAGACCTCTATATATAGGTAGGAGTCCTTGTGACTTATGTTTGAAATTCAAATGTTGCCGTTTCAGATTTGTCTCCATCTTGACTTGCTTTTTCTAACTGTTGCTAGGACTGACACTGTCAGATTCCTTTTTGACAGTTTATAGTCTGTCCACACTTTGACTTGTAAAAATTGGATAAAGGTCTGAATCTTTCCAACGTCCATTTGATCTTAACCATTGATTTGTTTGAAAAAATCAGAGATTGTTAGCTATCCTTTTCTTTGTAATCTTCCAATGTAGCTTTTGATTAAATCGAAATATGTGTCCAGCAGGTTCCTGAGAACATAAGCCTACTGATATACACATCAGTAAGTTTATCCTTATTATGCTGTGTTTAAAAACACTTCAACTTACTGTCTTTTATCTAACTTTTATTTATGAAGTTAGAATACACCTTTTTGCATATAACTAAGTTCCAATCATCACTTATCTTGTGGAACTTAGACCTTGTACACAAGGTATATGTAATCAGTTTAGGCCATCACAGACTTCCCTAAATTCTGATTCTATATCCTTGACTTTAATTACTAAGTTTGATCCCTTAGCCTTCAATTACTAAGTTTGAGCCCTCACTTTCAGCCTTCAAGAGTTCCCGACAAGTCTCATCGACTCAAATACCCTCATGATCTAGACTAGTCTGCTGATGTAAGTCAGCTGACCTTTTACAGTGCTTGTTTGATCAAACCTATACAAGATCAAACTCTAATAAACCTATACATTTGATCTAGACATCTTTTTGCCTTTGCTCTATAACAGCTAGTCTAGCACTCATCACTAAAACATAAAAATAATTCCAACAAGTTTTACCAGCAGGGTGTTCAGCAGGGGCAGAGTCAGAAACCTTTAAGTCATTAATCCTTTCCAAAACATCAACACATTCTGGATCAGTGACTTGTTGATCCTCAGTAGGTTCTAAAGCTTCATCTTCCATTCCAGTGAACTTAGGTTTATCAAATACAACATGTATTGTTTCAGTGTCCTTTTGTTCAGAACCCTGAATGCCTTGCTGATAGAAGAGTATCCCAAGAAAATTCCATCATCTGATTTTGGTTGGAATGTCTTCAATTGCTCATTATGATTTAAAATAAAACATTTGCTTCCAAATGGATGGAAATAGGATATATTAGGTTTCCTTCCATTCCAAATCTTATAAGGTGTCTTCAGCAGCTTTTTGTTCATTGAGGTTCTGTATTGTGTATAGCATGCTGTATTGGCTGCTTCAGCCCAATATCTTTCAGGTAATAATACTTCACAAATCATTGTTCTCCATGCTTCTTTTAATGTTTTGTTTCTTCTTTCAGCAACCCCATTTTGCTGAGGTGTACCATCAGCAGCTAGTTGATGTAGCACACCATTTTGCTCACAATATTCTCTTATAACTTTATTGAGAAATTCAGTACCCTTGTCTGATCTGATCTTCACTACTGTCAAACTTGGCTCATTTTGTAATCTCTTCAAAATTTCAGACATCTTTTGAAGTGTTTCACTTTTCTTGTTCATGAATACAACCCAAGTGTATCTTGAATAATCATCCACAACTACTAAAGTGTACTTCTTTCATGTTACACTTGTTGTTGTTACTGGTCCAAAATGATCCATGTGCATCAGCTCCAAAACTCTTTTATTTGATTGCTTAGTCTTTGACTTGAAGCTTGATTTTGTTTGTTTACCTTGCTGACAGGCATCACATATAGCATCCTTCTTGAATGTGATCTCAGGTAAACCAACCACCAGTTTCCTCTTCACCAACTGATTGATATCATCAAAATTTAGATGTTTTAAGTTCTTATGTCATAACCAATTGAGTTCAGACTTGGTATGCACAATTAGGCAAGTTTCTGGATCAGCAGTAGACCAATCCACAACATACATGTTTTATTCTCTTCTTCCAGCCAACACAACTTGATCACCTCTTTCACTAATGACAATACATGTGTTTTTGCCAATAGTGACCTTGTAACCCATGTCACAAAACTGTCCAGTGCTCAATAGGTTGTAGTCCAGTCCTTCCACAAATGCAACATTCCTGATTGTTAATCCATTTCTCACAAGTGTGCCATATCCTCTTGTGTATCTTGGTGTATTATTGTTGCCAAAATTCACTCTTGGACCATCCTTTGCCGCAAAATTTGACAAACAGTGCTTATTCTTTGTCATATGTCTGGAACATCCACTGTCAAAGTACCAGACACCCTACAAAACAAAGTTAATGAATTTTAGGTACCCAAAACTGTTTGGGTCCATAGTGATCAGGGGTAAGCATGACCCTTGGCAAATTTCCATAAGGCCTTTTTTGAAAAGTGTTATACTTTTGTTCATACATGTATTCTACACATCCATAAGGTCTAACATTTTGTTGTGTAGGACTCACATATGATTTCTGGCCTTTTGGTATGTAATGCTATTTAGAGTGATTTCTATTATTAGAAGCACCATCATAACTATTAGTTTGCTGTCTGTTAGGAATAGCCCTGTAATATGAAGTCTGCTGAGGTCTCTGCTGAGGTCTTATGTAAGTCCTATGCTGATTCCATTGCTGAGGTTTTACCCTAGCAGTATGGTTATATCTGTTATTTCTAGCAGTAGGAGCAGGAATATTACAATCATCATCAGTAGGGAACAGTCTACCTTTCCCCCTGAGATAAGTATCCCATGAATGATTAACATTTTTAGGTTTAGGATTCTTATCTTTGGAATATTTCTGATTTTTACCCTTTTTTGGTCCAGCAGACTTGGTAGCAGGTCTGCTATATACAGGTCTAGAAGGTACAACAGTCCTACTTTTAGATTTATTCTTTTTGTTAGGTGTTGTTGACCTTTTTGACTTTTGATTTTGCTTCCTTGAAGTTTTCTCAGCAGGCTTTACTGCCCCAGCAACCTTTTTGGTGGTTGGATCTTGTACAGGCACAAACTTAGGACCAATTATGGTACTAGGTTCAGTAACCTTGCTGGATCCACTCTTATTGGATTGTTGAGTTCTAAATCCAAGGCCTGTTCTATCACCATAAGGCTTTCCAGATTAGAAAGCAGTGAAGGAACAAGATTGTTCAGCAGATTCAGAAGCTAGTGAATGTACAGCAGGCTTATGCTGATTCTGACCAATTTCTTTTTCTTTACCTTTGAGATTCCTTAATTCAGCTTTTAACATTTCAACTTCTGTTTGAAGAGCTTCTTTTTCAGCCTTCACAACCTCATAACCAGATTGTATTATCCTCATTTGATTAAGGATGACATCCAAAGTTTCTTCATTGTTAGAATTTTTAGGATTTGAACCTCAAGTTGATTCACAACCACTTTTAGCCGGAGTGTTTAAAGATACAAAATTGTATGCCTCCTCTGTTTCATCCATATTTGCAATTAAAGCATAATCATCCATATCAGAAACAAGTGCAGTATCATCAGGTTCATTTCCTTTTTCTGATTCTACTTCATATCCTAATTCATCTTCAGCAACCATGGCTTTCTTGCCAGATCTTTTTATTGACTTTTGCTCTTCAGTAGGTCTAGACAATCAGGTCTGAAATGTCCAGGCTTGTTGCAATTGAAGCAAAGATAATCATGTTCCTTCTTCTATTTTAGTTTAGGACAGTCAGGTTTGAAGTGTCCTGGTTTTTCCATTGATAGCACAAGTAGTCATTGTCTTTCTTGGATTCTTCCTTCTTCTTTTCACCAAACTTCTTTGTGAAATTCCTTGGAGAACCCCTTCCATTTTTCATCATTCTGATTTTCTTGCTCAGTGGTCTTTGGTTCTTCTTTTTCATTTTTAGGTACAAGTTTCTTACTGAATTCATAGGCCTTGAGATCTGAAAACAATTTTAAAGTGTCCTTTTCATGTAGACTTCTCATTTCTTCTATGGCAGTCACCTTCATCTCCCAAACTTCTTTTGCAAATAAAACTTCTAGAATTTTTGAATTTATTTCTTCTTTTGAATACTTTACACACAGTATGGTGAGTTCATCCATGGTTGCATTGAATCTTGACTCCATTTGTTCAATAGTTTCATTTGGTTTCATTTTGAACTCCTGGAACTTCTTCTTTACCACACTATTCTTGTTCTTCTCGATTGTATCAGTGCCTTCACAGATTAATTGCAACTTATCCCAAAGTTCTTTTGTAGTCTTGCAATCTTTCACTTTCATGTACATATTGCTATCCAAGGTTCTGTATATGATATCAATAGCAATGTTGTTGAGGTTTTCTCTTTTTTTATCTTCAGCATTCCATTCTCTTTTTGGTTTTGGAATGTACTGTGTTTCACAATCTACAGTTATTGCCTTTGTAATTTCCAGTGGTCAATCAGTCAGAACATCCATCATCTCATCATGTGTTGCAGCTAGAAAAGCCTGCATACGACGTTTATACTCATCAAAACGATCTAAAGAACACATCAACATTGTTCTAGCATACTGATTGTTATCCATGATGCAAAGCTTTGAAAATCAGAGACTTGAAAATGTTTTCAATGTATTTTCACAAGCACAACAAGTAGGGTTACTTCAAAACAGAAGCACTGCTCCGATACCAATTGTTGGTCCCTTGAAAAAGGCTTTGGTTAAGTTTAGAGGGGGGGCGAATAAACTTAACACTTAAAACTTTTGGAGTTAACAAACTCAGCAAGTTCAGTAGCCTGCTGACTGCTCTGTAGTCTGTTGACCACTCATTAGTCTGCTGACTATTGATTTTTCTGAATTTGTTGCAGCGGAATATATTCAAGTTAAGCCTTATTACTTGTTCTTAAAATATGATACCAAGTATCAGATACTTAGTTGTGTAAGTGTGTGATTCAGTTGCTAGTTTCAGTAGATTGATGTGCTAAATGTACTAAATGCAGAATGTAAATGCAGAAAGTAAGTAGGCAAGTTTTATAGTGGTTCCTGGTGGTGTAATCCTGTCAGTCCACTCTTCTCCTGTGATGTTGGAGGTAATTCACTAGAGATCCTTGAGGTAGCAGTTACAAAAATCTCTAAGTTATCTGTCCTTCACAAATAACCATGGCTTCACAAACTGAACACTTGGAACAGGTAAGATTGCTGCTCCAATGTCTTTCACTGGTCCTTGAAGGGTAGGATTGCCTCTTCACCAGCTCCACCACAAACAACAGTTCTTGACACCCTAGGATGCTTCTCTGTCTTCAGCAGGTTTCTTGTAAAAGAAAGTTTGAATCAAGTAAATGATTCAACAGTCAGTAGCTTGATCAGGACGATATGATCAGCAGCTTGGATTCTTCAAGTGTGTAAACTTGTTGTAGCTTGATAACATATTACACTTGATGAAGTTTACTGGATCAGTGGCTTTAAGTTCAGTAGGGTCAGTAGGGTGACTTCTTGATAAGAATCTGAAGCTCAGGATTATCTGTTGTTTTTCTCTCAAAAATCAACATCATTTTCTTTAACAGGGGTCTTCTATTTACAGGTGAGAATCCTTGTAACTTATGTTTAAAATTCAAACATAGCCGTTTCAGATTTGCCCCATCTTGACTTGCTTTCTTTCCCTGTACATAGTACTGACACTGTCAGTTTACTTTTTGTCAGATTTCAGAATGTCCACCCTTTGACTTGTATCCATTGGATAAACCTTTGTTTCTTTCCAACGTCCCTTTAATCTTAGCCATTTATTTGTTGACAAAACCAAGAGTTGTTATCTATCCTTTTCCTTGTAATCTTCCAATGTAACCTTTGATTAAATCGAAATATATGTTCAGCAGGCACCTGTGAATATAAGTCTGCTGAAATACATATCAGTCAGCTGATCCAAGGTTGCTATGTTTATAAAACACTGCAGCTGATTTCTCTTATATCTAACTTTTCATTATTAAGTTAGATTACCCCATTATGATCATAACTAAGTTCCAATCACCACTTAATATTTTGGACTTAGACCTTGTACACAAGGTATTTGCAATCAGTTTAGGTAATCACCGACTTCCCTAAATTCTGATTTCATATCCTTGACATTAAATACAAAGTTTGATCCCTTAGCCTTCAATAACTGAGTTTGAGCCCTCAGCCTTCAGTCTTCAGCAATTTCCTAAACTAGTCTACTGACTCAGGTACCCTACTGATCTAGACAGGTCTACTGATGAAAGTCAGCTGACCTTTTACAGTGCTTTTTTGATTAAACCTATATAAAGATTAAACTCTAATAAGCCTATACATTTGATCTACACATATTTTTCCCTTTGCTCTATAATAGCTAGTCTGGCACTCATCACTAAAACTTAAAATAAGTCCAACAGTTCCCTCAGTTATTCATCTTCTAGATAAGTCAACTGAGTCTGTGTCCCTCAGTGAACTTACCTTCTTCAGTTTCGATTGAACTTCAGTTTTAGGTTCTAAGTGACATCTGCAGTTTAAGTCATTAACTAGTTTTCTAGATGATTTCAAGTTCTCAGTTTTATAACTCTAACTATTACAGTGCTTGTCTGATATAACCTATACAATTATCAAACTCTAATAAATCCTATACATTTAGTTTTAAACATCTTTTAGCTTTTCACTATAACAGCTAGCCTCAGTACATCATCATTAAGGTGAAAAAAAACAGTTAATTAAATAAAGGTGAATCATCATCAAAACACAAATTATATTTAACAGGGGTGGTTATCTGCCATTAGGCATAAGGTGGGGCTCATTGCCCTTAATTTTTTACTTTATATGTCTTACATTAATGTTGGGTCAACTACTAGGATGACACATGGCCGAGGGCTAGTCCGACCTACGTCATAATCCCCAGATCTAACTGATCTCTCCGAGATAGTTTGGATCTGTCGGGGATGTAGCTTGGCTCGGTCATCCTGGACTTGCATATTTTTGATCATACGCTGCCAGCTAGCATGAGTCCGTTATAAATGACTCATGATTCAAGTAGTTTTCTCACCCACTCATTTTGAATTGGATAGTATCCTCGAGGACTTGTCGGGGGGTTATAACCCTCATCATATCAGACGTTCTCTCTTACCATTGCCATTAAAAGAAAAGATTGAAGTCCTCTCGCCCCTTGCTATTCCTTTCTTCTTTCCTCAGAATTTTTGCAAGTAAGTCATATATTCTTCCCTTGTCTACTTTGATATACTCAATTCGTTTTCTTTGTAAAAGAGTTTCTTTGTTCCGCCATAGCCCTAGAAATTCCCATTGCCGCCATAGGTAGTGAAGGTGTCAAATCAATCCAATCTCACCAAGATTTGGACGATATTTACAATACATACGATATATATGTGGAGAGGTATGCCCCTAGGCTCCCTTCTGACCCTCACAACTTTGCACACAAACCACCAGAGGGATTCTACACCGTTCATAAGGAGCACTTTGAAATTGATCTTAGGCTTCCCCTGTGTCCGGCTTATACAGGTGTACTTCATTTTTACAGGCTAGGGACCGCCTAGACCTGGCCACGGTTAACCGGAACCGCCGGTTGGAACCGGAACTGGCGGTTTGGTCAACCGCCGGTTTGCCGGTTTGTTGCCGGTTTGATATATTTGGAACCGAAACCGGAACCGGAACCGCCTGTTGGAACCGGATTTTTTGAACCGGCCGGAACCGGAACCGGAATCGTCCAACGGCTATTTTCTGGAAACGGCTATATAATTTTATTTTATTTTTCCAAACTCCTCCAAAAAATTTCTATAAATACCACCCATTTCATACAAAAATTCCTACACAAATCTCTATATCTCAATTCTTAAATCTTCTACTCAATTCTTACATCTTCTATTCAATTCTTTGATTATCAAGTTTGTTTAGTTGTTAAAAACAACCATCAAATTTACATTACGATACCGATTTTTGAAGTTGTTCTGATTTAATCGTTACTTCAATACGGTTTTAGTTATAAGTAAATTTGGTTTTGTATTTTATTCAACTAATTTTTTTACAAGTGTAAAAAAAAATTCAATTTTATAATCAAATTTACTTTACTAGACCGAAATTTGAAGTTGTTCTGATTTAATCGTTATTTCAATTCGGTTTTAGTTATAAGTAAAATTGGTTAGTTAAATTAAAAAAAATTTATAACCATTATATGTAATTTAGATTTAAATCAAATTTACTTTACTTAATTTTTTTTATAACCGCTATATATAATTTTGATTTTTTTCACTGTCAAGAAGATGTGCATCAACACAAGGCAATCGAAATGTTACTTTCCATGATGACACGGTTGTGCCGGAATCGGATGATCTTGCTGGTGGCTATAGACCCCAAAATTATACAGACCCTGTCACCGGTTATCACATTTCAATTCCTCAGTTCGACACACCTTCAGGTTACAATCAAGATGATTTTGATAGTCATTACGACGATATAATGTCTCAACCCGGAAATTTTAACATCAACCTTAACGAAGGTCAATGTAATGATGAAGAAGACGTTGATGATGATCATGATGTATTTGCGAATGCTTCCCGTCCAAGACAAGGATGTGGTGGGAGTCGGCATGATGCTAGTGCTATGGATCCTACTCCTACTCCCAAGTCAGTCGATTTAGATGGTGGTGAAAGTACCTGATCCAAAGCACAAGATAAAAGGTTAAAATCAAGAATTTTTACGGATTTTTTCACAAAGGTTGCTCGGACTGATGAAATAGCATTAGCTAACCCCGGAAAGTATTTCTTCTGGGTGTGCAATTTATGTGGCCAAAAATATCAATTTAAACATTCTGGTGGTTACGGAACGATGCGGAGTCACATTTTAACTAAACACCCGAAAAAATTAGAAGACAGCGCGTCTCAAGCCCAGCTAAACATGCCGAGCCCCAGCTCAGGTAACACTAATCTACTCTTTATTTACACTCGTGATAACTGTAGAGATCTAACCACAGATTTTATTGCGGGGATGTGTCTTCCTTTTAGCTTTCCTGAGAATCCTATTTTCGAAAGCTACGTACAAGGGGCTTTGCAGCCGGCTTTTACTCGTATCCTTCGTGCAACGGTTACTAGGGATTTCAAAAATAAATTTATTAACCGACAAAATATTATAGAAAGTTTGAAGAAAAATAAATTTTGAATATGTGTTTGTGCCGATATTTGGGAGGATAGGAGGACGAGCAATTATTATTTGGGCGTGTCGGGTCACTAGATTGACAACACTTGGATTGTCCAAAAAAGGTTTCTTGCTTTTCGTTTATTTAACGACAATCATATTGCTTCTAACATTGCATCTTTATTAGTTGATATTTTTGAGGAATAAGATTTAAAAGGTAAAGTTTTTTCTATTGCATTTGACAATGCTTCAAACAACACTGCTTCTATTCCCGACTTATCCCGATATTGTGAACCTCTTTGTAACGGTCAATTTTTTCATGTTAGATGTTTATTCCATATTTTTAATTTATGTGTAAAGGATGGTCTAAAAGTTTTTGACCATAATATTAATTCAATAAAAAGTGCGATTTCACATATTTTAGGTAGAAATATTCTGGTTAGTAAGTGGTATAATTTTCTTAAAGAGAAAGGTCATCGCCAAGTCAAATTGCCACAAGATGTACCGCATAGGTGGAACACGACTCATGATCTTTGGAAAAAAACAAACAAAATTAAAAATAAATTTTGTGAATTTTTAAATGAACACGGTCTGAGCGAATATCGTTTGTATCCCTCTATGTGGACTTCATGCAAGAAACTGATGGATGTTTTTGAAATATTCAAAAAACTTACAGTATTGTTTTCAAATTGTTATCAACCCACAACACATTTAGTCTTGCCTGCTTGTATAGAAATAACTGCCGAGTTTGAAACCATGGAACACGACCCAGAATTATTTCAATGTTTAGAGCCGATGAAGGAGAAATGGAATAAATACATGTTGTATATTCCTGACACTTATCTCATTTCTTCTATGCTCGATCCTCGTATAAGACTAGTAGGTTTGTCTAACATGTTAGGTGCTTACTATGATGCCTTGTCTGTTACTCATAATGTGCCCAGGTAGGTTTTACAGTTGAAGTACTTAGACTAGAAAATTTATTAAACGCTTTGTATGTTGAATATGAGCGTATGTATGGATTGAGAAACGAAGCGGTTCCCAATCCATCCGCAAGTGCTTCTACTAACGCTACAGGTATCGTACGGGGACATCAAAAAGTTCTGGATAAAATGAATTCTAAACGACAGAAGGGTTCGACATCGTCATCCGATCAACGTACAGAAATATCCAAATTTCTAAACACAACATTTGAAGGCTGTCAAATCGATACCTATGATTTCGATTTTGACTTATTGACGTGGTGGAAAAGACATGTTAAAGAATATCCAGTTCTAGCAATGTTGGCAGTCGAGTTTTTAAGTTGCCCTGTTTCGACCATCACTGTTGAACGATGTTTCAGCATGGCAGGATATGTGCTTAACAATAAAAGATGTTCGCTTCATCCCACCACTTTAGAGAAGCAAATGCTTTGTCAAGATTGGGTACGAGCCGAGAAGAGGATGCAACACATTGAGTCAGAAGATGAGGAGTCACAGTTCGAAGGCGGTGACACTGAAACTTCAGGAGGAACAAGCGCTCGAAATACCGACATCGATTAAAGGTACACAATTTATATCTTACTTATATATTTGTTACAATTCATAGAACAACTATAAAAGATTAAAAAAAACCTATTCAAAATAACTATAAAAAACCTACTACTAAAAACAAAACAAAAAAATACTTCAGAAAACTATTAAAAAAACCATTAAAAAAAAAACCCGATTGGAACTATAAAAACCTATTAAAAATAACTAAAAAATACCTAGTACTTTAAACTAAAAAAAAAGTATAGAAAACTATAAATAAAAAAAAAAAAAAAAGAAAACCCTTAATAACCGAACAACTATAAAAGATTAGAAAAACCATATTAAAAATAACTATAAAAACCTACTACTAAAAAATAAAAACAATCTATAGCAAACTATTAAAAAAACCATAAAAAAAACACGATAGAAACTATAAAAACCTATTAAAAATAACTAACAAACACCTACTATTTTAAACTAAAAAAAATATTATAGAAAACTATAATAAAAAAAACCATAAAAACCATATACAAACCTAGAAAAAACTTATATGAAACTATATAATACAATTATACAAACACATAAGAATACTATAAAAGACTACAATAAAACTAACATTTAAAAAAATACTATAAAGAATATAAAAAACAATAAAAACCTATAACAAACCATAACAACACTACACAAAACTAAAAAAAACTATAAGAAACTATAAAAACGCCCAAACAAACCATATACAAACCTAAAAAATTGTATGAAACTATAAAATACAAACACATATATATACTATAATAGACTATAATAAAACAAACATTTAAAAAACCTTTGAATACTATAAAAACATATAAGAAGACTACAAAAGACTAAAAAACAACAAACTATAAAAGACTAAAAATTAAACAATAAGAACTACGTTCGCGTTGATTTTTTTATATGTGTTGTGCCTCCGACACGATTACATATAAAAAATACGTAGGCAACCGAATTACCGGTACAAGCGTTGAAAAAATAACACAATTTACATATTAAAAAAACAACACAATATTTCTCACCTAATATTTAATAAAACAATATTTATAATCAACGTATACTTAAAACCGACTCAAAAAATTTATCAAAAAAACTATAAAAGGCTTTAACGAAAACAATAATAAAAATTACTATAAAAACTTTTACAACAAACTATAAAAGACTAAAAAATAAACAATAAGAACTACGTTCGATTTGATTTTTATATATGTGTTGTGCCTCCGACACGATTACATATAAAAAATACGTAGGCAACCGAATTACCGGTACAAGCGTTGAAAAAAGAACATAATTTTTTTAAAATAACATTTTTTACATATAAATAAAATAACACAATATTAATATTATTTTTAAAACCGAATAGAAAACTATTTAAAAAAATATATATTACTCTCGCTTTAGTAATTATAATGAAAAGAATAATAATTTGTTATTATAGTGAAAATAATAAGTATTATGTGAAAATGAAAAGAAAAAAAAATTATGAAATTTTAGAACCGTGATCTGAACCGGGAGCAAACCGGGGTAAACCAGAACAGGCCCAAACAAGCAACCGGCGGTTTTGAACTGTAACAATAACCGGCGGTTCGTCAAACCGGTGATTCGTCAAATTTAAAACCGGCGGTTCCGGTTCCAACATTTGGCCGGGTCTAGGACCGCCTAGATAGCCCTAATGGGGATAGGACTATCGTTGGATGTTCTGTCTGGTGATGATTGCTCGCCATCAAATTTTCTGTTTGACTATTTAGGTATTTTTACCAACATAAGAGGGTGAAGGTGCAATCTGGACGATACTACTTTTCCCGCCGAACAGGTCATCTGGGTGATGTTCCCATCCTCCTTAATGGAAGATTCTTCAATAAACGGTGGAATGAGGTTTTTTTCATTATCAGGCACAAAGGTCAGCTAGAGCTTAGTTTCTAGAACCCAGGGGATCTTCCCAAAGATGTTCGAACAAGAGTTAGCGAGAAACTCCTGGTAGGTACCCAACAAGCACAGACTCTGCGGTTGACACAACACTTGTACTGACACCACCCCCACTTTCACAAGAGGTACCGGCACAGCAAACTGAACCTCAACCAGCTTAGGCACAATAATCTATTGGCCTTTCTGATCAGGCTTTCCAGGCAGCTGTGGATACATTGGTTGAAGAATTGGAACAAAAAGCCTTGTTACATTAAAAATCTGATGGGAATGCTGAGTGCACTTTGCCGAACAATGGAAGATATCGATGCTCACTTGTTGCATGAACACCAAAGACATGTTGACAATACTGAGACTCAAAGACTTCGTCGATCGCTTTGAAATAATGCGGTTATCTAGTTGTAATCTGTTGTAACCGTTTGTAACCAACTGCTAACTGATTCATGAAGTGTATGAAGCTATAGATACCTTATTATCAGCCACATTTTAATTAACTTGTAAATTTTACATGATCAATATTATTTCAACGTTTTATTTTGTTTGTTTGTAATTCTACAAACTTCATCATGGTATCAGAGCAGAAATTTGAGAATTTCTAATAGCTTTCCTGTGTTTTTTTAAAGAAACTTGAGAGTTTTCTTCATTTTCTCTGGGTTTTTCAGTTTCTTGAGAGTAAACAGTCATATTTTCCTCTGATTTTTAATCAGTTCTTGATCAATTTTCCAATATCATTGTTGATTTGAGAATCAATTTTGAAATTCTTGATAGCCATGGCTGCTAAAAAACAAGAAATCAGTCTCTCTAGTCCATTCTATGTTCATCCTAATGAGAATCCGTCACTGGTGCTTGTTCAGCCATTGATGAATGGCAACAACTACAATCCCTGGAAAATGTCCATGGATGGTGTTGATCACCAAAAACAAAATTGGCTTCGTAGACGGCACAATTAAGAGACCAGAAGCAGATTCAGTAGAATTCCATGCATTGAGACAATGTGATACAATGGTGAGATCATGGATTTTAAATTCTATTCAAAACACCTTTGCACAAATTTTGATGCACTTTAATATTGCACATCCAGTATGGTAGAATCTTGCAGCAAGGTTTTCAAATGTTGATGCATTAAGACTTTCAAATCTTCTTGAAGAAATGCATCTACTGAAACAAGGCACATATTCTGTTTCATCAATACTTTACCAAATTGATGATTCTTTTGGAAGAAATCAAGACCTTCAGGCCTGTAACAATATGTTCTTATGATCCTCAATGTCACTGCATTGCAATCTGAAATCTGATGGATCATATGGAATGTGACCATGTCATGAAACTCCTAAAAGGTTTAAGGGATGAATTTGAACCAATGGTCTCAGAGGCAATGTTGTTGGTGCCCTTTCCAGAAATTCATGATGCCTTTTCAATTGAAATCAAGTTTGAGAGACAGAAGTCATATGTGGCCAACAAGGCCAAGAATCAAGATTCCATGGTCCTATTGTCTCAAAAGAATGGACAGGGACATAATCAAACTGTCAGCAGACCTAACTCCGCTTCAAATCCCAGGCCCAAAATTCCCAAAAAGATGCAATGTAGCTTTTGTGGATTCAATGGTCATACCGAGGAGACCTTTTACAAGAAGCATGGTTTTCCCCTAGGTTTTAAATCAAAAAGGGCAAATATGGTAGAAGAGGAGCAGTCAGCAGAAGAAGACCAGGCACCCATTTGGTATGCTGGACCAGGGTTTCCCAATCTTACTGCACAACAACTTGACAAGTTGATGGGTCTGCTGAATGACCCTCCAAGATATGCAGGATTTGTTGTTGGCCAACCTGCTGACATTGTTACACATTACTCACCTGCCACAGGAACATGTGACCTAAATTTAGTAAGATCAGTACAATGGATCTTGGACTCTGGTGCCACATATCACATTGTAGGATCCATAGATCTATTGAGTAATCCAAAACCTTCATCTGGTATAAAAATGAGATTACCTAATGGAAATGATGTCTCAGTCACACACATAAGCCAAGTGAGGATCAACACTCAACTTGTCCTATATGATGTGTTTTGCATTCATGGCTTTAAATTAACCTTTTATCTTTACCTTCATTCATTAATCATATAAAGGTGCATCTATTTTTTCTGCAAACAAGTGTGTTTTGCAGGACAAGAACAAGAACATGATTGGTTCAGTTGAGTTACAGAGAAGGCTCTAGGTCATGGATCAGCCAATAAGACTTTTTGTTACCAATGCTGTAGAGAATCAAACTTTATCTGATAGATTAGATGATGCACATTTATGGCACTACTACTTGGACACTTGCCTGATAAGAGACTGCAAGTCATCTTTTCGCAGTCTGCTGATGTCAAATTCTGTAATCATGATCTTTGTTATGTTTGCCCTTTGGCAAAATTGATGAAAAGCCCTTTTCATTTAAGTACCACTACTGTAAACACTATTTTTGATCTTGTTCACATGGACATTTGGTGTCCTTTGAGACAGCATACTGTGAATGGACAGCAATATTTTCTTACTGTTGTAGATGATTTTTCTAGGTTTACTTGGGTTTTTCTTATAAGGCATAAATCTGAAGCTTCTGACCCTGTTAAATCTTTTGTTAAATATGCTTCTACTCAGTTTCATAAAATTATTAAATTGATTAGATCTGACAATGGTGGAGAGTTTCAACTTACTAACTTTTATGCTCAGCAGGGTATCATATATCAGACATCATGTGTCAGTACACCAGATCAAAATTGTATTTTTGAAAGAAAACATCAGCATCTATTGAATGTTTCAAGAGGTTTGAGGTTCTAGAGTAATCTACCAATTGAATATTGGGGATTTTTTCTTTTACATGCTGTTAAATTGATTAATGCCACGCCTACACCACTGCTGAAAGCAAGCACTCCACATGAAATTCTTTATGGCACCAAACCAGATTATTCTTTGTTTAATGTTTTTGGTTGCTTAGTTTTTTCATGTACACTTCAACAGCAAAGAACCAAGTTTGATTCAAGATGTAGGACATGTGTCTATCTTGGGAATTCAACCACCTCCAAGGGTGCTATTCTTTTAAACATTACCAACAATGATATCTTTGCTGCTAGAATTACTCAATTCCATGAAACTTACTTTCCTCTTTCTCAGCAGGTGTTGGGAAAGCCTAGACATTTTGATGACATACCTGTTCCTTTGCCAGTAATGGACAGTTTTGATGATCTGTTGAATGAGTCAGCAGACCAATCAGCAATGGGATCAACAGCAACTGATACGTCCAATGCAAGGCATGAACCAGTAAATCAGGCACCTGAACCCACACAACTGAGAAGGTCCACAAGAACAAAGAAATCACCAACCTTTTATCAAGGGGGTGCTCATAATGTTCAACAGACTCCACATCTACTGAGTGAAGTAATGAGTCTGGACAATCTCTCAGCAGACTATGCCAGATTCATTAATGCTATTGATGCTGTTAAAGAGCCTAACACCTACAATCAGTCTATCAAGCATGATGAATGGAAGGAGGCAATGAACAAAGAAATTGAAGCTTTACAAAAGATTCACACTTGGGAGATAGTTGATCTGCCTCCAGGCAAGAAACCCATAGGGTGCAAATGGGTATACAAAATCAAATATAATTAGGATGGATCAGTAGGGAGATACAAAGCAAGATTAGTAGCAAAAGGCTATACTCAGACATATGGGATTGATTATCCAGAAAACTTTTCCCATGTTGTCAAAATCACTATAGTCAGAACCTTACTTGCAGCAGCAGCAACCAACAACTGGCATTTACATCAAATGGATGTCAATACTGCCTTTCTATATGAAGATCTACATGAAGAAGTATACATGCAGTTACCACCAGGCTGTGCAGCAACTAAACCAAACCAAGTTTGTAAACTTACCAAATCATTATATGGCCTCAAACAAGCCAGCAGACAATGGAATTGTAAGTTGACTGAATCATTTGAGGATCAAGGATTCATTCAATCCAAACATAACCACAGTCTATTCACAAAAGTGTCAGGACAGTCATTTATTGCCTTATTGGTATATGTAGATGACATCATAGTTGCCAGTCCTAGTGAAGAGTTGATTCTGCAAGTTAAGGATGCTTTACATCAGCAGTTCACCATCAATGATCTTGGAAAACTGATATATTTCCTAGCCATTGAGGCTGCCAGATGTCCCAAAGGTATATCTATTTCACAAAGAAAGTACACACTTAACCTCTTAAAAGAATATGAGTTTTTGGTAACCAAACCTGCTAAGACACCTATGAAGTCCAAGCAGACCTTACAACATGGTGATTCACCACTTTTAGAAGACAACACTGCATATAGATCCTTAGTAGGTAAATTAATTTACTTCACATTTACCAGACCAGACATTGCCTTTACAGTCCAACAACTAAGTCAATTTCAAGATACCCCCACTGAAAACCATATGAAGGCAGCTTACAAGCTGCTGAGATACTTGAAGACCAATCATGGGACAAGCAGACAATAATCTTGTACTTAAGAGTTTTACAGATAGTGATTGGGCTGGTTGTCCTGAAACAAGAAGATCAGACTCAGGTTACATAATGATCCTAGAAGATGCTCCAGCCTCCTGGAAAGCAAAGAAACAAACAACAATTGCTAGAAGCTCATCAGAGGCTGAATACAGGGCAATGACAAATGCCATTTGTGAAATCCAATGGCATATCTACATACTACAGGATTTACAAATTCCAATCCAGTTGCCAGCTGTCCTATTTTGTGACAATGCCAGTGCAATGCACATTGCTCACAATCCTGTCTTCCATGAAAGAACGAAACATATTGAAATTGACTGTCATGTTATGAGAGACAAGGTCAAATTAGGACTCATCAAACTTCTTCCGGTCAATACCAAAGAACAAATAGTTGTCATTCTCACCAAAGCCTAAGAGGCACCTATTTTCTCTTATCTACTAGATAAATTGGGAGTTTCAAAGCTCTTTCGGACTTCAAGTAGCTGATGGGAATGCTGAGTGCAAGCTGTTCATGAACCACTCACAGCTTGAGGGGGCGTTACAATATAAAAGCTAATGGGAATACTGAGTGCACTTTGCTGATCAATCGAAGATATCGGCGCTCTTCGCGACAAGATGAACACCAAAGATCTTCATCGACAAGATCAGAGACTCAAATTACCATGGATCGATTTGATATAATGTGGATATCTAGTTGTAATGTATTGTAACCGTTTGTAATCAATTTCTAACTAATTCATGAGGTGTGTGAAGCTATAAATACCCCATGATCAGCCACATTGTAATTAACTTTTAACTTTTACATGATCTGCAGCATTTGAAGATGAAAGCACCATATTAGATAGAAGATTTCAGTCAGTGGCAGAGTATATTGACATGCAAAATATCATTGTGAGGAATAAGAGTCAACTTATCATTCAGATGAACACAAATCTTTCCAACAGGTGCATAGGGCAAAAAAACACTGTTCAATGGAAAATCAAAGTCTATCAGCTGCTATTGGCACCAGAAAGGCCTATTTTGTACATACAGTAAATAAACATGGAGAAAGACATACTACAAATGAGTCCAAATTGGACACCGTAGTTGCAGCTGCTGAAACAACAAACAATATCTTGCTCCAACTCTTTAAGGATGATACCAAAAAAAGAGAAAGGAGGAGATATGCCTGCTGGATCTACAACTAGACCACCTCACTTCATTGAAGAACAAATTACAACAGGAGATAGAGAGAGAGAGTCAAAGATAAAGCTAATCGATGACAAAGATAGATCAGGAAACAAGCAAAGGCCTGGACTTGGCCAACAATAGAAAAGTAGTCACCGTCAATAAAGTACCTCCAGTAAGTATCAAAGTGACTCAAGAGGAAGTTCAAGTAGCTGTAGTCACAGAGGACACTCTGAGAGCCACATAGGAAGCTCCACTGCTCATAGATATCATGAGACTCGTGAGTAAGAAGTTATCAGGGAGACAAAGGATTTCTTACAAAACTCTGACTTACTGTTACCGAACATGACTCAGGATGAGGCATGGTTAGACTGGCTATCAAAACATGAAGAGATACTTCAGCCAGACATGGCCAAGTTTTATGCTGAGATAAAAGGAGTGTAATTATCTCAAAGAAGACCACCAGATGAGGGGGGAACCTAGTTTAGAATAGAGAAGATCAGTTGAGGCAGTTAAAGAACTAAAAAGATGAAAAGAGCTTACCGAGGAATGGAAAGTAGAATTTGAAAATATGAGAAAGGAGCTCAGACCTATGTTTTGAAAATAAGAACACAAACAAGGGGATATGCTCAAACAATTGCAACTTGCTGTTGGAGATGTTGGTCCCTTGAAAAGGCTTTGGTTAAGTTTAAAGGGGGTGAATAAACATAACACTTAAAACTTTTTGGAGTTTAACAGATCAGGTGATCTTATAGTTTGATGACTATATAGTCTGATGAGTTTTATGCAATGGAAAAATACTTAAGCCTTTTTACTTGTTGTCAAAAGATGATACTAAGGAAAATTTTATAGTGGTTCCAAGTGGTGTAATCCTGACAGTCCACTCTTCTCATGTGATGTTGGAGGAAATTCACTAGAGTCTTTTGTGGTTGCCGTTTCAAATTTCCCTAAGTTGTTTGTCCTTGACCAATAACTATGGCTTCACGAACTTAATACTAAGAACAGGTAGAAGTGCTGCTCCTGTGTACTCCACTAGTCCTTGACGGGTAGGATAGTCCATTCACTAGCTCCACCAAAAAAGAAAAGTGCTTGACACTCAATAGTGCATCTCTATCTTTAGGTTTCTAATTGAAAATAAGGGTTTGAATCAAGAAAGTGATTCTTCTTTAGTAAGCTTTTGATCAGGATGATAACATGAGTTGCTTATGTTCTCCAAGTGTAGATACTAGATGATACTGGAATGCCATAACACTGGAAGAATTCCTGGATCAGTATGAATGCTCAGTTCAGCAGGATGTAATGCTCTTGATTGCTTGTAAGGTCATGTATAATCTGATTCCAGGGTCCTCTATTTATAGGTTAAAATCCTATGCTTGAATTTGAATTTCAAATATGACCATTACTGGATTTTCTGACTATTCCCTGAAAGTCCCTTTGTTGTACTCTTTTGTCAGGGTCCTTCTGACAGACAGACTATCAACCAATGGTTTCATTCCAATTTGATTTGGCTCTAAAATCCTTACAACGTTCTTTCAATGTCCACCATTGATCAACTAATTAATCCATTGCCTTTTATTCATCCTTATCCATTTAACCTTACAAAAAAATCTTGAAATGGGTTAATTTGATTTATGTATACTCAGTTGATGTTTGGTTCATGTGTCTACTGGGTATACACTTGGTCAGCTGACTTATGGTCTGCTGTGTATGAACACTCAACTGACTGCTTCTCATCGAACTTTTATTTTTTAAGTTAAAAAACACCATTTTAAATATAACTAAGTCATAGTCATCACCTTTTCTTATATGGAACTTAGGCCTTCAATACAAGATATATGTGACCAGTTTAGGCCATTACATACTTACCTAATCCCACATCCTTGGCTTTTAAGTCTTCATTACTAAGTTTGAACCCTTAGCCTTGAATACTGAGCTGAACACTCAGCCTTCAGTCTTTAGCAAGTCCTAGACACTCTACTAAACACCTAGTCTAGATAGGTCTATTGAACTAGTCAGCTGACCTCCTTACAGTGCTTGTTTGATCAAATACAAGGATCAAACTCTAGTAATCCTATACATTTATTCTAGACATCATTTGCCTTTTGCCTATAACAGTTAGTCTGGCACTCATCATTAAAACTAAAATATGTCTAACAATTTCCCCTTTTTTAGTGATGATGCCAATACCCTTCTTACAACAAAGTAAAAAAAATAAAGACAATAAAAACAGAGCAATTTTCATTTATATATATCATTGAGTTTCAAAACAATTTTCAAACAATATTACAACTAATTTCAGCAAAATTAAATGTCTTATGTAGTCTACTGAATTAATGTCTCTCTCTTTCTCTTTTCTATTGATACTCCCTGATTTATCTTTTTAAATCAATAATCCACTGATTTTCAATCCTTGAGAAATCTATCAAGATGTGTATCTTCTTCCACAATTCCCATTCTTCTATAAAATCAGCTGAATTACTTACCAATTGAAAGGTCCTTGCATATAGAGGTCCTTAAACTCATTCAATGAATCCTTCTCTAATAGTCCTCTAAATCTTTGTTCAGCTGACTGATCTCTTCCACCTCTTCCAGTACTTCTTGATCTCATAGATCTAATCCTTACTTCCCAAAGTTTCAATCCTAGAAAAGAATTTAACCCTTCCAAGCATGTCATTTGATTGTAGGGTCTTCTTCTTGCATTGAAAGCAGTTGTAAATTCCTTCAACAGATCATCAGTCAGTTCAACTATGCCAGGTGCAGGGGTTCTAAATGCAATAATTCTAGCTTCAGATCTTCTTTGTTGGTAAACCCTAGCTACCTCTTTGGCTTAAGTTGTTCTAACTTCTTCCTCCTTATTTACGTCATCAATAAAACAATGTAGTAAATTTAAGACTCCTTCTTGGGTGGCTATAAGATTATTCAGTTGGCCTTCCATTATTTCAGTTCTAGTATCAACTGAAGTAATCATTGATTGCAGAATTTGTTCCAGCAGATTTAGCCACTCAAGATATTTAGGATCATTTAGGGTAACTGAGGGATTTTCAGTCATTTTGTTATGCAACTTGGTGACCTCCTCAGCAAGGTTCTTGTCTCTCTTGGCAGTATCTATCTTCACTTGACTAACTACAAGATGTATATCATTCCATCTAATCTGTAGATAAGTAATATTTGATGTAGATGCATCTATTGTCCTGCCTCTGTTCTCAACCAGATTGATAAGATCTTCAAATCTTTTCTCACTGCATCTCAGCTGACCCCTCAGCTAATTGATATCTTCTCTAACAACGCTTAACTCTACCAGAATATGACCTGGTATGGTGAAAGAAACACCAGCCATATTCTCAGTAGACCTATCCACAATATCATCAAGCCTTGGCTATCTTACAACTATTGCACAATTAATGTCCCATACAAAAGGTTCATGACTACTTTCATCCAGTCTGAGATCATTAATAGCAGCTTGTTGATCCTCTTGAACATCAGCATCAAGTTCTTCTTCAGGAACTTCATGAACAAGTTCATCATCACTCTCACCATAGTCAACAAGTTGCTCTTCTTCAGATTGTTCAAGAACAACATCAACAACTTGTTATCTTTTATTACTAGGGGCATCTTCCCTAGCAGATTCCACACTATTAACAGGGGATTCCTCCAATCCTAAAACCAGTTCCAACCTTTGCCTGATCCTAAATATATTGAACCACAAGTTTCAACCTTTGTCCAATTACTGTCTGATTTCTAGCAGACTGAACCTCCTTTTCTTGTTCAACTTAAATCAGTGTAGGTGTTAAAGTGTCAGATCCAGTCTCAATTTGTGTTGCTTCCTATGTTAACATAGGAGTTACCAAATTTGGCTCAATAGGTGTATCTGTGATTACAACTATAGGAATAGGTTGTTCAGTAGGTGCAACTACACCCAATTGACCAAATTGGCCTTCAACATTGGCAGGGAAAACTACCATGTTTTCTTCTAAGACTGTCCTTTGTTGTGCAACCACTTCCAGATTAACAGCAGCACCAACAAAAGTATCATATGTGCTAATCCTATCTTGAAATTGAACTGATTCTTCTGATATAACATCTACTGTTCAATTTCAGTTTCCAATTCACCAGCAAAGGCATCCAGTAACTCATCTTCGTCTTCTAGGATTGTCTTTCTGTGAATAAAAACACTTTTTGTTGATTCAGTAGTATTAGCAATCAACACTTCATCTTCAGTAACATCAGCAACCTCTTGTCCCTCATAGACTATTTTGGATCCTTAGCAAGTTGCTCCTATTTCTTCTCACCAGAATTATCTTGTACAAGTTCTGCTATCCTTTCTTTGAAAACACCACTTGTTTTTCCAAGATGCAAATTATGATCATCATCAGAGTCAGATGATGATGAATCATTAGAGTCACCAAATGGTTTGTATTTTGGTTCCTTAAACAACATATTTCATTTGCTTCTTCCTTCTTCAACAGCTTCTTGAAGTCTGGAAACTAGCTTTTCATGGTTTACAAGATCTATTAGACTCTAAGTTCCCAATGATTCAAAACCCCATTCTTCAAAACTTATCATCATCTCAGCAGCATGTTTTTTCTTCTTGTAAAAAAATATTTACAATTGAATATACTGTGAGATTCTTTCCATAGCTGGATCTCCTTACCGTTTCCTTTGCTTTCTGACATAAGGCATAATAGGTTTCCTTGCAGCAGGTTATGGCTCAACAGAGTGAGAGATTTCAGAAGGTTCTTCAGTTGATTGAAGAATATTTGTGTCAACTACCTTCATATGTTCAACACTTGCTTCCCCCTGTGTTGCATCACCCTCAGTAGGGGTTTGTTCAGCTCTTACTTCCCCCTGTGTTGTATTATCCAGAGTGATATGCCTAAATCATGATGCCACTTATGGATCCCCGGTCTGAACCTTTCCAGCCACCAGGCTAGGAAACAAGGCCTACAGCCACGGCATCAGCGACACTATAGCTCGAATTGGGATCACCGGACAAAGGCCTCCACCAAGAGCCTCCAATCTTGTGAGGTTATTACAAAGTCAGGGAGCATGCCCGTGACCTTGGGAGAGCGAGGTCCGTTCAAGACCATGAGAGCCTATGCAGAAGTAAGCAAGGAATCAGCCAGAGTACAAGAAAGACGACATGCGTTCATATGCTTGGCGACCCGATATACTTGGCGCCGCATCACAGGGATACCTTACTAATTTGTCTATAGATAAAACCCAATCTTCTTCTACCTCCTATAAATGGGGGCTCAATGTAACCATGAAAGATATACACAATAAATAGAAAACAAGGCAAAACTCTGCCAAATTGCACATTCTCTCTACTGATCATATTGCGCCATTACTTCACCGCCGTGCACCACCGGCTTGCATCACTGTCATACACTCTTATAGCAAGATATCCACCATTTACACAACCGCTAAATCACCGTGATAATTTTGATGTTATGAGTTGGCTCTGTTTCTTGGAAAAGCATCAAACATTCCGGTCTTCCAGGTGTAAAGATCATCCAGAAAGCTCATCTCATGGCACGGCTGCAGATCTTAATCATCTGTTTTACCTCTTCCAGGTCTAGCAAAGCTCTCATCATTCAACAGGCACCCGGAATCAACTCTCTCATTTGAAAAGCATAAAAGGGGAGGTAACATTTGCAAAGCTTGTGGAAAAACTCATGAGTTAACGTTTGAAAAATCTCCTCTCTTGCCGAGTTTCTTGTTCAATTTTCTCATGGCTGAAACCCATTCATCATCTTCAATAGAAAAAGTTCATTCTTTTCAGTTGAGCACTTATGTTTCTTGTTGAGAACACGTGATATATCGAGTTAGCGTTTGAGAGTATCACCTCTCTCGATATCATCACGGCCAAATTTCACTATCTCACCATCAAAAGTGCCTTCGTCGTCTTTTCTGCTTGCTACTCTAGTCAAACATGTTGAGTTGTGCCAAAAATCAGTCTCAACTTAGTGGTGTGTGTGCATTCAAGGTGGAAACACAAAATTTTAGGGGTTTTTGCGTTTGAATCATCACCTTTCTCCCCTAAAATTTTTATTTCCGGCTGTTGTCCCGCCGGAGTTGTCACCATCAAAACATTTTGATCAAGCTGTTCAAAAGTCAAATAGCATATGGTAGTTTAGGGTGGCAGAAAGCAAATCAGATTTTGTTAGAAAGTAGTTGGCAACCAGAGTACGTATTTGTCTATAGCCAAACCATCTCGCACGAGGCATCATGGCGGGTAGAAAAAATTCACAGATGGTTCCGCCCACGCATAATCAACACCGCACCAAAGGTGTAAGGGAAACATTTGATAATCCCATTGCGGATTGGAATTGATCCCGTCAGGAAGATCTAATTACCATCGATGCTAGAAACATCCTAAACCAGAAAACTAAATCTAAAGAAGCGGCTTTGGATTTAGCTCATTGAGAAAAAATGCCGATCGGGGAGTAGAGGCCGCCGTGAAGCCAAGAGGTATAACCAGGAAAAATACTCGGGTTCCAATAGGACCTGAAAGTCACAGCAATGATAGAATATGCAAAATACAGGGAAATGATGTACCGGACTAACACTCGTCTGGTCGCGTTAGGTCGGGAGCCCTTACCGGTCCTCGAGCAGATCATACCGAGGGTTGAGGCTAATCGAAAGGTACTAGGAAAGAGTCACCACAGTCAACCCAAGAGGATCAAATTCGAAAAAAGTGTTCACTCATCAGGCTGACAAGGCCATAGGAAAGAGCATGAAATGGTTCAAACATCGGGCCGACCTGATCACGGGAATAGCCGGAAAAAAGCGAGGAAAGAAGATCTGTCCTGAGAAGGGTAGGTGAAAAAGAAGGAGGTTCTGTACTTACTCGTCTAGGTCTCCCTGAAATAAATGTAACACCAAGACATGAGGGGAGGAACGAGAGAGTCGCTCGTCTGATCATATGTGAAAAGCAAGCCGATCAAGAGGAATCTCGAAATCGTAGAGACTCCAAGCATATATCGGGGCGGGCTGTGAGGCCATCCCTGCCCAGGCAAGGAGTCAACCCCGTTGTATCCAAACAAATGGAAATAATGAGGGAAGAAATAGCAGAGCTGAAAAAATGGAGGCCTGCGGAGAAAGTCACCCCAGTATCAGGAATAGTTGTACTCTTAGAGAAAATCATCAAGAAGTTGCCGACCGAGAAAGGAAAGGAAAAATACCCCAGCTACAACTATTATAACAGAAGCACATATCCGTTCGATTGGCTTACATTTTTTCAAGGTCGCATCACCCTAGCGACCCAAAACAAATCGGCTAGGTACATTGCCCTCGTGGCAGTATGCAGGATAGGGTTGCATCCTGGATTTTCAGACTACCCAGAGGCTCGATCGAAAGCTGGGAAGATTTATCTAAGAGGTTCGTGAAGGAGATTGAATCGGCAAGCAGGCGTAAGAAAAACATCAAAGATCTTTATGAGGTTCGTATGTGAGAGAATGAGTCCGGTAAATGCTACTACGATCGATTTTTCAAAATCTACGACCAGACCAGGAATATTCAAGATGATGCCATCATCACTTGCATTTTAATTGGAATAGCCAAGGGTCATATGAAAACATAGTTTAGTCTTCAGCCGCCAATGTCCGGTTTGAGAGAGATGCTAGAGAGAGCCAGTATGATTGGGCTGAGTGAAGCGTCGCACCATTCCGGAAAAAGAAAATTGAAGGCAGAGCACCATTCTCACAAAGAGGATAGAAAAGAGGATCGTGAGGAAGATCGCATGAATGATTGTGGAAAAAGTGCAAACCAAGATCGTGAGGTGAAAAAGCCTTATAAGTTAAATGAAAACGACTTCACCCCTCTCAATGCCACGCCGACACAAATCCTCTTTGAGATTTGAGATCATATCCCAAGACCGAGGCCCATGAAGACCGAACCAGAAAGCCGGGATAAGTCGTAATGGTGCAAGTATCGTAGAGATCATGGCCACATAACTGACAAATGCATTACCTTCCAGAAAGCTATCGACATGTTGATCGATGAAGTGCCGGCCGCAAAACATAAAAGGGACGCCGGCCTCGATGACCATAGGGGATTCTAACCCTGCGTGTATCAGATAGAGATCCAGGTCATTCATAGAGACCTCCCCAGCAATCACCAATTGAAATCACAAATACTTCTGATAAATACCTGAGGTTTTGAGAAGCAAGTAGTCCTGGAAGTGTTAGAAAGGGAATCACGTTCACTAAAAGAGAACTCTCGACAGTTGAGGGAATCATGGATATACCCATCATTCTCAAAGTAGGGGTAAACGATAAAAATGGAATCAATCGCGTCATGATAGACACCGGGGCAGGTCGAGATATCATCTACTTTGACTGCTTAAAGCGAATCGGTTTTAGTGGCCAAGCTGAAGCCTTACCTAGGACTGCTAGAGGGTTTTTCCAATTACACGGTTCGGGAAAGGGCAACATCGATCTCAGAATCACAATTGGTGACTACAAACCATGTCGAATGAAAATGGTAACTTTCCTGGTTGTCGATCTCCCGTCCTACTATAACATGCTCCTAGGGATACCTACTACGAGAAAGTTTCAAATTGTCGCATTCGTCCTGCACCAGAGGCTCAAGTTCCATGTGGGCGACAATGTTGGAGTCGCCAGAAGTCGGCCTGGACTATTCCTCGATTATGTCACCAAAAATAGACCGGACTCAAAGCGGCCCAAAACCGAAGAGTTTGCAGCAAGCTCGAATCAAATCAGCATGGTCAAAGAGGTCACCACCAAAGCAGTGGAATGTGAAGCCTTACTGGTTTGAGAACAGCTCGAATTCACAGCTCATGATGAGCTCATCGATGTCATCATAAATAAGAAATATCCAGACCAAAAAATAAAGATCGGAACACAAATGGATGATCCCGAGAAAGAGAGGCTGGTCATGATGTTGAAGGAAAATCTTGATGCTTTTGCATGGGAAGTAACCGACATAAGAGGTTTCGAGCCTGAGGTCACATTGCATTACCTCAGCGTCAACCCTAACTTCAGGCCGATTCATCCGAAAACCCATCATTTCTCAAAAGAGAAAAAAATCGCCATCAAAATGGAGGTCGGAAAATTATTGGCACTAAGGATTCATCAAAGAGCTTTAATATCCCACCTGTCTTGCCAACGTTGTCATAGTAAAAAAGCACAACGGGAAATGGCGTATGTGTGTCGATTTCACAGATCTAAATAAGGCATGCCCGAAACATCCTTATGCACTGCCGAGAATCGACAAGATGGTAGATGGAATAGACGGATATGAGATGCTAAGCTTCCTAGATGCTTATTCGGGCTACCATCAAATGAAGGTGGCTGACTGTGACAAAGAAATGACAGCCTTTAGGGCTGCGGGCGGACTTTACTATTATGAGATTATGCCATTTGGTCTAAAGAATACATGCTCGACGTATCAAAGAATGGTAAACTGTTAAGAACATTTTATTATGTTTTGATGATGGCCATACTAGTTGTTATAGCAAGCCTGAACTAAGTTAGAAATCTCTATATAAGTCTTTACTTAGAGTCTGACATATTGTATAAGTTGAGTCAGAAAAGTATTGTACTAGTTTGTATGATGGCTAAGTAAAACAGAAATCCGGCAGAGTAAAAGTAGCCATGTACCAGCAGAGAAGCATGAAGACATATGGTGTGACTAATAACCACTAATAACCAGGGTAGTCTGTGATGGCCTTGGATAAATCTAAGTTATATTTCAAGTGATGAAATTCATCGTTTAAATATGGTGTACACTGATCTCTCTCAAAACAAGGATCAGTGAAATGCAAGTACTCTTGAAAGTTCAAAGATATCAAGAAAGCATTTAACCGACAATGTAAACTGTCTATCGGCTGAGTAAGAGAATGCAGTGAAGGAAGAACTAAACAGCTAAGTCAGTAGGAACACTGAACCGTTCAAGCAACAATCAAGTATAGGAACAGCTGAGTAGGGTATATCATCTATACTTATTCATGACGTGAGATAATAAGGAAGATTCAGAGAATCAAACATTAAATGCACAATCAATCAAGGACGGATTTTGTGATAGACGTTTGAAGAAAAATCAGGAGTACTGAAATCAAGAAGAATATAATTTAGTGGGAATCAAGAATTAAATCAAGGATTATTCCCCACATTAAATAGCCAACGTATGGAAATTCAAATAAAGGATTATCAAGGCTATAAATAGAAGGCATTGACAGACATGAAAAACAACGATTGAATTATATAAGAATAAGCAGAAACTCTGTCAATTTGAAAAGCCTTCTATCTGAACATAAAGTAAAATTCTAGAGATCAACTCAGCAATCAGAACTAAAATTCCACATCAAGTACTGAGATTGATCAACATAATCTGTGAATCCAATTCACACCAGTCAAGCGACTGAATCAGAGCCATCTGAGAAGGAGTTGTGTTTGTGATAGCTGCTGAAGGATTTGTTCTCAAGGAGCAATGTAGAAGACTGAGTCACTGAATCTTTAGATGCGAGTGAGTGATAGTCTTTGAGATTGTGAAGCTTGTGTAGTCAAGGACAATCTAACTATTGTATCAGTGAAAACAATAGTGAATTCTTCCAATCATCACAGTAGAAGAGTGGATTAAGGGATTACACCACCCTGAACCACTATAAGCCTTATGTCAATTTACTTTCAGCGCTTTACTTTACTACACTTACTTACTGCATAATTCATATTTTATGTATGCATATCCTACATTGAAATAGCATTAAAATAAGGGACTTATCCGCTGCACAAAATCTTTTATATTGACAAAAGTTTTTGAATCTCCAGTATAGTCTTTCACCCCCCTCCCCTCCCCCCTTCTGTCTATACTTTTACCATTCTCTGGGACCAACAATTGGTATCGGAGCAGTGTTCCTAGTATCCGAACCTGTTCAGATCTCATTTCTGGTAACATGGAGATCACATATTTTCAAAGTAGTTTTCAAATTTGTGCTTTCTAAATAAATCTCTTATTTGTACTTATGGATTCCTCAAATTCCATGTCTAAAGTGCCTGTATTCAATGTGAATAATTTTGATGAATATAAAATAAGAATGTTGTCTCTTCTTGCAGTAACTCGTGAGGAGATGCTGGATGTAATCAATGATGGCCCAATTAAGATCACAGCTGTGATAGCCACAGGAGCAGATCAAAGAAAGGAAATAGACAAGCTCAAGAAAGATTGGACCAAGCATGACAGAAGAAGAGCAAATCTCGATTTTGTTGCAAAAGATAGGATCTTGAAGACTCTGGACAGTAATCCGTTCATGAGGATCAAAGACTGCAAAACAGCAAAGGAGATGCGGGATAAAGTAGCATTGATCAATGAAGGATAAGAGGCAGTCAAGGAAAACAAATTGTCTGTTGTAAAACCGAAATTTGAAAACTTCCAAATGAAGAGTGGTGAATCAATTGATCAAATGGATAATAGAATTTCAAGCATCATCAGTGAACTACAACAACTTGGACATACATACCAATAGAAGGATGTTTGCCTGAAAATCATGAGTGGTTTACCTGAAAGATGGAAGATCATCACATCAGTACTCTGTGGAACAATAAATCTTGCAAATACTGATACTTTGACTCTGATGTCCAAATTAAAGGCTCGTGAATTTGAGTAAAACGGAGAAGACAGTGCACCAGCAGAGGTACACAAGGCCAGTGCACTTGTTGCATCCCAGCAAAGCAAATTGGTTGATACAAGCAACACAGAGACACAGGAGCTAAAGGAACAAATTTCTTTACTAATTAAACGTTTTGACAGGTTTAGCAAGAAGAAACAATTCAAAGGAAGTTCATCATCAAACAAGAAGTCAAGCTCAGGCAAAGACATGGAGAAAAAATATTATGAATACAGATGTTTCAATTGCAAGAAGAAAGGTCTTTTAAAGGCAGATTTCCCAGAAGAAAAGGACAAAGTTGAGGAAAAAAAAAGTACAAAACAACTGAAAAGAGAAAGAGCAAGAAGGCACTTAAAGCTGAAACCAGTAGTGAAAAGAATGAAGAATCATCTGATAATGATTCAGATGATGATGAATCCAACAGCTGAGACAATGACAAAGCCTATCTATGTCTTATGGCTAACGAAGCCGATGAAACAGAGATAATAACTAGTTCATACTCATCATCAAGTGCATCCACATATGACACTTCACAATCTTCTACTCTCCCTTTAGATTCTGTAAACCTAATTCAAAATCTCATGAGTAAATTTGAAGAAATTCAATTAAATCATGAAATTTTGGAACAAGAATGTGAGAATCTGAGAAAGGAAAATAAAAGATTAAAGAAAGAACTGGATGAAATTAAAGCTGAATCAACTAGTAAGGAAGTGCACTCAACTGATCAACAAGCAGTAGATGATCACTCATCTGATTTTGACAGACCAGCTGAGAAAATATCCCTATCAGTCAAGAGCACCACCGCACCATCAATGCACCAGCATACAAACCCCCAAAAAGGTTTGGATCCAAATCTGGTCTGGCCTACCACAGTCAGGATGATAAAAGGAACAATGGACAACACAATTCTGAATCAAGGACCAAAACTGGACCTAAATTCAGAAAAAGGCAGACCATAGTTTCAACTACTCACCATGCACCGGTGAATTAAAAATCCAGTGTAGTAAAACAACAGAGTAAATCATCAAACCAGCCAATTAAAGGCAGAGATTTACTGAAAGGTAAGGAAAGACTTTACCTTCAGAGGATGATTGGGAATGTTGCACCCCCAAAATACAAGAAGAAACAATTTCATGCTATGCAACATGTGTTCAGGAAAAGCCAACCGAGGCATGATCTTGGACACAAGAAGCAATACGAAAATAACTTTCCTCCTGCAAATTAGAGAGTGAAAAAGGATGCAATTGCACCAAAAAGTAGAGAAAAGTATCATAATACATCTAGTAGAAATATTAGAAGTTATTCAGCCATGCCTTATACATATGAAGTTGATGACTTCAATTTTCCAAGAAGAAAATATTTTGGATATACACTTGGAGTAGGAGGCATGACTGCTAACATGTATGGACCCAAATAGTGTTGGGTACCTAAACATGCTTAATTTGTTTTGTAGGATATCTGGTACATAGACAGTGGATGTTCCATACATATGAAAGGGAACAAAGGATGGTTGAATGACATTAAAGCTTTTGATGGACACAAAGTCACATTTGGAGGCAAAGAGAACCCTGGCAAAATTAAAGGGGAAGGCACAATGCTCAAGCACAAGTTGAAGGTTCAAAATGTGGCTTACGTTAAATGATTGCATTTCAATCTTCTAAGCATCAGTCAATTCTGTGTCAAAGGCTAAATGTGCATCTAACAAAGAAGGATGAAAAGTGATTCACAGTCAAGCCAGCACAGTTGTACTTGGAGGAAAAAGAGAATACAACATGTATGTGGTGGATTGGAAGACAGCAAAAGCAGAAACCTGTCCGCTTGTCAAAACTAAGAAATCAAGTAGTTGGATTTGTAAAGAAGACTGAACCATCTCAACTTCAAGACCATCAACAAATTGTCAAAGAACAAGCTAGTTGAAGGCCTTCCAGATATCACATTCAAAAAGGAAAGCCTTTGTGATGCATGTCAAAAAGGGTTGTAGATCAAAAGCTCCTTCAAGTCAAAGCCTTATCAATCTACAACAAGGATCATACACCTTTTGCATATGGATCTTTTTGGACCAGTAACACCAGTAAGTGTAAGTGTAAAGAATTACACTCTAGTGGTGGTGGATGACTTTTCCAAATTTACATGGATCATATTCATGAACAAGAAAAGAGAGACACTAAAAAGGCTACCAGATTTGCTAAGAAGAATACAAAATGTAAAGAGTTGAAGATCATCAAGATAAGATCAGATAGAGGCACAGAGTTCTTAAATGAAGTGATTAGAACCTTCTGGGAAGAGAACGGGGTACTACATCAACTATCAACAGAAGGCACTCCACAACAAAATGGTGTAACAGAAAGAAGAAACAGGACACTCAAGGAAGCAATCAGAACAATGATTGTAGAAGCATGCTTACCAAAAAGATTTTGGGCTGAAGCTGCAAATACAGCATACTATACTCAAAATAGATCAATCATAAACAAACATCATGGAAAAACACCATATGAAATTGGGAATGGAAGAAAACCTAACATTTCACAATTACATATGTTTGGATCTAAATGTTTTGTTTTGAATAGGAATCGGATGCATACTTTTGGTGAAAATGCTGATAAAGCAATCTTTATGGGATACTCAGACACAAGCAAAGCCTTCAGAGTACTCAACAAAAGAACTTTGGTGATTGAAGAGTCAATTCATATAGTTTTTTTATGAACCAAACACAAATGGTGAAAGCCTAAAAGATCTTGAAGAAGAAGCTGTACAAGGACAAGTTTAAATGAATACAACAATACCAGCCACAATCTTGATTCACACTTTTGGCAATCAAGATGATGCACTAGTCAATACAACTCAAGAAGCACCAACACAAGAACATGAAGTTGATGCACAAGTTGAAGTTGTAGAAGAACAAAATCAAGAGCAACTTCAACCTGACTTGAAATGGCTGAGAGATCATCCTGAAGAGCATGTCATTGGAGATATTCATACCGGAGTTAGAACCAGAAGAAAACTGGAAAGAATGCTAACTTGTTTTCTATCACAGGTGGAACCCAAAACTATAACTGATGCAATTCAAGATGCTAATTGGATTACAGCCATGCAAGAAGAGCTCAATGAATTTGAGAGAAATGAAGTCTGGGAAATTGTTGATAGACCAGACATGGCCAACATCATTGGAACAAAATGGGTATTCAGAAACAAGATGGATGAACAAGGAACAATTGTAAAAAACAAAGCAAGGCTAGTTGCAAAAGGCTACTCTAAAGCAAAAAGAATATATTATGATGAAATATTTGCACCAGTAGCAAGATTGGAAGCAATCAAACTCCTTCTAAATTTTGCAGAACATAAAGACTTCAAAGTTTATCAAATGGATGTCAAGAGTGCATTTTTGAATGGACTTTTGGAAGAAGAAGTATATGTGGAATAACCCCCTGGTTTCCAACTCAAGGGGAAAGAAGATAAAGTGTACAAGCACAAAAAGTCACTATATGGACTCAAACAAGCACCCAGAGCCTGGTATGAGACATTGTTACCATATTTAATCAATAATGGATTCAACAAAAGGGCCATTGACAAGACTCTCTTCAAGCTAGAAGAAGGTACAAGCACATTGATAGTTCAGATCTATGTTGATGATATCATCTTTGGATCATAAGATGAGAAGCGGTGTGAGAAATTTGCAAATCTAATGAAGAGCGAATTTCAAATGAGCATGATGGGAGAGCTCAATTACTTTTTTGGTTTACAAGTGAAACAAATGAAGGATGGCATCTTTATCAATCAAGCCAAGTATACAAATGCCTTGATACACAAATATGGTATGGATTCAAGTGGCACAGGAGATACACCAATGAGTGCAAGAGTTATTCTTGGGAAAGATGAAACTGGAAAAGATGTTGATCAAAAGTTGTATAGGGGGATCATTGGATCTCTACTCTATCTATGCAAGCATACCTGATATAGCATTTGCAGTTGGATTATGTGCCAGATTCCCAGCTCAACCAAAGGAATCTCACTTACCAACATCTAAGAGAATCATCAAATATCTGAAGAACACCATCAATGTAGGTATTTTGTATCCAAAAGATGGAGGATTCAAACTAATATCATAGACTCGAACTATGCTTGATGCAAGATTGATTGAAAAAGCACATCTGGAACTTGTCAAATGCTAGGCAGCAGACTAGTATCATGATTTAGCACAAAGCAAAACTCTATATCCATATCAACAGCTGAAGCAGAATATATAGAAGCAGGTAGCTACTGTGCACAAGTATTGTGGATCAGACAACAGCTAAGGGACTATGGAATGGAGGAGAAGAAAATTCCAATTATGTGTGATAACACAAGTGCAATATCTGTTACTGAAAATCCTGTATTACATTCAAGAACAAAGCATGTTGATGTAAGACTTCATTTTGTTAGAGATTGTGTGTGAAAAGGAGATGTTATTCTAAGATACATACCAACTGAAGATCAATTGGCTGATAGTTTCATAAAACCACTCAGTCATGAAAGATTCTGCAAATTGAGAACTGAGTTGGGAATAATTGAAATTGATTAAGTTATAAGGAGCAGCTAACTGGAGTAATCAGCTAAGTGACTTCACCAGCTGACTGAACCTTTGCCATTTCGGGTGCGCTCACTTGGTAGGTAAGGCACTGGTACCCAGCAAAGTTAATTTCACTGATTGTTAAGAACATTTTTATACATCAGCTCAGTAAAGGAGTCACTGCACCGGCAAGTTGACCAGCTAAGTTACTCCACCGATAAATATCTTTGAGAATACAACAAAGTGCAGTGTAAACAAAATCAGTTCTGCACAAATGGAAAATCGGAGAAGTTATAGAGAATAATTATATGGAAGATCACCCACGTGATTTATATACACAAAATCACGCCATTACTCCACCAAAACCTTCCACATTCAACCGCCTTCACACTACCCAAAATTCTACTATATAAACAACAATTAGAGGTTTTTCAGAATTCTTTACGCTCTCTTGCATTTTATAAACCCTATTTTCTCTGAAAAATCGAAGCATTTCCCAAATCTCAAACACTTCAAAACAATGGCTTCATCATTCTTCAAACACATATTGGAAAGCAATACGAAAAATCAATTGCTACTGGCACCTTCTTCCAAGAAGAACATTACTTAATGCTGTGTGGAAATGATGAAGAAGCAAAAAGATAAGTAGAAGAGGAAGAGGAATCCAACGAAGAACCAGAACAACACGAGGAAGAAGGTAGTGGTTATGATGACTAAACAGAAAATGAAGAGGTTGAAGAAGCAAATGAAGATGATAATGAGACTCTAGAAGAACCTTCAAACATATCTGAAAGAGATATCGATAACATAATTGTTGCATATCTTCAATGGAAGAAGAGTGATTCCAGACTTCAGCTTCATAATTCTAAACACACGTTTGAATAAGAAGCTTGGTTTTTTGGTTTTCTTGGGATCACAACCCGGGTTGGTGTACTTGATGAATCACCATTTTGGGACATGATAGATGCGGCGAAGGCAAAGATGCATCAGACTTCTGATGAAGAAAGTTGAAAATCTGATGATAACGATGATGGTGATGACCAGAATGATGATAATAATGTCCAGGATGACGATGATGATGGTCGAGATAAAGAGGATGAGCAAATAGCACATGCAATTGATGATGACATCCCCTTAAGTATATTTCTGCAAACACAAGGGCCACCAAAGAAAACCCTCTCATCTATGACAACACCATCAGCACAGCAAGCTGATCAGCAGACTACACATGCTCCACAACTACCTGTTGATAGAACAGCTGATCCCACAGTAGTGTTGGATACTGGATCAGCTGCTGTCACTCCAGTCAAGGAAACTCCCGGCAAAGAGCAAGGGGGAATATGATAAAGTGTTGCACCAAAAATAACATCTACTCATGTACTTGAAGAACTAGACACATGTGTCGATATTACTCAACCGACAGCACAAAACCAAGAACCACTTGAGATAACTCCCACGTTGCCACACCAGGATAGAGGACAGCAAATAGACCCAGGGCAAGCTGATATTCGGGACCAATTTGATCAACTGTCTACTGGCATATCAAATAAGGCATTTCAAAAAGCAGCAGATCTGTTGGTTGATGAACTGGAACAGCAAGAATGTATCTCAGGTCCATGACAACTGCCTTCAAAGACGAAAGCCAATCTATTGAGAGAAGATTTCAGGCTGTTGCTGAGTACATTGATGCACAAAACATTGTTGTGCAAAGGCAGAGTGACTTGATGCACCAAATGAACATAAATTTCACCAACAATTTTGCAGGACTTAGACAACATGTGTCACAAAAAAATGAGTCAATGGAAATGGATTTTGGCATAAGATTTGATAGTGTAACCAAGAAGTTATCTAAACATGATAACATATTCACATCTGTTGAATCTGTGATGACCTTGGATAAGTCTAAGCATGTTTCAAGTGATGAATTCAATGTTCAAATATGGTGTACACTGATCTCACCCAAATCAATGATCAGTGAAGTACAAAGATTCTCCTTAAAACTGAAGTGATGAAGGAAACAGTGAATCGGCAGAGTAAACTGACTTTCGGCAAAGTGAAGGCAATAACGGTGAAGGAAGACATAAACGGCAAAGTCAGATGGATCACTCGACCGTTCAAAGAACGGCGAAGTAATCCTTATCGTAATGCAATTGAAAAATGATGAAGATTCAGAGGATCATGCATTTAATGCACAATCAATAGAGGATCAATCAAGGACGGATTTTCTGGCTATACATTTGAAGGAAAAATCCGATCATGAAATCAAGAAGAATATAATTAAGAGGAACCAAGAATAAAATCAAGGATTATTCCCCCTCATAAATATAGCCAACGGACGGAATTTCAAATCAAGGATACTCAAGGCTATAAATAGAAGGCATTGTGATGATGATAAAAACAACGATTAGAAAAAGAAAATCAAGCAGAAACTCTGTCAAATTGAAAAGCCTTCTCTCTGAACTTACAAGGATTTATCTAAAGATCAACTCAGACATTAGAACTACAATTTCATATTCAGCACTGAGATTGATCAATCAAGTTTGTGAATTTCATTCACAATAAATTGAAGCAATTGAATCATAAGTCATTTGAGAAGGAGTCGTACTTGTGATAGCTGCTGAAGGATTTGATCTCAAGGAGCAGTGAAAGAGACTGAATCACTGAAGCTGTTGCAGTCAAGGAGTGATAGTCTTGTAGATTGTGAAGCTTGGGAAGCCAAGGAAAATCATACTATTGTATCTATGAAAACAATAGTGAATTCCTCCAATCATCACAGGAGAAGAGTGGATTAAGGGATTACACAACCCTGAACCACTATAAGTCTTGTGTCAATTTACTTTCTGCAATTTACTTTACTGCATTCATTTAAATTTGTTGGTCCCTTGAAAAGGCTTTGGTTAAGTTTAGAGGGGGGTGAATAAACTTAACACTTAAAACTTTTGGAGTTAACAAACTCAAAGAACTCAAAAGATCTGCGATATCTCGATGAGTCTGGCGACACCTCGGTAGATTGGTTTGATATACGATGATCTCTACTGACAGTTAAGTTTCCTGAGTTTGTGCAGCGGAATAATATCAAAAATTAAGCCTTAATACTTGTTGTAAAATATGATACTAAGTATTAGATACTTAGCAGTGTATGTGTGTGATGTCAGTTGCTAGATTCAGTAGGTTGATGTGTATGATAAACTAAATGCAGAATGTAAGTACAGTAAGTAAGTAGGCAGATTTTATAGTGGTTCCAGGTGGTGTAATCCTGTCAGTCCACTCTTCTCATGTGATGTTGGAGGTAATTCACTAAAGATCTTTGATGTATCTGTTACAAAGATTCCTAAGGTTGCTTGTCCTTCACCAATAACTATGACTTCACAAACTGAAAACTAGGAACAGGTAGGATTGCTGCTCCAAAGTCTTCCACTGGTCCTTGAAGGGTAGGATTTTCTCTTCAGCAGCTCCACCACAAACAACAGTCTTTCACACAATAGTGCTTCATTGTCTTCAGCAGGTTTTTTGTAAAATAAAGAATGAATCAAGTAAATGATTCCGTTGCAGCAGCTTGATTAGGATGAAATAATCAGCAGCTTGCAGTCTTCAAGTGTGTAAACTTGATGTATCTTGAATACATAATACACTTGAAGATTTTCTCTGGATCAGTAGCCTTAAGCTCAGTAAGTTCAGTGGGGTGCTTTTCTGAATAAAATGCAGCTCAGGATTATGTGTATTTTTCTCTTCAAAATCATCATCTTTTTCTGAGTTAGAAGTCCTCTATTTATAGGTAGGACTCCTTGTGACTTGTATTTGAAATTAAAATATAGCTGTTCCATGTTTTGTCCTATTTGACTTGCTTTCTGTCACTATTCATAGGATCGATGATGTCGAGAATCCTTTTGGCGATTATACGATCTGCTTCATCCTTTCACTTGTACCCATTGGATAAAATCCTGAATCATCCCAACGTCTTTTTAATCTTAGCCATTGATTTGTCTGATAAATCAGAGGTAGTTGGATGTCCTTATCCATGTAACCTTCCAATGTAATCTTGAATTAATCGAGGTATATATATCAGTAGGTTCATTAGTCTGCTGAAATACCTATCAGTCTACTGAACTATAATTTGATGTGTTTATCACAATCCAGCAGACTTCTTTTATCTAACTTTTACTTGTGAAGTTAGATTACACCTTTTTGCAAATAACTAAGTTCCAATCACCATCCAACTTAAGGAACTTAGACCTTGTACACAAGGTATATGTAATCAGTTTAGGTGATCACAGACTTGCCTAAATTCTGATTCTATATCCTTGACTTTAATTACTAAGTTTGATCCCTTAGCCTTCATTAACTGAGTTTGAGCCCTCAGCCTTCAGTTTTCAGCAGGTTCCAGACTAGTCTACTGGCCTATATACCCTACTGATATAGACCAGTCTGCTGATATAAATCAGCTGACCATTACAGTGCTTGTTTGATCAAACCTATTCAAAGATCAAAATCTAATAAACCTATACATTTGATCTAGACATCGTTTTGCCATTGCACTATGACAGTTAGTCTGGCACTCATCACTAAAACTCAGAAATAAGTCCAACAATTTCCCCCTTTTTGGTGATGATGCCAATACCCTCTCCTAACAGCAAAGCAAAAAGATTAAAACAAAAACAGAACAAACTTAGTCATCTTTCATTATAATCATTTGTTCAAAAATTATTACAGTCTAGCATCAGCAAAGATAAAACAGGTAAGTATGCTGATCTACTGTCTTCTTTCCCTTTCCTCTCTTGCTTTCTCAGCTTGTTCTTGATAAGTTCTGATTTCTCTGATCATCTCTCTCATCCAGTCATTTTCAATCAGAGTGAAATCAATATGAGGATTCACTTGTTTCCACCAATGCCATGCTTCAGGTAGAGTTAGATTTATTTGATGTACCCTGAAGCCTAACCTTATGTAAACCTCCTTGAATTCATTCAATGATTCCTTTGCATTTGTGGTAGGTAAACTTCTTTCACCTCTACCACCTCTTCCACCTTTTCTTGTGGCTCTCATTTATTTAACTCTGGCCTCCCAGAATTTTAAGTCCAAAAAGGAGTTAAGACCTTCATGAAATCCCTTGTCATGATAGGGTCTTCTTTTGTTGTAGTAGACCTTCTTGTATTGTTGGAGAAGATCATCAGTGAGTGGAAGTCTGCCAGGTGCAAGTTCTCTATATGCATTAGTATCAGCTTCCCATCTTTTCTTTGCAAATATTCTTGCAGCCTCTTTTGCTTCTGCTATTTGCTCTTCCCCCTTCAGTGTATTGCCCTGTTTGATTCCCCTCACATCTTTTGTTAAATCAGCAATGGCATACTGATTAGATGTGTAATTTGAAGCAACTGTTTCAGTAGATATTCTATTGTTATCCACTAGCTTCATTAGCTTTTCAAATTTTTGTTCCTGTCTATCTAGTTGAGTTCTTAAATGTTGCATGTCAATCCTGACAGTCCTCAACTCATTCAAAACATCTACTGGTACTCCACCAGCCATTCTTCCATCAGTAGCTCCATCAGCAGGCTCTTCTACATTATATTGTTGCCTCTGATTGCTGATAACCACAGCAAAACTCATATCCCTTCCAACAGGGTGAGGTCCTTGGTACTCCTCCAAGATAGGATCAATAGCATGTTCTTCATTCACTGGTTCATCATTAGTAGATCCTTCTATTTGAAATTCTTCATCAGTATAGTCATAGTCCAGCAGTTGTTCTTCCTTATCAACAACAGCAACCTACTGACTATCTTTCCCTACAGTGGCCTTGTCTCCAACAGGCTCCACTACAGCAGCCTCTTCAACAACAACAGCAGGGGTTTCCTCCAAACCCAAAGATTGTTCCAACCTTTGTCCAGGTGTTGTTTGTGACTCAAAGACTGCACTCATGTTCCTCCTTTTGCTCAGTCTTTGCTTGAACCTCAAAGAACTCCGAACCTCCACTTCAATTCTTGAATCTGGTGCAATTTGTGCCACAACAACTTGATCAGGGAATATGTTCATGTTTCCTTTTTGAAATTCCACCATATCAGTGATCCTCCTTAGATAATTAGCAGTTTTGATTAAGGCATCTTCAGTGTCAATCCAGTCTTGATATTGAATTGATTCCTCTGAACTGGCACTAGGTTCACTGATATCAGTAACTCTTTCTTCATCCAAATCTACATTTTCCTGATCTTCAGCAGACTTGCCAGCATCAGTAGGTTCATCTTCTGCACCATCAGAAGATCCTTGACCAGTGGCTTCATCAGTTGTTCCTCTAGCCACTCCACTGGTCTCCCCAAGGAACATGTGGGGGGGTCTTCATCAGAATCAGATGAATCACTGTCAGGTGTGTACTTTGGATCTCTGAACATAATTGCTCCACTTTTCTTTCCTTCATCCAACAGATCCATCAGCCTCGATTGCAGCAAGGTTGTATCTATTAAATCCAATAGGTTGTCCACAACCAGTTGATGAAATGCCCATTCTTCAAATCCACTCATTGGATCAGCAGCTTGTTTCTGTTTCTGGTAGAATCCAAACTTCCATTGGAACTATTTTTGCACTTTTCTGAAGTTAGGATCTACTTTGCCCTTCTTAGGTGCCATCTCATATGGCATTGTTGGCTTTCTGGGGGCTGATTCAAGACCTTGCTGACCTCCAAAGGTCTCTATCAGCAATTTGAGAGTTTCCTCAACAGATGTTTCCAGGTCAGTAGGTTGTTCAGGTTGGATATTGGTCCCTACTACCTCCATCTGTATAACACTTGGTTCCCCCTGACTCATATGCTCATCAGTAAGGTTAACAGCAGACTGTTCTTCCCCCTGAACTATTGCAGGATTTGCAGGGTCTTGTATAAGTGTTTCCACTTCCACAGCAGGTGTAGCCTTAGTGGTTTGCTGTGGTTCTTCAACAAGTTGCTCAACAACAACTTGTGCAGTTTTAGTAGGCTCAGCAGCCTTAACAGGTGAGGATTCTGTAGCTTCAGCAGATTGCTCAACAACAACCTCTACATCCTCAGTAGGCTTTATAATGGTTATAGGTTCGGCATCAATAGCCTCTCTTATTTCTGCTTCTTCTTCTAGTGCTTCTTCTTCTTCTTCCATTTGAGCCTCCAAAATTTTCAATTCCTTTCCTTTGCCATGTTTCTTCTTTTTCTTGGCAATCTTCAATATCAATAACTTTCCTCTTTCTTCTTGCTTCTTTCTGTTGCTCCTTCAAAATTTCGGCAACAGTCTTCTTCTCAACTACAGCAGGGTCAGTAGCTTCAATATCAATTGGACCTCGGCAGGACTCAGCAATGTCGGCTGCTTTTGCTTGCTTCTTGTTCTTTTAGGCTTTAACATTTCTGTTATCTTCCTTGTGTCTGTAGCCTTTATTTTCTCAGTAGTCTTCTTTGGTGCAACAGGCTTAACAACTTTCTTGACCTGCTCACCACCAGCATCACCATCATCTCCACCATTATCACTATCAGCAACCTCAACAACACATTCTTCATCATCATCCAGACCAGGGATAGGATGATCAATCTCGTTCTTGTATCTGGACTGGTTTATCCTCTCAGGTGAAACATCAAGAATTTCCAAGTGATTCAGCAGGGCCTGAACCATTAATCCTAAGGTTAAGGCCTTGTATTTCCTTTTTCCTTCTTTCTCTTCCTTGGAAACCTTCTTCATGTAATGAATGAAATATCCAGCCCAATCAAACTTCATACTTCTGCAAATAATCATCAGAAGTTCTATTTTGGGTCCTGATAGAGTATCCATGCTTCCAACGAGGCCTAAGATGTTCTTAGCAATGATTTTGCTCAGCAAATTGTATTCATAACCGATATGTTTCACATTGATGCCTGGAATTGATTTGACGGCTTTATTTGTCTTGATTTTGTCAACAAAATCAATCATTGACAATCCCATTTCCTCAGGATTTACAGGAGCATCTATTACTTCTGCAAAACCAAACACTTCCCTCAGTAGGTCTGAGGAAACTTCAATCTCCTGTGCATTTATAGTGGTGGTAAATGCTTCTCTTCCTTCTCCTACTACAATGTTTCTCTAAAAATTGACAACATTTGTATAAGAGATTGTTTCCAATCTTATATTAAGTATATTCTCCAATCCTTCATATCTCCTTATTCTTCGACCAATGTTGATGGCTAGTTCAGTTTGATTAGCATCAACAACAAAGCCTCTAACACTTTGGCTTGTTTCAATTTGAACATCATCCTTTTCCGCCATTGTTAAAAGAAAGAGATGAAGAAGATAGTTTGTAAATCTGTGTTCACACAGTGTAAAAGTAGAGAATATCAATCTGAGATTTTGTAGTGGCCTCTGTGTAATAGTCTTTGTATATATAGGCAAATGCAGTTGAAACTGTCAGAACGTGTACTGTGCATTTAACCATGATTAGTTTGAGTGAATTCTAACTTGACATGTGGCCCATTACTTCTCCATAACGTTTGTAACCGTTGGATCGTGTAACTGCGGTTATAAAGGATAGAATAAATATCCCGCCAATATGCTTTTTGACTTTAATAAGTTTGACTGTGTAACGTTTCATTCAGCAGACTTGTCATCAGCAGGGTTGGCTCAGCAACCTGCTGACCATGTAACTCTGATGATTCTTGATTATTTCTTATTTTTGTTCAATTGATAATACAAGATGAAGTTTAATACCAATGACTGATCTGTCAAGTGAGCTCAACCAACATGACAAAGCCCAATCCCCTTGGAAACCTCATTTGCTCAATTGTCCAAACATAAGTACATGGAATTGTTCATACCAATGACTAATCTGCTAAGTGAGCTCACCCAACATAGCAAAGACTACTCCCCTTGGTGAATTCCAGTACATTGTTGATTATCAGTCAACTTTAATAATTCCATGTTCAGTCCTTAGTTTAGCAAATATTTCACTATCAAGTGGTTTAGTGAAAATGTCAGCAAGTTGATCTTCAGTAGGGATATACAGAACCACCACATCCTTCTTTTCAACATGATCTCTTATAAAATGGTGTCTCGCATCAATGTGCTTGGTCCTTGAGTGCAAAACAGGATTTTCAGTGATTGCAATTGCACTTGTGTTGTCACACATAATTGGAATTTCTTTTTCTTCTATTCCATAATCCCTTAATTGTTGTCTGAACCATAGTACTTGTGCACAGCAACTTCCAGCAGCAATGTATTCAGCTTCAGCAGTGGAAGTTGATATAGAATTTTGTTTCTTGCTAAACCAGGAAACCAGTCTATTTCCCATTAACTGACAGGTTCTTGTGGTGCTTTTTCTATCAATTTTGCATCCAGCATAATCAGAATCTGAGTAGGATATAACTTTGAAACTTCCATCCTTGGAATACCATATCCCTACTCCCAAAGTCTCTTTAAGATATTTGAGAACTCTTTTGATTGCACCTAAATGACTTTCTTTAGGTTTAGATTGAAATCTTGCACAAACACTTACAACAAAGGATATATCAGGTCTGCTGCTAGTGAGGTACAGCAGACTGCCTATCATCCTTCTGTATAAAGTCTGATCAACGTCTTTGCCTTCCTTATCTTCATCCAGTCTGATATTTGTACTCATAGGAGTTGATATCTTGGTGCTATTTTCCATACCAAACATCTTCAACAGCTCCTTGGTATACTTGGTTTAATGAATGAAGATTCCATCCTTCATCTGTTTAACTTGCAATCCCAAAAAGTAGTTCATTTCTCCTATCATACTCATTTGGAATTTGCTCTTCATTAGATTTGCAAACTTCTCACATAACAATTCATTTTCAGAACCAAAGATTATGTCATCAACATAAATTTGTACCAGCAGGGTGCTGTCCTTCTCATTGATTCTGAAAAGAGTCTTATCAATGGTGCCTTTTGTAAAACCATTGTCCACCAAGAATTGAGATAGAGTTTCATACCATGCTCTTGGTGCTTGTTTCAAACCATAAAGTGCATTATTGAGTCTATACACTTTATCTTCTTGATCTATAACTTCAAATCCAGGAGGTTGCTGAACATACACTTCCTCCTCTACAATGCTATTCAAAAATGCACTATTGACATCCATTTGATATACCTTGAAGTTTTTATATGCAGCATGTGCCAAGAGGAATCTGATAGCTTCCAATCTTGCAACAGGTGCATAAGTTTCATCAAAATCTATTCCTTCAGCTTGAGAATAGCCTTTTGCAACTAGTCTGGCCTTATTCCTCACAATGGTACCAGATTCATCAAGTTTGTTTCTGTATACCCATTTAGTACCAATGATATTTGGATGACATGGCCTTTCAACTAGTGTCCAAACTTGATTTCTTTCAAATTCATTTAACTCTTCTTGCATAGCAATTATCCAATCTGGATCTGAAATTGCTTCTTCAACAACTTTAGGTTCCATTTGTGATAGAAAACAAGTAATCATTGCTTCTAATGGTCTTCTAGTCCTCACACCTTGCTGTACATTGCCAATAACTTGTTTAGCAGGGTGATTCCTTAACCATTGTGGATTTTGGTTAGATTGATTCTCAGGAACCTCATCTTCAGTAGGGTTTGTTGTTGCATCTTCAACAGGGGGTTCAACAGATCCTTGAACTGCTTCAGTTGTTGCATCAGTAGTATCACCAGCATGGTGTTCAGCAGGGGCAGAATCAGAAACTTTTAAGTCATTAAACCTTTCCAAAACTTCAACACAATCTGGATCAGTGACTTGTAAATTCTCAGCAGGTTCACAAGCTTCATCTTCCATACCAGTGAACATAGGTTCATCAAACACAACATGGATTGTTTCTTCATGTTTCAGTGACCTTTTGTTCACTACTCTGAATGCCTTGCTGACTGAAGAATATCCCAAGAAAATTCCTTCATCTGACTTTGGTTGGAATGTCTTCAAATGCTCCTTATGATTTAAGATAAAACATTTACTTCCAAATGGATGGAAATAGGATATATTAGGTTTCCTTCCATTCCAAATCTCATAAGGTGTCTTCAACAGCTTCTTGTTCACTGAGGTTCTGTTTTGTGTGTAGCATGATGTATTAACTGCTTCAGACCAATATCTTTCAGTAGTAATGCTTCACAAATCATAGTCCTTCCTGCTTCTTTCAATGTCCTGTTTCTTCTTTCAGCAACCCTATTTTGCTGAGGTGTACCAGCAGCAGCAAGTTGATATAGTACACCATTTTGTTCACAGTATTCTCTTATAACTTTGTTGAGGAACTCAGTACCCTTGTCTGATCTGATTTTTACTACTGTTAAACTTTTCTCATTCTGTAATCTTTTCAAAAGATCAGGCATCTTTTTGAGTGTTTCACTTTTCTTGTTCATAAATACCACCCAAGTGTACCTTGAATAATCATCCACAACCACTAAGGTGTATTTCTTTCTTGTAACACTTGTTGGTGTAACTGGTCCAAATAGATCCATATGCATCAGCTCCAATACACTATTAGTTGATTGCTTAGTCTTTGATTTGAAGCTTGACTTTGTCTGTTTACCTTGCTGACATGCATCACATATAGTATCTTTCTTGAATGTGATCTCAGGTAAACCAATCACCAATTTCTTCTTCACCAACTGATTGATGTCATCAAAATTTAGATGATTCAGCTTCTTATACCATAACCAATTGAGTTCTGATTTGGTATGCACAATCAAACATGTTTCTGGAACTGTAGTAGACCAATCCACAACATACATGTTTTGTTGTCTTCTACCAGCCAATACAACTTGATCACCTCTTTCACTAATGACAATGCAATTGTTTTTGTCAAAAGTGACCTTGTATCCCATGTCACAGAATTGTCCAGTGCTCAGCAAGTTGTAGTCCAGTCCTTCCACATATGCAACATTCTTGATTGTAAGTCCATTCCTCACAAGTGTGCCATATCCTCTTGTGTAACCAGGTGTATTTTTGTTGCCAAAATTCACCCTTGGACCATCCTTTGTCACAAAATTTGACAAATAAGTGCTTATTCTTTGTCATATATCCGGAACATCCACCACAAAGTACTGCATACACCCTACAAAACAAAGTTAATACATTTTAGGTACCCAAACTTGTTTGGGTCCATAATGGTCAGTGGTAAGCATGACCCCTGGGATGTTTCCACAAGGTCTTCTCCTAAAAGTGTCATACTTTGGTTCATACATGTATTCTACACATCCATAAGTTCTAACAGTTGGTTGTGTAGGATTCACATATGTTTTCCGGCCTTTTGGTTTATAATAATGTTTGAAGTGATTCTTGTTGTTAGAAGCATTAGCATGACCATTGGTTTGCTGTCTATTAGGAACAGCCCTGTAGTATGGATTCTACTGAGGTCTCTGCTGAGGCCTTGTATAAGTCCTCTGCTAAGCCCTTTGCTGATTCCATTGCTTAGGTTTTACCCTAGCAGCATGGTTATACTTGTTGTTTCTAGCAGTAGGGGCAGGAATATTCCAATCATCATCAGTAGGGAACAATCTACCTTTCCCCCTGAAATAAGTATCCCTAGAATGATTAACATTTTTGGGTTTAGGATTCTTATCCTTGGAATATTTCTGGTTCTTTCCTTTTTGTGGTCCAGCAGACTTGGTAGATGGTCTGCTATCAGCAGGTTTAGAAGGCACAGCAGTCCTACTTTTGGATTAATTCTTTTTATTAGGAGCTGTTGACTTCTTTGACTTCTGATTTTGCTTCCTTGAAGAATTCTCGGTGAGGTTTTTGCGCCTCAAGAACCTTCTTGGGAGTTGGATCTTGTGCAGGTACAAACTTAGGACCAATTCTGGTACTAGGTTCAGTAACCTTACTAGATCCACTCTTTTTGGATTGTTGAGTTCCAAATCCAAGCCATGTTCTATCACCATAAGGCTTTCCAGATTTGTATGCAGTAGAGGAACAAGATGGTTCAAAGCAGATTCATAAGCTCTTGGGATGTTCAAAGAGGCTTATCTTGATTCTGTCCAACATCTTTTCTTTACCTTTGAGAACCCTTAATTCAAATTCAATCTTTCAACTTCTACTTGAAGAGCTTTTTTTCACCTCACAATCTCATCACCAGATTGTATTTTCTTCAGTTGATTGAGGATGGCATCCAAAGCTTCTTCATTGTACGAGTTTCTAGGATTTGAACCACAAGTTGATTCACAATCACTTCCAGCAGGAGTATTGATAGATACAGTATTGTATACCTCATCTTTTTCATCCATATTAGCCATTAATGCATAATCTTCCATTTCAACAACCAATGCTGTGTTATCAGATTAATTTCCCTTTTCTGACTCAACTCCATATCCTGATTCATCTTCAGCAACCATAGCCTTCTTTCCATGTCTTCTTTGTTGGCTCTTGGTCTTCAGTAAGTCTGGACAATCAGGTCTAAAATGTCCAGGCTTCTTGCAATTGAAGCAAAGATAATCATGTTCCTTACTTTGTTTAACTCAGGACAGTCAGGTTTGAAGTGTCCTGGTTTCTTGCATTTAAAGCACAAGTAATCATTGTCTTTTCTAGAATCATCCTTCTTCTTTTCACTGAATTTCTTAGTGAAATTCCTTGGAGAAACCTTTCCAGATTTCATCATCCTGATTTTATTGCTCAGTAGGGCAATCTGCTCTTGCATTTCATCCAGCAGATCATCTTGAGCTCTTGATGTCTCTTCTTGATGTTTGGCAGCCAGTGCAGTTGTCTTTGGTTCCTCTTTTTCAGTGGTAGGAACCAATCTCTTGCTGAATTCATAAGCTTTAAGATCTGAGAATAATTTGAACGTATCCTCTTCATGTAGCTTTCTCATTTCTTCTATTGCAGTGACTTTCATCTCCCAAACTTCTTTGTCAGGTAATGCTTCCAAGATTTTTTAGTTGATTTCTTCTTTTGAATAACTTACACTCAGCAAGGTATGTTCATCCAGGATAGCATTGAATCTTGACTCCATCTGCTCAATGGTTTCATTTGGTAGCATTTTGAACTTTTGAAATCTCTTTTTGGCCACACTAATTTTATTCTTCTTAATTGCATCAGTGCTTTCACAGATCAACTGTATCTTGTCCCAAAGTTCTTTTGCTGTTTTGAAATCTTTAACCTTCATGTACATATTGCTATCCAAGGTTCTATAAATGATATCAATAGCAATATTGTTGAGGTTTGCTCTCTTTCTGTCTTCAGCATTCCATTCTCTTTTTGGTTTTGGAATGTATTGTGTCTCATCTCCCACTGTTACTGCTTTGGTAATCTCTAGTGGTCCATCTGTCAGCACATCCATCATTTCATCATGAGTTGCAACAAGGTAAGCCTGCATTCGATGTGTATATTCATCAAATCTATCTAGAGAACACATCAGCATAGTTCTAGAATACTGGTTGTTATCCATGATGCAAGTCTTTGAAAATCAGTGATTTGAAAAAGTTTTCAAAGTATTTTCACAAGTACAACAAGTAGGATTACTTCAGAACAGAAACACTGCACCGATACCAATTGTTGGTCCCTTGAAAAGGCTTTGGTTAAGTTTAGAGGGGGGTGAATAAACTTAACACTTAAAACTTTTGGAGTTAACAAACTCAAAGAACTTCAAAGAATCTGGCGATATCTCAATAATCTGTGACACCTCGATTAGATTGTCGATATATCTGATGAGTCTCTCGACAATTAAGTTTCCTGAGTTTGTGCAGCAGAATAATATCAAAAATTAAGCCTTAATACTTGTTGTAAAATATGACACTAAGTATTAGATACTCAGTAGTGTATGTGTGTGATGTCAGTTGCTAGATTCAGTAGGTTGATGTGTATGATAAACTAAATGCAGAATGTAAGTGCAGTAAGTAAGTAGGCAGATTTTATAGTGGTTCTAGGTGGTGTAATCCTTTCAGTCCACTCTTCTCATGTGATGTTGGAGGTAATTCACTAGAGATCTTTGATGTATCTGTTACAAAGATTCCTAAGGTTGCTTGTCCTTCACCAATAACTATGGCTTCACAAACTGAAAACTAGGAATAGGTAGGATTGCTGCTCCAAAGTCTTCCACTGGTCCTTGAAGGGTAGGATTGCCTCTTCACCAGCTCCACCACAAACAACAGTCTTTCACACAAAAGTGCTTCACACTCTCCAGAAGGTTTTTTGTAAAATAAAGAATGAATCAAGTAAATGATTCAGTTGCAGCAGCTTGATTAGGATGAAATTATCAGCAGCTTGCAGTCTTCAAGTGTGTAAACTTGATGTAGCTTGAATACAGAATACACATGAAGATTTTCTCTGGATCAGTAGCCTTAAGCTCAGTAAGTTCAGCAGGGTGCTTTTCTGAATAAAATGCAACTCAGGATTATGTGTATTTTTCTTTTGTAAATCATCATCTTTTTCTGATTTAGAAGTCCTCTATTTATAGTAGGAGTCCTTGTGACTTGTCCATTTGACTTGCTTTCTGTCACTATTCATAGGGTCGATGATGTCGAATCCTTTTGGCGATGTCTGATCTGTCCATCCTTTGACTTGTAACCATTGGATAAAATCCTGAATCATCCCAACGTCTTTTTAATCTCAGCCATTGATTTTTCTGATAAATCAGAGGTTGTTGGCTGTCCTTATCCATGTAACCTTCCAATGTAATCTTGAATTAATCGAGGTATATATATCAGCAGGTTCATCAGTCTGCTGAAATACCTATAAGTCTACTGAACTATAATTTGATGTGTTTATCACAATCCAGCAGACTTCTTTTATCTAACTTTTACTTGTGAAGTTAGATTACACATTTTTGCAAATAACTAAGTTCCAATCACCATCCAACTTAAGGAACTTAGACCTTGTACACAAGGTATATGTAATCAGTTTAGGTCATCACAGACTTGTCTAAATTCTGATTCCATATCCTTGACTTTAATTACTAAGTTTGATCCCTTAGCCTTCATTTACTGAGTTTGAGCCTCGGCTTTTTTCGGGTCTTCAAAGAGTTTTCGAGACTAGTCTCATCGACCTATCTTCCCTATCGATATTGACTGATCTCTGATATAAATCAGCTGACCATTATAGTGCTTGTTTGATCAAACTTATTCAAAGATCAAACTCTAATAAACCTATACATTTGATCTAGACATCTTTTTGCCTTTGCGCTATGACAGTTAGTCTGCAACTCATCACTAAAACTCAGAAATAAGTCCAACAAAATTGCCTAAATTTTAATCTATATCTGTGATTGACCAAACTACTTTGAAACAACATAGTAAGAAGGGACTTATCCGCTGCCCAAAAGCTTTTAAATACAAGAAAAGTTTTTGAAACTCCACTATAGTCATTCACCCCCCTCTGACTATAGTTTTACTCTTCTCTGGGACCAACAATCCCATCCGCACATAACCTAAAAAGTAGGGGGTCTTCCCACACATATTTGTTCACCTCACTGTAGAACTTCTTTATCTGGTTCTCATCAAACTCGGGATCTATGAACCCACACTCCTGATAATTAACAAATGGTGCATACCATGGCTTCCCTTTCTTCCCTCTCTGCATAAAATTTCCTCTCTTACCCGGGAGCATCGTATCCACTACGAACAACTGCTCATCCCGAAAGCGATCATCTATCTCCACTTTTGTAAAGCATCTTTCCTCATCTTTCCTATTCTTAATCTCTACGTCGAATTCTTGAAGGAGCAAGATCCACCTCAACAAGCGTGGTTTTGCGTCTTTCTTAGCAAATAAGTATTGCAATGCAGCATGGTCTGTATGAACTGTGACTTTTGATCCAACTAAGTAAAACTGGAACTTATCGAAAGCAAAAACGACGCCTAGAAGTTCCTTCTCAGTGGTTGTGTACTTTTGTTGAGTCGAGTTCAGGATATGACTCGCATAGTAGATAGGTCAAAACAGCTTGTCGACCTTCTGACCTAGGACAACTCCTACGGCATCATCACTCGCATCACACATTACTTCGAACTCCTTGGACCAGTCAGGGGCCTCCAGGATAGGAGCCGAAGTAAGAAGTTTCTTAAGAGTTCTAAAAGCATCTAATCATGCCGCATCAAAAACACCGGGGGCACACTTCATCAATTGAAGAGTAAGAGGTCTAGAAATTTGGGAAAAACCGGAATGAATCTACGATAGAAGCCTACATGACGCAAAAATGATCTCAGGGTCTTCAGATTTGTGGGCATAGGCAACTTAGCTATTGCCTCTATCTTAGCTCTATCGACCTCTATTCCCTTCCCCGACACTTTATGTGCTAACACAATTCCCTCAGTGACCATGAAATGACACTTCTACCAATTCAAAACCAAGTTTGTCTCCTCACAATGCACCAGCACCTTATTAATATTAGACAAACACTCATCAAAAGTATCACCAAAAATGCTAAAGTCATCCATAAAGCATTTTATCATATCAGCAAAAATGGCAACCATGCATCGCTGGAATGTCGCGGTTGCATTACAAAACCCAAACGGCATTCTTTTGAATGCAAAGGTGCCATAAGGACACGTGAAGGTAGTCTTATCCTGGTCATGTATATCAATGTGAATCTGATAGTGACCACTAAAACCATCCAAAAAGCAATAAAAAGCATGACCACTTAGACGCTCTTGCATTTGATCAATAAATGGAAGGGGAAAAGGATCTTTTCTAGTTTTATCATTCAGCATGCGAAAATCAATGCAAACCCTATGACCAGTGACTAAACGAGTGGGAATGGGCTCACCTTTATCATTTAGCTCAACCATGATGCCTCCTTTCTTGGGCTCAACTTGCGTGGGGCTCACCCACTCACTATCGGATATTGCATAGATTATCACCAATTCAAGCATCTTTACCACATCTTTTCTCACCACCTCTTGCGGATGCATGTTCAGCCGTCTTTGAAATTGTCTGACCGGCTTTGCACCCTCTTCCAAGATGATTTTGTGCTTGCATATATCAGCACTAATCCCTTTTATGTCAACCATCTTCCATCCGAAGGCCTTTTTGTGTTTCTTTAGAACGTGGATCAACTTAGCTTCCTGCAAAATTGTTAGTCCAGACGAAATAATAAGAGGTAGTAGTTCATCATGTTCAAAAGATACATACTTTAAATGCTTAGGAAGTGGCTTCAGCTCCAGATCAGTAGGTGGTTCCTCGATTGAAGGCTTTGGCAGCTTACCAGTCAAACCGAGTTCTAGCTTCATGTTCCATCCTGCGTCGAAATAAGGAGTTGCCTCCAAATGATATACCTGAACTCTCATTCGTGGATCATCATCCTCCATGATGCTTGACTTCATCAAGCATTCTTCCATCGGTTCTTGGTATCCCTGCAGGTTAGTGTGCTCCAAAATACAAGGATATATAGCATCAACAGAAAAACAATCACTCTTTTCATCCTCAGGATGCTTCATTGCTTTATAAACATTTATGGCCATACTCTCTTTCCCGACTCATAGTATGATCTCCCCCCTTTTTACGTCTATCAAGGTCTCTCATGTGTTCAAGAAAGTCCGACCTAACAAAAGCGGGGTTTTGGCATCCATATCCATATCTAAGACTACGAAGTCAACGGGGAATACTAACTTGTCAACCTGCACTAACACATCTTCAACTACCCCCATAGGTTTCCTAACAGACCTATCTGCCATCTGTAGGGTCATCCCTGTTGGTTCTAACTTACCCAATCCCAACTTCTCATAAACTCCTCTAGGCATCAGCCTCACAGAAGCCCCTAGATCACATAACACATTTTTGAAAACTGTCTCTCCAATGGTAATTGGGATCGTAAAGCTACCTCGATCCTGCATCTTGGGAGGTATCCTATTCTTAAAGATTGCAGAACATTCCTCACTCAAATGCACCGTCTGTTGCATCCTCTCCTTACTCGACAACATTCCATTCAAAAATTTAAAATATTGGGGAATGCTCGAAATTGCCTCTAATAAGGGAATATTCACCTCGACCTTTCTTAAGGGATTCAAAAATTTCGCCTGACCTTGGGTCAGTATGTCCTTTCTGGGTCCCATAGGAGGATAGGGTAAAGTATTAACATCAAATCAGGGTGAGGGGGAGGAATTCTGTTTTTCTTACCTTTTTTTTAGGCGGTGAGGGCTCTTCTTCTTTGATGTCCAATACCACATAGTTCTTCTTCGGTGCTGCCACTTCCTCAAAAACACTTTCACTACATCAGCCCATGTATGTAACGAATCATTAGGTATCGAATCGTACCAATCCTTAGCAGCTCCTCTCAGTGCAAACGTGAAGACTATCAACTTTTTTGCCTCGTCGCTAACCCCATTATATCTCATCGTCCCACAAATTTGGAGAAAATGATCCAGAAAGCTGTTCGGGTTCTCCGTTGACTTCCCGTGGAACAAGGCGTGTTCCCTCAACATGTTTAAAATATTCTGCTTTATATCCATGTTGTTGGCATTAATTGGGGGTACTTGAATTGGATTGTGCCCCGTGACTTCCTATAGGTTAGTCACATAATCTCGGCAAACTCTCGGTCCTTGCACCTGCTGAGCCCTCTGTGGCTGATAATTCTGTTGTTGTTGCTGTTGATAATACTGATGTATAGGTGGTTGCTGATTATATGGGTTTTGGAACCCCTGTTGATTTCCTTGATTGTCCAGCATCTGTAGTAATCGGTTCACAGTGTCTTGGTCAAGTTCTGGTCCGAAATTCTGAGTATTCTGATAATTTTGTCCTCCCCTATTCTGTCCAATCCCTGTCCTCTGATTAAATCGTGCAGTCACCAACTGACGTAAAACTGTGTTATCCTCTCTTAATGGTTCATGACGAGGGGTCCTCGGTGGAGTATGCAATGGTAGTGTTGCATTACCACCAGTAATGTCTGAGGTTTGCCATAGTACAATATGTTCGATTAAGGGCTCTTTGCCATCTCTATGATTTGGTGAATCTTCCATTTCTGCTAAGGATTCTGAAAGTGAGCATTCCACTACCCTTTCTTCCTCAAATAGGGGATTCGGACTAGCGATCAGGATCTCTCCTCGGCGCTGACTGTTTCTATGGCGTGCGTAAGCTTCAATCTCTTGAATTGGCTCGATGAGAGGTTCTTTAGAGCTTCGGGTCATTCACTGACAAACAAGAAACAATATGAAAATGAAATAAAAATGACCTAATGTTAAGGGTGATTTTATACGTTTTATAAGGATATATTTTATATCAATTTCCCCCATATTCTTATGTTTTTCATAGAAATCGAGCTTTATATTGAAATATTGAGTAAATGATGTTTTCAATGGTTAAATTATAAACGTATGTAATTAGGTGCTTAAATGGTGATTTTATATGATTTTGGAATTATGTTACGCTTTGGCATGTTTTCCTAATTTGTAGATACACATTGGTTATGGAAAAGATGATCTTAAGGAGAGAAATTCGAGTGGAGAAAGAATCAAAAGGATTTATTGAAGAATAAAATATTTAAGGAAAGAAATCAAGTTGATTGATCTAGCCGGACTGGCGTCCAGGGAGCTGAACTAGCGTCCAGTGTGGACGAGCGTTTGAGGTTCCAGACGAGCGTCCATCAGAAGAAATTTAGATCAGAGAGTTTGGACGCTGAAGTAGACGGGCGTTTGGCACAAGTTCAAAGCAGAATGGACGGACGTCTAAGGAATTGGACGAGCGTATGGAGGAAGAAAATCGGATCAGGATTGAAATATCGCATTCTGGACGGGCGTCCACCCAAAACGGACGAGCGTCCGTTGGCCGACTTAAGCAAACCGACTTTGTTTTCTATAAAAGGCCGCATATCCCCAACCCTAATATATACATAATTTCTCATACACTAAAACCTAGAGGAGAAGCCGCATTTTGGGAGTCTCAAGGCCGGTCACCCGAGCCTTGTGCTCGGGTGATCCGAGTTAGATTAGGATCGTTTATTTTCGATTGTTGATTCATGGAGATCAACCGTTGTATAAACTATGTGAGTTCATCTTTTTGATTTATTCAATCTTTGTTTATTTTCATGATCTTGATTTATTTTGTATTTTCCTATGCAATTTAAGATGCCATGTGAATTAGATCGAAAGATTAGTTTGCTATTGATGTTTTACAATACGAGAGTTGCGTAAACGCTAGATCACCATAGAAAGATAGGATCTTTAATCGTTAATTCGTGACAGATTAATTGGTTAATTATCTAGGTTGCTAGATTCTAAAATACGGGAGTTAACTTGAATCTACACCTTCGTTTTGTATGGAAATTGGTCTCAACATTCGAGAGAGGAGAGATCGATAATTGAATTCACCAAGGGATTAGGGATTCATAGCTTGAGAAATAGATTCACTAAGGAATTAGGAATTCGTATCTCGTGTAAAGGTGAAACCACAATATCGAATTAAAATCATGAGATGAACTAGGATTGAAATCACTTGGTTTGTATTATGTTTGATCCCATGTATCTTTAGTTTAGGTTGTTTTTATTGTTTGTTATAGGTTAGATTTATTTTAGTTGTTCTATCTTTGTTTATATGTTTTTCTTTCGTTTATTTGTTTTCATGAGTAGCAATTGAGAGAGTTAATAAGATTAGATTCAATATCCCAATTCCTGTGGATCGACCCCTTACTTATCTCGCTCTACTATCAACAACCCGGTATTCGGCCGGTTAGGAGTTAGTTTTGCATATAGGTTAGGGTTTATAAATTTTCTTTTTGTTTAGTGATGCAAAAAATCCTCCGAACAAAAGTGGCGCCGTTGCCGGGGAATCGGTACGGTTGTCTAGTTTCTTATTATTTTTTTCTAAAGTTGTTCTCTTTTGTTTTTCGTAGGCAGTTTGTGTTATCTAGTTTTTATTAAATTTTCATAGTTTTGTGTTTAGGTTCCAATTAGGGTTTTGTTTAGTTTTCGTGTTTTGTTTGGACTGTTTTTCGTGTTTAGCAAATAAGTTTATGTACTTCGCTTTGAACGTAAACGGGCGTCTCTGAGCTATTGGGCGCCCATCCGTCCAAATCGATCGTCTCTGCTTGTGTTTTGCCCGAGCGCATTTGTGCGCCTAGTAACTTGGACGCCCGTCCTGTTCTTTCTCCAGGCAGATGTCCGTCCAGTAACTTGGACGCCCGTCTGGCCTGTCTGTCACCAGTTTTTTTTGTTTTAGGAAGATATCTTGGTTTGTCTTTCTTTTGCTTATTAAATATATGTACTAGGGTTTCTGTTTTTCGTAGGTAGGTTTCGTAGGTAGGGTTCTGAGGTTGAATCATCTGACTCCACGTTTTTCGCGGTCAAATTTTTGGATAAAAGGTATCGTTTTAGCACTCGTTAGTATTTTGGCCGTAACTTTTGGCTCGAGTGTCCGTTTGGTGCGCAGGACCCCAATTCGGAAAGCTCGTTCCCACGCCGACGACGTGGTGAACGCCATAGGCCGTTCAACACCGTTTTTGAGGTCAAAATCCACTATTTTCCCTTCCATTTTGGGCTCAGAAGATTTCAACACGTTTTTCTCCCTTTCATTGTTTTCTGTTTTCTGTTTTAAATAAATAAATATAGGATTTCTAGGGTTTCTTAAGTATCTAGGGTTTTTGATGTTTTATCTAGGGTTTATGAGGCTGCTCAGGTGTCTCGAATTGGTGATATTTTAAGTTATTTAGGGTTTGTTGTGTTTTTCCTGCGTTTCTTTTGCAAATTCGATGTTTGAACGGGCGTTCAAGGTAAGAGGACGCCCGTCCAGTCCATAACACGCAGGTGAACGCGCGGCTGAATTGTTGAACGGCAGTCCAGTGCAAAATTTCCAGGCAAACGCCCGTTTGGTATGTTGAACGCACGTCCAGGTTCCAAATTTTTCTTGACTTGATTTTTAATGCTTTATTTGACGTGGATACTTTCATATGAGCTTCTGTGGCTAGTTCTTTTTACGTAGATGTTCTGAACTTGCATGTTTACATCTTTCCATCTACCGACCCATGTTAAATAATTGATTAACTTTTATATACATGATTCATCCAAGCATGTTATAGTTAATGTCGGTTCTCGTATGCTATAACTGTTATTGTTATTTAGTAGCTAATGTCGGTTTCCGTATGCTACATATCGTTGTGATGAATCCTGTGAGCTTTGAGACCTATGTGCTTTATTGTTATTTTTGTAACTCATATGGGTAGCTACTGTCAGTTTTCCGTTGCTACTATCTTTGGCTTATGAGTTATATCTGTTTAGTATAGCTAACTGTTGGTTTTCCATAATGCTATCACCGTTGATGAGTCTTAAGGCTCTACTACAATCATATAATGAATAGTATGCGCTCGCTTATTGTAAACTATCATTATTTGGTAGACGTTTATTATATACATGTGTCGTGTTGCAAATGAGTGGGCTAGTTTTCTTTCTTTTATTTTCTTTTATTTTTGCATATCATTTAGTTGCATGTCACTAGTTGCATTGTTTTCCTATTTTTCTTTTATTTTCTTGAGGGTAGTTATCGCCGGCTTGCCGACGCTACCACTTTTATTTTATGTCCTTCATTTTCTGATTCTGCACGGGCCGTAGTCACTGTAGAGTTGTCTACCCAACTTGCTCAGCCTGAGCCTGTCAGCTTTTTATTTTATTAGAATTGCATATCATGTAGATTGCATTGTAATAAATTTTCATGTAGTTGCACCTAGCCTACTATTCTGTAATGTTCCATGTATATGTTCCATCTTTATATGAGCTTAATCTGAAAAAAATCTCTATGACTTCTTTTCCATGTGTTTTACATGTATAATCCTTTTTCCCCGTAGACTCTTTTTGCACTGTTCAAGTATGCAGGACACTTGTGATAGCTATTGTGCGCTTTAACGACGATATCAATTTTCCTGTGATGCTCCACAGTCTACTGATCTATTCAAGCTTTCTTGGATCTGTGATGCTCCACATTTCCAAGGCTATGCAAGCAATTTTGGTTCTTCGTGAGGGTCTTTCCAGAATTGTTAGCTTCGTAAATACAATCAGCTAAGTCCCTAAATTTTTATTTCTGTACAACTTGAGGACAAGTTGCAATCTAAGTGTGGGGGAGGGGAATGGTTTGGTGTATCTACATATCATTTGCTTGATTTGTTATGTTTCTATCCGAAATGAGCTTAATTTTTCAAAATTTTTGTTTTTGTTTTGTCCCGAGTAGGCAATTCAATTCAATGTTCGTCATTTTTATAGTCATTGATGCTATATATCATATGTTTGATAAGTTAGTTGTTTCACCTGAGATCTATTTTTCACGAGCCATAGTGAATGATGAGCTAATTATATAAAGTTATACCCCTTTTTGGACGAGTGGTTTCTGTTTTTCTTATAAGTCATGTGCTTAGTGCTACGTAGATATCTTGAGATTTATGATAGTTTGTATTTAGATCCGGAGTATGTTATACTGTGAATATCTAAGGTTTGAATGTGATAAGTAACACGTAATTTATTGTCAAATGAAAAAGTTGAAAAGTAAATGAATAATTGGGTGTGTCGAAAGCTAGTCGATGATTTGAGTGTGATAGGGTATACCGCGTATGTCGTATACCACTATGATGACTAAAAGCTCACGAAAGTCAGAAGAAGCTGCCTTATGATTGGAGTAAGGTAGGGTATATCTCGAATATCCTATTCTGCTATGACAGGGCAACAGCTCATTCTGATGTGCGTTTAAATGTGAAGATAGTTAAATCAACTAAAGAATTGTTATGAAATGAATATAAGACTAAGTTATCGTCTATCTTATCCCTAGTATAAACTGATAGATATGCTGTAGGGATTATCCTCTGAGTATTTCAGAAAGGTCCTAGATATATTTGATCATCCTTTTCGGGATATTTTACGTTTGTAGGGTACATCTTATAAGTGTCATTTATTGCTAGTCTACGAGGGGGTATTAGCTAGTTTTGCTTTGAGTTTCTCAAGTTTGGATTTAGTGGAAGTTTTTTATGGCTTTGCACACACACAGTGGTGAACTTCTGATTTATTGGATCTATGCTATATTGTCTGAGATATCTGTTCTTTTTCCGAGCCTTGATTTTCGTTTTGTTTTGCTCGGGACGAGCAAAAGCTAAGTGTTGGGGAGTTGTTAAGGGTGATTTTATACGTTTTATAAGGATATATTTTATATCAATTTCCCCCATATTCTTATGTTTTTCATAGAAATCGAGCTTTATATTGAAATATTGAGTAAATGATGTTTTCAATGGTTAAATTATAAACGAATTTAATTAGGTGCTTAAATGGTGATTTTATATGATTTTGGAATTATGTTACGCTTTTGTATGTTTTCCTAATTTGTAGATACACATTGGTTATGGAAAAGATGATCTTAAAGAGAGAAATTCGAGTGGAGAAAGAATCAAAAGGATTTATGGAAGAATAAAAGATTTAAGGAAAGAAATCAAGTTGATTGATCCACCGGATCAAGGCGTCCAGGAGTTGAACTAGCGTCCGAGTGGACGAAGCGTTTGAGGTTACGGGCGAAGGTCCATCGAAGAAATTTAGATCGTAGAGTTTGGGCCCAAGTAGACGGGCGTTTGGCACAAGTTCAAAGCGAGAATGGACGGACGTCTAAGGAATTGGACGAAAGTCCGGAGGAAGAAAATCGGATCGAGATTGAAATATCGCATTCGACGGGCGCCCACCTAAAACGGACGAGCGTCCGTTGGCCGACTTAAGCAAACCGACTTTGTTTTCTATAAAAGGCCGCATATCCCCAACCCTAATATATACATAATTTCTCATACACTAAAACCTAGAGGAGCAGCCGCACTTTGGGAGTCTCAAGTCCGGTCACCCGAGCTTTGTGCTCGGGTGATCCGAGTTAGATTAGGATCGTTTATTTTCGTTTTTTGATTCATGGAGATCAACCGTTGTATAAACTATGTGAGTTCATCTCTTTGATTTATTCAATCTTCGTTTATTTTCATGATCTTGATTTATTTTGTATTTTCCTATGCAATTTAAGATGCCATGTGAATTAGATTGAAAGATTAGTTTGCTATTGATGTTTTACAATACGAGAGTTGCGTAAATGCTAGATCACCATAGAAAGATAGGATCTTTAATCGTTAATTCGTGACAGATTAATTGGTTAATTATCTAGGTTGCTAGATTCTAAAATACGGGAGTTAACTTGAATCTACACCTTCGTTTTGTATGGAAATTGGTCTCAACATTCGAGAGAGGAGAGATCGATAATTGAATTCACTAAGGTATTAGGGATTCATAGCTTGAGAAATAGATTCACTAAGGAATTAGGAATTCGTATCTCGTGTAAAGGTGAAACCACAATATCGAATTAAAATCATGAGATGAACTAGGATTGAAATCACTTGGTTTGTATTATGTTTGATCCCATGTATCTTTAGTTTAGGTTGTTTTTATTGTTTGTTATAGGTTAGATTTATTTTAGTTGTTCTATCTTCGTTTATATGTTTTTCTTTCGTTTATTTGTTTTCATGAGTAGCAATTGAGAGAGTTAATAAGATTAGATTCAACATCCCAATTCCCTGTGGATCGACCCCTTACTTATCTCGCTCTACTATCAACAACCCGGTATTCGGCCGGTTAAGAGTTAGTTTTGCATATAGGTTAGGGTTTATAAATTTTCTTTTTGTTTAGTGATGCAAAAAATCCTCCAAACACCTAAGCCCAAGCTTTCAGTCAACTAACAAGATATCAAACGTTACTCCCCGGAAACAACGCCAAAATTTCTTGATAGCAAAATACTTAACCGCTAACTTTCACCGACAGAGTATCGGGTCAACGGGTGTATAGTGGTCACAAGGTTGAATCCACAGGGAGTAATGTCTAAGTACCAAAGCTAACGTATAACTTTGTTCAGGTCAATCAAAATTTGAAATATATTATACTAATGAAGAAATAAAGATTATACTAATGAGTTTACTTCTAGGTATTAAAAGGTATAGCCGAACTATGATCCCATGAGCTACTTTTACCCCTAAGGAAGGACTTGAAAGGGACCGTGTCTTAACCGACCTACCTATCCAATGTAGTTTAACGACATCCACGGGTGCCAACTCCTAATTCTAGTGATTGGAATGAACAACTCGATCTAACCACCCTATGTGAAGCTAACCGACTCTCCCTTTAGAAAACCGATTATCCTAACATGATTACGCTTTAGAGATGCTCGAACAACGATGACCAAGTCACTGCTGGAAATTATATGTAGATGGAGCTTCGAACCTCCAACGCTGTAGGGTAGGGATCATATTGTTGGAGCCGGTCATCTTAGAGGGAAAAAAAAGGCTCTAAGATTGGATTTCACTGCTTCAAAGTATCAGGTAGAATACGATTTGGTAATAGCAGGGCTTGAGCTCGGAAAGGCCATGAAAGTTGAAAATGTAGAAGTTTTTTGTGACTCACAGTTGGTACTCAATCAAGTTAAGGGCTCATATGGAATTCACTCTGAGATACTGCAGAAATATATCACTCTCGTCAGAAAACTAAAGGAGAGATTCAGTTATTGCGAATTTGTCAAGATACCACGAAAGGATAATAAACGAGCTGACTATTTGTCAACATTAAATTGCAAGGATGAAATATGTAATCTAGCCATCATGGTAGGCACCTGACCGAACCGGCAATCAACCCAACCGAGATTATGGATTTCCGTCCCACCAACCCATGTTGGATCGACAAGATAAAGGAGTATATCGAATTAGGAATGCTTCAAACAGATCCTAAGGAGGCCAGAGCCTTGATTAGAAGAGTAGCTAGGTACACTCTGTTGAATGATGTATTGTATCAGAAATCATTTTTCCAAGCCATTATCGCGATGCGTACGACCCGAGGAGGTCGAAGGAGTGCTGATGGAGCTTCATGAAGGAGTGTGCGGCGGTCATCTTGCAAGTCGCACGCTCACTCAGAAAATATTACTAGCCGGATATTATTGGCCTCAGCTCGTAGATGACGCTGTATGCAAGAAAATGTGATAAATGTCAAAGGTTCGCCGACATCCCTAGGTTACCGTCAGTCGAACAGAGTATAGTCGTTGACGCGTGGCTGTTTGATATATGGGCCATCGATCTTATCGGCCCACTCCATAAAAGGCGGTCAGGGTGTAAGTACGTGGTCATCACCGTTGACTACTTCACAAAATGGATCGAGGCCAGAGCCTTAGTGAAGACCAAATCAAAGGATATCATCTACTTTTTACTCGATCAAGTTTGGACCAGATTCGGAGTCCTAAAGGCGATAGTCTCTGACCACGATCAGCAGTTCAGAGACAAATTTACATAGTTCTTCATAGAGTATAATGTAAAACATTGGAAATCATCGGTGTGTTATCCACAGGGAAACGGTCAAGCCAAAAATGCCAACAAGAAAGTATTAAGCGTGTTGAAAAAGAGCCTGGATGAGAAGGCCGGAAAATTGGTAGATCACCTGCCAACGGCCCTATGGGCGCTCAGAACCTTGAGGAAACCCACAACTGGTGAAACCCCATTTGCGTTGACATAAGGAACGGAGGTTATGGCTCTGGTAGAAATGGCCCTTCCTAGTCTGAGAATCTCACATTTTCAGCGAGGTCGAAAATCCACTAATGAGAAAGCTTGATCTTGATCTATTGGAGGAAAAACACATTAATTCATATTGCCGCTTAAAAAACTGCAAGCAAGCAGACAAAAGGCACCATGATAAGCGTATTCACGATCATCATTTCGTGGTGTGGGATTATGTTCTGAGGAAAAGACAAGCCACCGTACATGAGGCCGAGAAAGGAATACTGTCTGAAAATTGGGAGGGTAATGAAGAAAGGAACCTATGTCCTAACAGATAAGCACGGCCGCGAGTACAACAGGCCTTGGCACGCTGACAACTTGATGAGATATTACATGAAAGAGCAATACCTTCTATTTTGTGTAAGAACAAAATGTGCTTTGTAAAAGGGCATCAGGCCCCATCTGTTTTGAATGAATAATCTACTTTGGCGATTATAAGCTAAAGAAAAAACATAAATTGCCGCTTCGTTTCTGACAAGCCTGCGATCCAAATTACCCAGGCTTATCCGAAACAAGGGGGCCCAGATGAAAAGTCATCAGAACGACAAAACCATTGTTTGGACCGTGTCATGAAGATCAAGTCAGCCACTCTCAAAACAAGGGGACCGCATAAAGGGATTTTTTATTCAACAAATTACAGCGAGCACAAAGAGACAGCGAAATGTTTTGAGAATAGATTTCATTTTTATTGGAAATACGTTATGGGGAGCTCATGAAAACAATCAAGATCAAGTAAAGAAACAAAGCAAAAGAAAATTTTCATTCAAAACGTGCAAACAAGATAATTTGTGCATCATTACAAAGACAAACGAGCATATATTTATCTGTTAGGCAAATCGGCATCCCCGAAGTACTAACAACAAGATAGGAAATCATCCCACCAAAAGGGATGCGGCAACTACCCCAATGGCCATGGAAAACATGATAGCGTCACGATGAATCAGGATGCCCCAGACGATATTCACATAAGGAACAACAAGGGCATGAAGGAGAAGAGCTTCGTCCTCTGTAACCTCATCGAAATCTTCAGTCAATAGAGCACAGCTAATGATAAACTTCCCGATCGCTTTGAGACAGCTCAGAAGAAGCACCCAGAGGTAAACGATTTCTCCTTCCAAGAAACAGACAACGGCAAGCACAAATCTCCTGGTACCGTTTGCTGACCTCGTCGCCAGGATCCCAAAACACCTCATAATGAGTGGCCGGATCAAAAGCAAGAATGCAAAAGAGCCCGTTGATGGCCTCCGGAGAGAAACAAATAGAAACACCCCGGAGAGAGCTCGAGCTGATGTCCTCACCGGAAATGGACTCTACTAGGACCGATTAGAACTCACGAACAAGGCTAACGTTGTACGTTACCCCCGGAGGACCTCCGATGAAATCCCACCACCCGGAAAGTTGCACACGAAGTAAAGTGCCTCCTCTCTCAACCTTTTCCACATTCAGGCCGCTCTCTCTCAACGTCTTCAACCTCTGAAAATACCCTTAATAGTTTCCACAAGCAGTGCGGGAAGCCGTGTAGAAAAAAGAAGAAGGGTCACGATCAACGAGGGAATACATGGTAAGAAAGTAAAGAAATGGATTGAAAAATAGCAAATGAGATTTTGGAATTTTCAAGTAAGGGAAGACCGGAGAGGTCCCTCCCTTTTATAGAGAAAGAGGGGAAGAGCAGAATGGTCGAGATTGAAATGATCAAGCGGTTAGGATTCACATGGGTCATCCCAATATTTCTATTTCAAAAGCTTCATTTAATGCCAGGCAGTTACCGAAAAAGCATTCAATGCCAGCGACCTCAATGCCTGGGTTCTACGTTGTTATTTCCAGCGACCTCAATGCCTAGCGCCTTTGACTTCTCTTGGAAACAAGGGGCCGCACATCGTAATTTTCATTTCAACCTAGCGAAGTCCAAAAGCCAGGTCCGATTTTATATCTAGCTATTTTTGGCTATCTCAATGTTCAACACTCTCAACCTCGCCAAAAAATGGGGCCTCATACATACACTCCAAAATCAAAATGCGAATTGCAAACTCAAAAAGGAATTCTCGAACGAAAGAAAGCAGGAAAGAAGGATAAAGACAAGCATTCAACAGCCAAAAGTGGCCACAAGTCAACAAAATTACAAAAACAATAATATGATCCTTCAAAAAGCAAAACAGTTAACGATTACAACCATGGAAAGCTAATGTAAATCATTTGAAGGAGAACGGGTGTGATCGCCAGTTAAATTGATGAACTCATCGCCAGCCTGGAGATCCTCATCATCGCCGCCCCCTGCAACCGGCGTGGACACCCCCTTTACCAAAGTGGTCAGTTTACCTCATTGTGAAGAGGAGGATCCCACACCTCCAAACCCTTCTTCACCTGATCCGCAGAAAATTCGGCAATATACTCATCGGTGTAAGGAATATTTGGATGAAAGGCCAACAAGTAAGGTTCCCTCTGAGATAAGCCGACCCACTTCCCCGATTCCTCAAGGCTAACAGAGTCCCTGCCACGATCGGACCAAAAACAGCGAGCAAGATGATAGAAGCCTTGGTCGAAGCTCGCCTTCTGAATATCTAATAAGTCATCAGATTTTCTTTATTCAGCTATAGCAGAAGGCCCATCCACCACGGCTGCTCTCTTAGCTTCAACGAGTTGCTCCTCCAAACGTGCAATCTTTTCCTGCACAGTTTTCAACTGCTCCACGGACTATTTGGCGGCCATACTCAAGCCCGCTACTTTCTTTTCAAGTTTCTCTTTAAGCTCCTTGCAGTCCTTGTTATCCTTCCTCAGGGGAGCATTCTCTTGTAGAGTATTGGTGCACTTATCTTCAAGGTCTGCTTTGGCTTTCTTATTCAAAAGCAGCAGTGACCTTCTTAAGCTCGGCCTTGCATTTACGTGCAGCACTGAAAGCCTTATCAATGTGAGTCCCTAGCTGGAATAAGGAAAGGATGAGTTCACTGAAATAATAAAGAAAATCATAAAAAGATAAGTAATTAAAGCTTACCATGGCAGAAGCAAGTCCAAATTGGCCGGCGAGATCCATAAGCTCATCGTCGTCCTTTCCTGGAGACGCCATCTCCTAGACAACCACACGAGTGGCGATCCCTTTACCGATCTCTAGCTGAGCACCAGGCGACGTGTCCCAAGCAAGTCGATTAAGAGGAATGACATCATCAATATCATCCCTCAACAAAGCCGTTTTCTCCATGCCTATAGGCCCCTTTGTAAATTCAGAGTCCAGCCAGAGAACCACTTTTCTAGTAAAACCGCGAGGGAAAGGTTCCCTTGATGGCACTTCTGACTCATCAGCGACTTGCTTGCCCCCCATCTCAACCCGCTCAGTAACATCATCAGCTCGCCCTTCAGTCGGGTTAGATCCCTCACCACCTCCGAAGTCAGCAATGACCTTGGCCTTCTCTACAGAAACTTTGGATTTTTTAGAGGCATGAGACTCTTTTGCGGACCCATCCTCCTGGGACCTCTTTTGTGCCTCATCAGTTTCTTTGGAGCACGCTCCGACACTTATCCCTTTTTGTCCTTGTTGTGAGGGAATGAAAGTCTCAACGACAATGGAGGCGTCCACTGTCCGCGGAACCCTCTCAGGCGCCCTCATCAAGAGCTCTTTTCTGGCCTTAGCATTAGCCTCGGTGTGCCTCTTAGCCTCTGCCCGCCTCTCATTGGCATCAACCATGGCGACTGCAACAAATGGGTCCATCAATATTGATAAAGATAATAAACATACTGAAAGAAAAGGAAAAAAGCAACAAAAGAGAATTACGGCGAGGCCTTCTGTTGGGATCGCCAAAACAAACTGCACACTCGGAATGAAAACATCTTCCCAAATTACACTCTCCTAACCCGTATGAATCAGGCTTCTCAGGATCTATATCAACGAAAGGCGCATATATTCGCGGTCCTACTATCACAGCCCTACTAGGATATGGTTCCGCCACATCTATTAGATCAACCCATGACATGTTCCTCATCGATTGCTCGGCCCCATCTAAATTTATGAGCTTCAAAAGGCCATTGACAAATCAAAACTCTGTAAAATATAGAGGCTCAATTAACAAAGTCGACGATTTACCTCTATGCGAACCGTCATTCGGGAAAGGACAACCGACTTTAGACTCAACTTTGAGAACCCGATCACCCCAGTGATGTATCTTGTTTGGAAGATGGAAAAACAGACGGGGAATCTTTGTCCCCAATGAGATCTGCCCCGGGATCAAGGTCCCGCAGAAGGTGTAAAAGTGATTGAAGATTGAAAGAGTGGGCTCTTCATTATCCGACATAATACTATAAAGGACATGATTTGTATGTCGGCCTCCACAGCAAAATCACTAGGCAAAGCATTCATTTGGCGAAGCACCTTCACCACAAAGTGTCAAAAGGAGGTCGAAATCTGGCATAATAATGGTCGAAATGCAAAACCTGGGCCCTGTTTGGTTTCGGGTTGGATTGGTGTTGAATTGAGTCATGAGAGAGAAAATAAAGTAAATTAATGATTATAAAGTTGAAATGTTGTATTGAAATTTGTGTAGATGAAGAAATGATTGGTGAGAGAAATTTTAATGAAATATTATATTGATAAAGTAATGGTTGAATAGTGTAGGTGGTGAATAAATTGAATTGATTAATATTATTTTATTTATTGAAGGTGAAATGATTGGTGAGAGAAATTATAATAAAATAATAAAATCAATAAAATAATAGTAAATAAGATAGTGTGTGAATAAATTATTGAGTTGGATCCAAATTGATCCAACCCAGCCTTAAACCAAACATGAGCTTTATCCCTGGGGCTACGAGAGCCAATGCGATCATCACGCTCATCCAGTTTACACTTATCCTTCTCTTTCACAAAGTCAAAGAGAGAAAACCTATATAATTCGGGATCTCTGTTGAATCTGCGTTGGAGGGTCCTAGCAAGATTTTTGCTGGTTTGAATCCGTACCTACTCCTTCTCAAGACCTTTCTCATACTCAACCAAGCAAGTAAACTCGTTCTGAGTCTTCAGATTATTGGGTTTCAACGGTTTCCCATTTGCTGACTCTTCGACAGTAGTAGCTGGTGCGACAACTCTCTTTTTCTTCCTCCTTGGAGGACAATCCCAAGAAAGGCGACGGGGAAGTGGTTGGTTTTCATCTTCACTCTCCCCCATAAGTTCAATAAAGGAATCTACATCAGCGACATCCGGACCCTCATCACCCGCGGTGCCACTTGTACTAGCTTCATCCCCGCTTTCAGCTGCACCGACCAGGTTGCGACCTTTTTTCCGTTTTGTCCCCAACAAAGGTATGACAATGTCTAAACCAAAAGGGTCATCATCTAATCGCCTTGTGGCCACCATCTCAGCCAGTTCGTCTACTAGATCATCTCGGGCAGGCTCACTGGAACTGGGGTCATCATCTCCCCCATCGTTGGGATCATAATCAAACACCTCTTGATCATCATCGGACCCTCCCCCCCCCCCCCTTCAGGGTGCATTCGCTATCAGACAACCAGAAAAACAAGAGGGAAAGGTGGAGCGTTATCACCTTGATAAGGGAAAACAAGCCGGAAAAGATGTCCTCACCCGTCTCGACACCTTCCCCTCTGTTTTTCTCAACATAAAATGGAAACAAAATGCCCATGTGAACCGTCACAAAGACACCAGCTTTTGGTTCAGAATTCATAACAAAAAGCAATAACATCGAAGAGAGCAGCATTCACACGTAAACAACAATGAAAAATCAGGAGGAAAACCAAGAGGAAGTAATGAAAATCAGGGAAATTACCTGCCTTGGAGGTGATAATTAGATCGGAAACTGGAATTAAGTGGCCGGAACCTTCAATCTTCTGCCAGAACCTTCAATCTGCTGCAAGAACTTTCCCTTGAGCTTGGAATGAAAGGAACCAAGAATTCCAAATAGTAAAAGTATATGCGAAATGGAGTGAGGGACTTCATATAGGCTGTCTTTTGATCCTACGGCTGCATCTTAATTTATCCAACGGTCTAGATTCAGGCGGTCTTTTCGAATTTCGAATTTAAAAAACCGTCATCATTATTGGACAACAATCGAGGCTCACACAACTACGTGGTTGGTTATTGAGTTAGCTATCTTTTATCCCATGCCCTGATCTTACCCCTCAACGGCTCCACTATCCACGACAGATATCCCACTCCGACTAAAACAAAAATTGTCACCAAAAAGGAGCTTAGTCCCAATAAGCTCACAATGGGTATACATCACCGCAAAGGTGCTCAGTCCAAATAAGCCCATGAAGGGTATTACTACCCAAAATAAGACAGTGTTCTTAATAGCACAGCATGATAAAACCTTCTACTTAATAGCGCGGCATAATAAGACCGTCTGCTTAATAGCGTGGTGTGATAAGTCCGTCTGCTTAATAGCGCGGTGTGATCAGCCCGTCTGCTTAATAGTGCGGTGCCCATGGAAATCTGCTTCATTGCATGACCTTAAAAAACAAGTCGCATGACGACACCGAGGTTACTAAAAACCAACACAACATTCAGTGCTCAAACAGAGCCGCTGGCAATCCATGAACACACTTTACTCCATGCTTTCATTTCGAGAAAATGCCTAGGATACGGAGTAGGGGCCATTCATATTCCTAAATCATGATGCCACCTATGGATCCCCTATCTGAACCTTTCCAGCTACCAGGCTAGGAAACATGGGCGTCGGCGACGATACAGCTCGAATTGGGATCGCCGGCCAAAGGTCCCCGCCAAGAGCCTCCAACCCTGCAACATTATTAGAAAGTGAGGGGGCAGCCCGCAACCTTGGGCGATTGAGGTCCGTCAGAGACCATGAGAGCCTATACAGAAGTAAGTAGGGAATCAGCCAGATGACAAGAAAGATGACATGCGACCATACGCTTGGCGACCTGATATACACTTGGCACCGCATCGAAGGGATACCGTACTTAATTGTCTATAGCTAAAACCCTAGCTTCTTCTACCTCCAATAAAAGGGGGCTCAATGTAACCATGAAAGATATACACAATAAATAGAAAACAAGGCAAAACTATGCCAAATTGCATACTCTCTACTATTCATATTGTGCCACTACTTCACCGCCGTGCACCACCGGCTTGCATCACTGTCATACACTTTTATTGCAAGATATCCACCATTTACACCATCGCTAAATCACCGTGATTATTTTGACACACAGTTGGGGTGTGCACAACTTCAGCAGCCTTCTCAGCATGCTCTTATAAAACATCAACATCCACTTAAGTTGGCTTTTTCTCACCTTCCTCGTCTTATACTGCCTCATCATCTTCTTCTTTTTGTTCTTCCAAGGTTCTTAAAACCTTTCCATTTACATGTTTAACCCTCTTCTTAGCAATTTGTTTAAGTCTTTTCTTTGGCCTTTTAAAGGATTCAAATAGGGCATTTTCAAGTGCTTCCTTGTTTATAGTCTTTCTCTTTCTTGAGTCTTCCTTAAGTTGCTCAGTATAGATTTGAGCAGCTATTGTTTTCATAGGTATAACAAGTGTAGGGGAATCTATTGTAGTGCTTGTATTAGAAGGTTTTGTAGAGTATGTTGGTCTTTTAGACTTTGTAGGCTTAAGGACATCAGTTATCTTCCTTGTAACTGACTTAGAGACTACTGTTGATTTTGTGTGTTCAGCAGGTTTCTTCTTATTTACTGATTTCCTTGATTCAACAACTTGAGGATCGGTTTTCCTTTTTGTTCTTCTCTCAATACCCATTTGTATTTTCTCATTCACTTCTTCTTTTTCATCATCATCCAGAACAGGGATTGGTGTATTGACTTCGGGTTTGAATATTTCCTTGTTGATAGTGTGAGGAGCAACATCAGCAACCTGCAAATGATTCACGATACTTTGCACCAACAATCCGAATGGTTTTATCTTGATAAAGAAACCAGATCCAAGACACTTGACAGGCTTTTTTGCTTTTGGTACTTTTCTCAATTGTCTGTCTATCTTCTGGCATAACCTTTTTCATATAGTGTAGGAAGAAACTGGCCCAATCAAACCTCATATTTCTTGAAATAATAATCATTAAATCAAACTTGGAGTTTCTCAACAAAAAAAATCAATCTTGGGTCTAGACAAGGTATCATAACTTCTTGATAACCCAAGTAATTTTCTGATAATGCATTTGCTCAGCTGACCATATTCATGAATTGCATGCTTAACATTGATTCCAATTGACGAAGCTTCATTAGGATTAGTCTTGATTGAATCAACGAAGGTCAATCTGGGAAAATGCATATTTTCTAGGTTTGTTTGTTCTCCATTTCCTTGTGCAAACACAAAATCTCACTTAACAACTCTGAAGAGATATGTAACATATATCCATTAATGGTGGTAAGGAATTATTTTGTTTCTGGAAATATCTTCATGTTCCACCAGAAATCACACACATATTTGTAAGAAATGGTGTCCAGCCTGATGTTTAGCACATTCTCCAGACCTTTTATAACGCAGAATCCTTTTTCTAAGATTTATTGCAAGATATTTTCCAGCGGCTTTAAAAACTCCAGGAACACTCTGACTCGAACCGATGTAGATATCATCAGCAGACATTTTGCTTCTTGATTTTGAGATAAAGGAGAAGAAAATACTAAGAGTATATGCAAGAGCTTGAGTGTTAGAAGGAGAGTGTAAGGATATTTCTCTGCATATTCTCTGATATATATGCTATAGTGGCTATACTCTCTCCAGGCACGTACACTTGCATTTGCACCATCCCAATGCACGAACAAGGTTAAAACCTATTAACTTCATTTGTTGACTTTCATTAAAATTTGACTTCATCAGCAGATTGATCCATCAGTAGACTATTTGGTGTAGAGACTCTACTGATGTACTTCAGCAGGGAGTGAGTTTGCTAACATCTTGAGTACCCAGCGGATCTTCACATCTGGATCCAGCTGACTCAACATATAGAACTGCCCAACTGTATACAATATGAAATTTAATACCAATGACTGATCTGCTAAGTGAGTGCACCCAGCAGGGCAAAGGCCAATCCCTTTGGGAACTTCATTTTCTCAGTTGACCAATCTTCAAGAGCATTTAGGAATTGTTGATGCCAGTGACTAATCTACCAAGTGAGTGCACCCAGCAAGGCAAAGACTAGTCCCCTTTGTGAATTCCAGTGCTCTGCTGACCATCAGCAGGTTAGCAAACCTTGATAATCCCAAGTTCAGTTATTAACTTAGCAAACCTATTAGCATGCAGAGGCTTTGTAAAGATATCTGCAAGTTGATCTTTAGTAGTTATGTAAAGAACCACAACACCTTTCTTTTAAACATGATCTCTTATAAAATGATGTCTCACATCAATGTGTTTGGTTCTTGAGTTCAAAACAGGCTTTTATGTTATAGCAATTGCCTTTGTGTTATCACACATTATGGGAATTTCTGTTTCTTCATCCTATAGTCCCGTAATTGTTGTCTTAGCCCTAGGACTTGTGCACAACAACTTCCAGCAGCTATATATTCTACTTCAGCAGTGGAAGTTGATATTGAATTATGCTTCTTGCTGAACCAGGAGACAAGTCTATTACCTATCAGCTAACACGTTCATGTGGTGCTTTTTCTATCAATCTTGCATCCAACATAATCAGAATCTGAGTAGGATATATCTTTGAAGCTTCAATATTTTGAAACCATATAGCTTTTTATTGGTTAAGTTCACGAGTTGGAGATAAGCGGACTCGAACCGCTGACATCTGCCGCAGGGTAAACCACCGCCTCTCAGGTCCCCCGACTGATTTTACCATTGAGGCCCCCTACACCCAAAGTTACTTTTAGATACTTGATTATCCTTTTGACAGCAGCTAAGTGACTTTCTTTGAGTTTTGATTGATATCTTGCACATACACCTACTGCAAATGATATATCTGGTCTGCTGGTTGTGAGGTACAGCATACTTCCTATCATCCTTCTAGATAAAGTCTGATCAAAATCTTTGTCTTCATCCAATATGATGCTTGTACCCATAGGAGTTGTAATTTTCATGCCATTTTCCATACCAAACGTTTTCAGCGGCTTCTTAGTATACTTTGTTTGATGAATGAAGATTACATCCTTCATTTGCTTGACTTGTAATCCCAAAAACTAGTTCATTTCACCCATGATACTCATCTGGAACTTAATTTTAATGAGATTAGCAAACTTTTCACATAGTACTTCATTTTCAGAACAAAATATGATATCATCCACATAGATTTGTACAAGTAGAGTGTTGTCTCTTTCACATATTCTGAAAAGTGTCTTATCAATGATTTATTTAGTAAAACCATTATTCACCAAGAATTAAGAAAGAGTCTAATACCAATCTCTTGGTGCCTATTTCAGTCCATAAAGTGCCTTATTGAGTCTATACACTTTATCTTCTTGATCTTTAACTTCAAAACCAGGAGGTTGCTGTACATAAACTTCTTCTTCCACCGTAGTGTAAACCACCGCCTCTCAGCATATGCCAAAAACAATCTGATACCTTCCAATCTTCGAACTGGGGCATATGTCTTATCAAAATCTATCCCCTTCTGCTTGTGAATAGCCTTTAGCAACTAGTTTGGTCTTATTTCTAACAATGATACCAGATTCATCCAACTTGTTTCTGTAACCTATTTTGTATCTATGATATTTCCATGATGTGGCCTTTCAACTAATGTCCATACTTGATTTCTTTCAAACTCATTATGTTCTTCTTGCATAGAAATTATCCAATCAGGATTAGCAATTGTTTCTTCAATAGCTTTAGGTTCTAGTTGAGATAAAAAAAACAAGTGAACATAGCTTCTAGTTATTTTCTAGTCTTGACACCTTGCTGTACATCACCAATTACTTGTTTAGTAGGGTGATCCTTCAACCATTGTAAATCATTATTTTGTTGATAAACTGGAACTTGATTTATTGATGGGTCTGCTGTAGGTTCAGTAGGGGGATCAGCAGATCCTTCAGCAGGATCAGTTGTTGTATCAAATGTATAATCAGCAGGTCCTTCAGCAGGGGCAGCATTAGGTATATTTTCACTTCCAAAATCAAAAACTTTATATCACTTAACGTTATTAGAATATTCACATACTCAGGGTTTGTGGTTTCCAGATTTACAACAGATTCTGGAACTTTCTTATCTTGCAATCCAGTGAACTTTGGTACATCAAACACAACATGTATAGAAACTTCATGTTTAAGTGTTCTTTTGTTCAGGGTTTAAAAGTCTTCAATTGCTCCTTATGATTCAAAATAAATCAATTACTCCAAAATGGATGAAAGTAGGATATGTTAGGCTTTCTTCCATTCCAAACATCATAAGGTGTCTTGTCAAGCTTTCTATTTATAGAAGTTTTGTTCTGTGTATAACATGTTGTATTGATGGCTTCAGCCCAATACCTCTCTGGTAACTTTGCTTCACTAATCATTGCCCTGTTGGTTTCCTTCAAAGTCCTGTTTGTTCTTTCTGTTGAAGGGTTCTAGTGGCTGCTAGTTTATGCAGAACACCATCTTGTTCATAGTACTCTCTAATGACTTTGTTTAGTAACTCAATACCCTTGTCTGATCTGATATTTACTATTGTAACACTTTTCTCATTATGTAACCTCTTCAAAAGTTCAGATATCTTCTGTAGTGTTTCATTTTTCTTGTTCATAAAGATTACGCTAATGTATCTTGAATAATCATCCACAACTACCAGAGTATACTTCTTTCCAGTTATACTTGTTGGTATCACTGGTCCAAAAACATCCATATGCATCAGCTCCAAAACTCTTTTAGTAGATTATTGAGTCTTAGTCTTGAAACTTGCTTTTGTCTCCTTACCTTGTTGTCCAGCATCACAAATACCATCCTTCTTATATGTGATTTCAGGCAGACCTACCACCATCTTCTTTTTCACCAACAGATTGATATCATCAAAGTTTAGATGATTTAACTTCTTATGCCATGGCCAGTCGAGTTCTGATTTTGTAAGTACAATGAGACATGTTTCTGGTACAGCTGTGGTCAAGTCTACAATGTACATATTATGTTGTCTTCTTCCAGCTATTACTAATTGATGTGCCATCTCACTTAACACAGTACAATGATTTTTGTCAAAATATAACCCATGTCATAAAATTGATTGGTGCTCAGCAGGTTGTAGTCCAGCCCTTCAATATAAGCAACATTCTTGATTGTAAGACCATTCTTCCTTATGCCATATTCTCTTGTGTATCCAGGTTTATCTTTGTTTCCAAAGTTGACTTTTGGTCCATCCTTGGCAACAAAATCCACCAAATAGTGCTTGCTCTTTGTCATGTGTCTGCAACATCCACTGTCAAAATACAAGACACCCTACAAAACAAATTTAATGTGTTTTAGGTATCCAAACCTATTTGAGTCCATGGTGGTCAGTTGTAAACACAACCCTTGGCATATTTCTATAAGGTCTCTTTTGAAAGGTGTTGCACTTTTGGTCGTATATGTATGCCATATTCCTATAGTAACTAATGTTAGATTGTGTAGCATTCATATATAGTTTTTGGCCTTTTGGTACATAATACTGTGCAAAGTGATTTCTATTCTTAGATGCATCAGTGTAACCATAAGGTTGTTGTCTGTTAAGAACAGACCTATATTATGGTCTCTGATGAGGCCTCGGTTGAGGTCTCTGCTGAGTCCTTGGCTGATTCCACTGCCGAGGTCTAGCCTTAGCATTATGGTTAAACTTCTTGTTTCTAACAGTAGGGGAGGGAATATCCCAACTTCATCAGCAGGGAACAATCTACCTTTCCCCTGAGATAAGTATCCCTTGAATGATTAAAATTCTTAGGTTTGACTTTATTATTCTTGGGATATTTCTGGTTCTTGGCTGATCTTGGATTATCCTTTCGGGGTTCTGCAGATCTGTTATCTGCAGGTCTAGAAGGTGCCGCACACCTACCTTTGGATTTACCCTCGTTTCTAGGTTCAATTGTCATTTTAGATTTCTGATTTTGCTTCTTTGAAGCATTTCGGCAGGCTTAAATGCCTCAGTAGCCTTCTGGGATGTAGGATCTTGTGTAGCTACAAACTTAAGACCAATCCTGGCACTAAGTTCAGCAGCCTTACTTGATCCATCCTTGGAAGGTGGTTGGGTGTCAAATCCAAGGCATGTTCCAGCACAGACTCTGATGGTTGACACAACACCAGTACTGATACCACCTCCACTTTCAAAAGAGGTACGAGCATAGAAAACTCAACCTCAACAAGCTCAGACTAAGAAATCTATTGGCAGTTCTGATCAGGGTTTCCAGGCAGCTGTGGATACATTGGATTAAGTATTGGAACAACAAGCCTTGTATCTCAGAACCATGTCGGTAGCTGAGTATATTGACATGCAGAATATCATTGTGAGGAATTAGAGTCAACTTATCGTTCAGATGAACACAAATCTAACCAACAGGTGCATAGGTCAGACAAAACACATTTAACTGGAAAAAATAAATGTCTAGCAGCTGCTATTAGAACCAGAATGGCCCATTTGTGCAAACAATTAATAAACAAGGAGAGAGACTTACTGCAATTGAGTCCAAATTGGACACCATAGTTGCAGCTGCTGAAACAACAAACAATATCTTGCTCCAACTCCCTAAGGATGATGCCAAAATAGGGGAAGAAGGAGATAAGACTGATGGATTTACAACTAGACCACTTCACTTCACTGAAGAACAAATTAGAGCAAGAGATAGAGAGATGAGAGTCAGATCTGAAGCTGATCGAGGAGCAGCAAAGGCAAATTCGAGAAGAAAAGGAAAGGGCAAGAAATTAGTCTTTCATTAGCTTGCCATTCCTAGTGCACAGAAGGGATGATGACAGAGACAAATCAGGAAATAAGAAAAGGCTTGGATCTGGCCAACAACAGAAAAGTTGTCACCATCAAAGAAGTACCTCCAGCAAGTATCAAAGTCAGTCAACAGGAAGTTCACTCTGAGTGCCACAAAGGAAGCTCCAATGCTCATAGATATTAGGAGACTAATGAGGAAGAAGTTAGAAGTGAGACAATGGATTTCTTACAAAGCTCTGACTTACTATATCCTAACATGTCTCAAGATGAGGCATGGTTAGACTGGCTATCAAAAAATGAAGAAAGACTTCAGCCAGACATGGCCAAGTTGTATGCTGAGATAAAATGAGTGTATTTAACTAAAAGTAGAGCATCAGTTGAGGGGGAACCTAGTTCAAAACAGAGAAGATCAGTTGACACCCTCAAAGAACTAAAAATTTCCGAAGAGCTTACTAAGGAATGGGAAGCAAAATTTGAAAATATGAGAAAGGAGTTCAGACCTATGTCTAGAAAATAAGAAAAAGAACAATGAGACATGCTCAAACAATTGAAACTTGTTGATGGAGATGTTACTGAAGCTAAGAAAAGGATGGAGGAATACTTTGGCAAGCCACAGGCACATGAAACCTTGCAAGACTTCAACAGACTGTTCAACAGAAGATGTTTTGGGAACCCGCCTAGGGAATTGCCTTAGCCTACTTGATGTGAAAGTTTCTAAAAGTGGATTTCAAGGACATGATGGGCATTCACACTACAATGTTCAGGAGGTATTAGGAAAGTCTTAAGAACTAGTAGTTGTAATAATATCTATTATTTGTCCTTTTGAATATTTTGCCATTTTGACCCTTTACGGATGAATAGAATTTCTAAATTTCATTCTTATTTATTATATAAAAATGCTTTACTTATGTTTGGTCTTATGAGGGTTTTGGCATCATAAAAAATGGGGAAATTGTTAGGAACATTTTAATTTTTTTATGATGGCCATACTAGCTGTTATAGAAAGCCTGAAATAAGTTAAAATAAGTTAGAATGAATTGTATTGGATTTACTTAGAGGTATGACATGTTGTATAAGTTCAGTTAGACAAGCATTGTACTAGACTGGTAGACCGGCTCAGTAAAGGCAGAAAACCAGCAAAGTGCAAAAGCACCGGCACAGTAAAGTGAAGACCTATGGACCGACTTAAAACCAAGGAAGTCTGGGATGACCTTGGGTAAGTCTAAGTATTGTTACAAGTATTGAAACTAATTTTCTATAATATGGTGTACACTGATCTCACACAAAACTAAGGATTAGTGAAGTAAATGACTATCGACTGATATAGAAAGCAACAACAGAGTAAAAGATCAAGCTACCGAGTAAAGCTGTCACTTGACCAGTGAAGTAACTAAGGAGTAGTCAAGTGAAGGAATTATTGAACCAGTAAAGTAAAGAAGAAGCAGCTAAGTCAAGTAAGCTACTAAGAGACCTAATCAGAAATTTGGAAAATATGGAAGATCAACTAATTAATTCACAACCAATCAATGACGGATTTTATGATGAACGTTTGAAGAAAACCCGGATCACTAAATTCAAGGAGGATTAAATCAAGCCATAATAAAAGATGATTCTGAGCATTAAATAGTCAACGGATGAAAATTCAAATTACGGCTATAAATAGAATGTATTGACAGACAACAAGAAGGATCAATGTTTTAAGAAATCTAAGTGCTGAAACTCCCTCAAATCATAAACCATCATAATTGATCTAAAAAGAAACATCAAGGCAATCAAGTTCAGAATTATCAAGATCTTCATCAGAAAATATCCAAGTCTAAACTTGATCAGTTTTTTGGATTTATCAAATTCACACCCCTCTCAAGTAATTGAATCAGAGATATCTGAGAAGGAGTTGTGCTGCTGTGATAGCAGTTAAAGGAATTGTTCTCAATGAGCAGTGTGTGAAGACTGAGTCACTGAAGCTTTTATAGAGAAAGAGTGATAGTCTGTAGATTGGGAAGCTTGTGTAGCTAAGGACATTGATAACTATTGTATTGGTGAAAAATAATAGTGAATTCCTCCAATCATCACAAGGGAATAGTGGATTAAAGGGTTACACAACCCTGAACCACTATGAACCTTGTGTTATTTACTCACAACATTTTATTTTCTGCATTTACATTCAGTACTTTATTATATTTGCCTATGATTGATTAATTGTTTTGAAAATACGTTTAGAAAGGTTTTCATTCCGCTGCACAAGATCTTTTTTTCAAGAAACATTTTGAAATCCCAATATAGTCATTCACCCCTGCCTCACTGACTATATTTAAAACCTTCGCTGGGACCAACACCAACTGATCCTAATCTTGATGCAGCCGGAATCCATTCTACGGTTGGCATTACTAAAGATGCAGAAATCACTCCTTCTATTTGAGGGGAGGCCGATCTGAGTGACCCGGAAGTCTTAGCCTAAGTGAATAAGAAGAAGAGGGCCTCCAACTTCAAAGTCAAGGCCGAACTGGGGTGACTTCTCTGGAGGGGAGGTTAGGTAAGAGAAGTAGATCTGCTGCTTTCCCCAATGAGACTCATGATTAGTCTCGAGAAAGAAAATACGCTTCTACTGAATAGCAACACATCATTGAGATGACTGATGGTGAGCTAGATGCTATTGGCTTTGGTGCCATGGAATATGTGAGTTGGTGTTCCCTTTTTGAGTTTTGCACCTTGACACACTAGCGTATTTGTTCTGATTGCTTTTGCTTTATCAAGCAGGGGACTTGGCTTAGCGAGGAAGCTTTCCAACGACTGTCTAACTATATAGTCAAGACGGGAAGCTTTGAGAAGAAGATCGCCGATCTCCGTGCAGATCGGGAAAGACTCAATGGCTCCATTGAGTCCAAAGAGAAGGAGAATGCCGCCCTTAAAGGGAAACTTCAAGCTCAAGAGGCAGAGCTAAAGGAGAGTTAAGACAAGTATATTACCAGTTTACAAGCTGCCATAGATCAGCACTCTCAAGAGATTACCAAACGGGAGCAGGCTAAACCAAGCTCTGTAAGGAGAAGAATGATCTGGATGCAGCTATCCAAGGTCAGATGGCCAAGACCATTGAGAAGTACAAGGCTTCTCCTGAGTTTTCTCAGGCCTTGACGTTACTACCTACCCCAGTGCTCAATCATGGCTACACTCTAGGGTCGATGAGGCCTAGAGCAAGTTTCCTGACTGTTGGTTCCATGGAATGGCTAACACAAGTTTAGAGCGGGGGGGGGGGGAATAAACTTGTCACCAAAAACTTTTCCTGAACTGGAATTGCCCCAGGAACTGAGGTTCTCTGAAACTCAAACTATTGCTTAGTTCAGTTTTGTTCCTGTCCCTTAACTTGTGCGGAGTTCAGCTAACTCAACAGAGTATAAGTCAATAACGACTTATTCTTAGCCCAGTTAACTGGCAGCAGATAAGACTAGCCTTTAGTGCAATAGATGTGTCAATAAAGATCTGAACCTCCTATGTATCATTTTTATGCTGACTCAGTGTTTTATGTTTGCTGAGTGTGAGAATAAATAGATAAGGCAATAATTAAATCGATCACAGCAATAATGTAAATGCATAAAGTAAATCAAAATAAGATTTGTTTATGGAAGTCCCGGGGGGTGTAATCCCGTACGTCTCCCCTTCTCCTGTGGAGTAGGAGGTATCACTAGAATTTTGAGATAACCGTTACAAAATCCTAGCCTAATGACAGTCCTTCACGACACCCTAGTTTCACTTTCTACACATAATGAAGAAAGGTAGGATTGCTCCCTTCATTCTGCACACTAATCCTTCGGAGGTGGAATAACTCCTTCACCAGCTCACCACTGACATGCACACAGTCCGCAGACTACACCAACAGCTGTGGCAACCAAGTTGCAACTGCTTCAGGAAAGGTGGAATTGCTCTCCAGAAACTGTGCATAGCCAACCCTTCTTCACAAAGGTTAGGTTTAAAATTAATCAAATAATTAATTGAGTGAGCTGTCCGATTCTTCTGGATATAGAGTTGTAGCTCCAAGATGCCTTCTTCCCCCTTAATAGGTTACTGGATTCTTCTTGTAAATCTCCAAGGCAATTCTGTTGGCTTCCCCTTTTCTAGATGTGAAAGCTGATTTTCTGGATCTGGATCTTTAGATATGTGCTATTCAAAACTTCTCAGATCCCTATTTCCAATCCTTTTTCTCTGTGTATTTATAGGGGTAATGCAACGGTCAACTAGCTCTTGTAGCCGTTACATTTGTCGTTTAGCCAACGTTCATCTGTACGACCTTTTGTCGTTTTGTCAGTTCAAATTTAAACAAGGCCTTAACTCAGTTTTCTACTCTTCTTCAAAACTGAGTACCTTGTGTCCTTGACATCTGACTCTTAATGATTAAGTCGGAATACACCATTCAACTTCCTTCTTCTCCTGATAACTGATAATCTTTTTCCTTAAGATTATTCAGCTTTACGTGATCTATAGTTCAGTTTTTGGTCACCACAAACTTGCCTGAATCCCGACTTATAGTCAAGACTTAATCAGCTTCTAACTGAGTTTGCCACCTCAGTTCTTCAGTCTTCAACAACTGAGTCTGTATCCCTCAGTCCTTCAGTTTTCTAGATAAGCCAACTGTGTATGTATCCTCAAAGAAACTTATCTTCTTGACTTCCTCATAATCCGAGTCTGAGCCTCGCCTTCATATGTATACTCAGTTTTCTTGTTGACTCAGCTGTTTGTCTAGTTCCTATTCTATTACAATGCTTGTCTGAAACAACCTATACAACGTTCAGACTCTAGATAGAACTTGTACATTTTCTCTAGACAATTTCTTGCTTCTTCTCTCATTTTGCACTATAACAGTTAGTTATGACTTCATCATCATGGTTGTAAATGATTTATCTAATTACGTGACGAATCATCATCAAAATAATATTTCAAACAATTTCTCCCATTTTGATGACGTATCATAACCCTCCCTAAAAGCAATAATAAAAGAATCGTGCAAGAAATCATAACAAAAACAATTTGGATAACAAACTAAACAGCTGAGTTCATTACAAGATTAAAGTTGAAACAAACTGAGTTAACATTGGGTAAATTACAATATAAATTACATCTTTTCTTTTTCAATAGTCAACATCTTTTCTCCAAGAAAAATGCTTCTTTTAGTCTCCAGGAGTCTTCTTGCATTCCTTCTTCTTCTGATTCTCCATCTCTAGGCTTGATTTCCAGATATTCACTGATCAACTGATTAGCCTCTTCATTGTCTTGGTTCTTGAGTTTGATCAAAATTTCCTTGATTTCCTCATCCATCATTTTCTCTTCTTCTTCTGAAATGAGATTAAGTTTTTCTTTTTCAGCTCTCCTTCCTGGTTTCATTTCAGCTTCCCCCTCAGTTTTATCACCTTCATCTTTTCAAGGAATCTGACACACATTACAAGCTTCTTTCTGATATTCAACACAGCTTTAACTGAGGCTTCTTCATCTTCCTCAGTTCTTGTTTCTTTAAAATCTTCTTCTGCAGTTAGCTTCTCGATTAGATTGACAATTTCTTCTCTATGTTGTTGAATGGTCAGTAGATCAGCATCTACTTGTTTATCTTGTTCTTCCACCAATTGTCTGGCATAAACCTCTTCATCTTTAGCATCATATTCAGCTTCATCACCTTCAGCATCTTTCTGATATTCAACACAGCTTTAACTGTGGCTTCTTCATCTTCCTTAGATCTTGTTTCTTTAAAATCTTCTTCTGCAGTTAGCTTCTCGATCAGATTATCAATTTCTTCTCCATCTTGTTGAATGGTCAGTAGATCAGCATCTACTTGTTTATCTTGTTCTTCCACCAATTTTCTGGCATAAACCTCTTCAGCTTTAGCATCATCTTCAGCTTCATCACCTTCTGCTTCATCTTCCCCCTTGTTTGAAGATATTCGAAAGCTTTCTTGAAATAATTTGCGTAAGGTGATGATGTTGGAGTAATTGTTCAAGCCTGAAAAATGAGTTCGTCCAACAAGGTCATGTAGATTGTAGAGTTTTTGCTGTAAAGTCTGCTTCAGACTTTCGATGATCTCCTTCAAATTTTCCAGTTTTTCCGATCCGGTTTCTTGATCTTTGAGATCTTTCGATTTAATGGATTTGCTTATGGATGCCTCATGAACTTGTCATGAGGAACCGGTTTCATGATAATAAAAATGAACATCATGACTTGTTAGTTCCTTTTCATACTCAGCCTCGCAAAATTCAGCATCATCCACAGCTTCTCTTTTCTCTTCAGTGTATTCTCCATACGTCTCAGTGGGAAGTTCACTTTCTTGATTTCTTCATTTCCTTCGATTTACGACTTCCTTCGCTTTCATCAATCTGAATTACAACTTCAGTTTCAGTTTTCTTTGCCAGAAGCTTGTTCCACATCCTTTTCTGTCTCAGAGTTCTGTCATCCAACCTTACAGTCTCACTTGAACTAGAATATGAAATTTCACTTCTTTCTTCTTCAACGACATTCCTCTTCTTCACTCCAGTAGGCACTGATTTGTGTTTTACTTCTGTTTGTGTGGATTTTGAAATGGAGAAATGATCTAGTATCCTTTGAACTAGATAAGTGTATCCTTTTCTTAATAAAAACTTTTCTCCAGAAGCCTTCCTTCCTTTGGCTTTCTCAATTTCGTCTGAAACTTGTTTGATCAAATGATTGAGAACAAACTTGTTCCAATCAAATCTTTCTCCAAACCAAATGGCATAGATCAGCTTTAGTTTATCTGTCGAGAGAGTGTAGAAATTCCGAGCATGACAAATGACATTTCTGGTCAGAAGGATCGCCAGGAATGCGAATTCTGGTCTCTGTTGGTAGATGGATCCAATGAAATTTTTCTAATCCATGTTAAGTGCTGTAACATTCCAAAGATTGCCTTTTTCTTCATTTCCAAATGTTAGAGATGAAGATCCTCCGATTATGTCCAAGCCAAAGACTAGTGAGAGCAAATGTTCATCAACATTAATTCTTTTGTCTTGGACGGTTGTCCTGAAGCTTTTTGCATTATTGGTGACTATGGCATTTTAGTAGAAATCTTTGATGCCGTCTGGACACAAAGTAGTGACCTTTGTATCAAACAAGTTCTCCAATCCTCGAATTTTCTTGATTTTGCTTACAATTTGAGTCGACATAGTGGGGTTTGAAAATTTTTGATAGAAATCATCAAGACTTGTGGTGATTTCATCATCAATGTTGTATCGCTCCATGATTTTCTGAATTAGGAGTTCTTGGAAGAATCTTGAGTGCTTTGAGATTGATTGAACAGAATTTTGTCAAGATTGCATTTTTCAGTTGACTTCAAAATGAGAGTCGTGTCACAATCAATGAGATTTGTATGGATGTACATCTACTTTTTCTCCATGATTGACACGTGGCTTCGAGTGATTAGTCATGTCTGCTCAAGCGTCAGATGGTAGCTGGAAAGTCTTCTGTTTTTGACCATTTTGTCCTTCATCAGCTTTTGTTTGGAAGTCAGTTCAGGATTCAGCATTGCGAACTGACCCATCCTGCAAAACAGTTTTAAGTTTTCTTTGGTACCCATATCTTCTTGGGTCCGGCTGGATTAGTTATTGAAGTATAACTTTCAGTTTCTTGGTTGAGAGAATTAAGCCTTCTCAACTCTTTCCAAGATAAACCATTACGCTCAACCTTAGTTGATTTCACAAGGATACTTTTAGATCTTTCATTTTTAATTTCTTTGTGTAATCTACTAGGTCTTCCAGTATCTTGGTGTCTAGAGTTTATACTCTTTGAAATCTCAAGACTGGGTAGGGGTGGGGAATCATCATTGCTTTTGTCAAATTTACTATGTATTAATATTTCAATAAGATTTGACATCTCAGTTTCAAGAAACTCATTCCAATATTTTGCTTTGTCAAGTTCTAAATCTTTTAGTCTTAACTCCAATGTGAGTTTTTCGGTTAACTTGACAAGTTCAGAGTTTCTCTGACTGATTTCAGCGAATGATAACCGATTTGAAGAATGTACCTTTTCTTGTTGGTTTGATACATTTTTAAGATTTTCATATACATTCTTTTGTTGCTCTAATGAACCTTCTATATCAATAGCAACTTGAAACAACTTCTCTTTTTCTTCTTCTGAGAGATTTCTTTGTGAGGAACTCCTCCGGATTTGTCTATATAAACATTGAAACATATCCACATCATCACTGAGTTGAGGTTCTGGATTTGTATGCAGATTTGTCGTACTGAACCTCTCAAATAATTGATCATGAAAATCAGATACATTTTTCAAACAATAAGTCGGGGGGTGAATAAGCCAACTTCTAATTCTAGATGTAGTCATTGAAATCAAACTAAGTGTTTTTACAACTGATACAGTGAGGGGTCTTCAACAACTGGTTTGTGAGATATCGTTGAATCACTTCCAAATGGAAGAACTGCTCCGATACCAATTGTTGGTCCCTTGGAAAGGCTAACACAAGTTTAGAGGGGGGTGAATAAACTTGTCACCAAAAACTTTTCCTGAACTAGAATTCCCCAGGAACTGAGTTTCTCCGAAACTCAAACTGATGCTTAGTTCAGTTTTCTTCATGTCCCTTAACTTGTGCGAAATTCATCTAACTCAACTGAGTATAAGTCAATACCGACTTATTCTTAGCCCAGTTAACTGGCAGCGGATAAGACTAGCCTTTAGTGCAATAGATGTGTCAATAATGATCTGATCCTCCTATGTATCAGTTTTATGATGACTCAGTGTTTTACGTTTGCTGAGTGTGAGAATAAATAGATAAGGCAATAATTAAATCAATCACAGCAAGAATGTAAATGCATAAAGTAAATCAACATAAGATTTGTTTATGGAAGTTCCGGGTGGTGTAATCCCGTACTTCACCCCTTCTCCGGTGGTGTAGGAGGTATCACTAGAATCTTGAGATAACCGTTACAAAATCCTAGCCTAATGACAGTCCTTCACGACACCCTAGTTTCATTGTCTACACATAATGAAGAAAGGTATGATTGCTCCCTTCATTCTGCACACTGATCCTTCGGAGGTGGAATGACTCCTTCACCAGCTCACCACTGACATGCACACAGTCCGCAGACTGCACCAACAGCTATGGCAACCAAGTTGCAAACGTTTGAGGAAAGGTGGAATTGCTCTCCTGAAACTGTGCACAGCCAACCCTTCATCACAAAGGTTAGGTTTAGAATTAATCAAATGATTAATTCAGTGAGCTGTTTGATTCTTCTAGATATAGCATTGTAGCTCCAAGATGCCTTCTTCCCCCTTAATGGGTTACTGGATTCTTCTTGTAAATCTCCAAGGCAATTCTATTGGCTTCCCCTTTTCTAGATGTGAAATCTGATTTTCTGGATCTGGATCTTTAGATATGTGCTATTCAAAACTTCTCAGATCCCTGTTTCCAATCCTTTTTTTCTGTGTATTTATAGGGGTAATGCAACGGTCAACTAGCTCTTGTAGCCGTTACATTTGTCGTTTAGCCAACATTCATCTGTATGACCTTTTGTCGTTTTGTCAGTTCAAATTTAAACAAGGCCCTAACTCAGTTTTCTACTCTTCTTCAAAATTGAGAACCTTGTATCCTTGACATCCGACTTTTAATGTTAAGTCGGAGTACACCATTCAGCTTCCTTCTTCTCCTAATAACTGATAATCTTTTTCCTTAAGATTATTCAGCTTTACGTGATCTATAGTATAGTTTCAGGTCACCACAGACTTGCCTAAATCCTGACTTATAGTCACGACTTAATCAGCTTCTAAGTGAGTTTGCCACCTCAATTCTTCAGTCTTAGACAACTTAGTCTGTATCCCTCGGTTCTTCAGTTTTCTAGATAAGCCAACTGAGTCTGTATCCCTCAGCAAACTTATCTTCTTCAGCTTTCTCATAACTGAGTTTGAGCCCTCAGTTCTTCATCTGTTTACAATGCTTGTCTGAAACAATGAAGAATGTTTGTCTGAAACAACCTATACAACGTTCAGACTCTAGACAGAACTTATACATTTTCTCTAGACCATTTCTTGCTTATTCTTTCATTTTGCACTATAACAATTAGTTATGACTTCATCATCATGGCTTGTAAATGATTTATCTAATTACGTGACTAATCATCATCAAAATAATATTTCCAACAATTTCCCCCTTTTTGATGATGTATCATAACCCTCCCTAAAAGCAATAATAAAATAATGGTGCAAAAAATCATAACAAAAACAATTTGGATAACAAACTAAACAGCTGAGTTCATTACAAGATTAAAGTTGAAACAAGCAGAGTTAACACTGGGTAAATTACATCATAAATTACATCTTTTCTTTTTCAATAGCCAACATCTTTTCTCCAAGAAAAATGCTTCTTTTAGTCTCCAGGAGTCTTCTTGCCTTTCCTTCTTCTTCTGATTCTCCATCTCTAGGCTTGATTTTCAGATATTCACTGATCAACTGATTAGCCTCTTCATTGTCTTGGTTCTTGAGTTTGATCAAAATTTCCTTGATTTCTTCATCCATCATTTTCTCTTCTACTTCTGAAATGAGATTAAGTTTTTCTTTTTCAGCACTCCTTCCTGGTTTCATTTCAGCTTCCCCCGCAGTTTTTATCGCCTTCAACTATTCAAGGAATCTGACACACATTACAAGTTTCTTTCTAATATTCAACACAGCTTTAACTGAGGCTTCTCCATCTTCCTCAGTTCTTGTTTCTTTAAAATATTCTTCTGCAGTTAGCTTCTCGATCAGATTATCAATTTCTTCTCCATCTTGTTGAATGGTCAGTAGATCAGCATCTACTTGTTTATCTTGTTCTTCCACCAATTTTCTGGCAAAAACCTCTTCAGCTTTAGCATCATCTTCAGCTTCATCACCTTCAGCTTCATCTTCCCCCTTGTTTGAAGATATTCGAAAGCTTTCTTCAAATAATTTGCGTAAGGTGATGATGTTGGGGTAATTGTTCAAGCCTGAAAAATGAGTTCGTCCAACAAGGTCATGTAGATTGTAGAGTTTTTGCTGTAAAGTCTGCATCAGACTTTCGATGATCTCCTTCAAATTTTCCAGTTTTTCCGCTTCAGTTTCTTGATGCTGAGTTCTTTCAGTTGTGGATTTGCTTATGGATGCCTCATGAACTTGTGATGAGGAACCGGTTTCATGATAATAAAAATGAACATCATGACTTGTTAGTTCCTTTTCATACTCAGCCTCACAAAATTCAGCATCTTCCACAGCTTCTCTTTTCTCTTCATTGTATTCTCCATACGTCTCAGTGGGAAGTTCACTTTCTTCTGTTTCTTCATTTCCTTCAGTTTCTTCACTTCCTTCAGTTTCTTCATCAATCTGAATTACAACTTCAGTTTCAGTTTTCTTTGCCTGAAGCTTGTTCCACATCCTTTTCTATCTTCTCAGAGTTTTGTCAACCAACCTTACAGTCTCACTTGAACTAGAATCTTAAATTTCACTTCTTTCTTCTTCAACAACTTTCCTCTTCTTCACTCCAGTAGGCACTGATTTGTGTTTTACTTCTGTTTGTGTGGATTTTGAAATGGAGAAATGATCTAGTATCCTTTGAACTAGATAAGTGTATCCTTTTCTTAATAAAAAAAAATTTCCAGAAGCCTTCCTTCCTTTGGCTTTCTCAATTTCGTCTTAAACTTGTTTGATCAAATGATTGAGAACAAACTTGTTCCAATCAAATCTTTCTCCAAACCAAATGGTATAGATCAGCTTTAGTTTATCTGTCGAGAGAGTGTAGAAATTCCGAGCATGACCAATGACATTTCTGGTCAGAAAGATCGTCAGGAATGCGAATTCTGGTCTCTGTTGGTAAATGGATCCAATGAAATTTTTATCGTCCCTGTTAAGTGCTGTAACATTTCAAAGCTTGCCTTTTTCATCATTTCCAAATGTTAGAGATGAAGATCCTCCGATTATGTCCAAGCCAAAGACTAGTGAGAGCAAATGTTCATCAACATTAATGCTTTTGTCTTGGACGGTTGTCCTGAAGCTTTTTCCATTATTGGTGACTATGGCATTTTTGTAGAAATCTTTGATGCCGTCTGGACACAAAGTAGTGACCTTTGTATCAATCAAGTTCTCCAATCCTCGAATTTTCTTGATTTTGCTTACAATTTGAGTCGACATAGTGGAGTTTGAAATTTTTTGACAGAAATCATCCAGACTTGTGGTGATTCCATCATCAATGTTGTATGGCTCCATGATTTTCTGAATTAGGAGTTCTTGGAAGAATCTTCAGTGCTTTGAGATTGATTGAACAGAATTTTGTCAAGATTGCGTTTTTCAATCGACTTCAAAATGAGAGTCGTGTCACAATCAATGAGCTTTGTAGAGATGTACATCTACTTTTTCTCCTAGATTGACATGTGGCTTCAAGTGATTTTTCATGTCAGCTCAAGCGTCAGATGGTAGCTGGAAAGTCTTCTGTTTTTTACCATTTTGTCCTTCATTAGATTTTGTTTGGAAGTCAGTTCAGGATTCAGCATTGCGAACAGACTCATCCTACAAAAAAGTTTTTAAGTTTTCTTTGGTACCCATATCTTCTTGGGTCTGGCTGGATTAGTTACTGAAGTATAACTTTCAATTTCTTGGTTGAGAGAATTAAGCCTTCTCAACTCTTTCCTAGATAAACCATTATGCTCAACCTTAGTTGATTTCACATGGATCCTGATGTAAATATAGAGAGCTCCGACACTCCACCACCCGTTACAACTAAACTTGGACCCGACACGCGACTCCAACGCAGAATTAAGCTCGACTCATTGGATATTAATTCAAGATTACAAGTCCAAGAATAATGAAGATTTTGAAGTTTTTTTGAAGACCGTCATTTATTCAACGGGATCTCGGATTAATTAAGTAATTATTAAATAAATGAACTATGTTACTATACCATAATATATGTAACATTTTAAGTAGATAAATAAATGGGTGGCGCCATTTTGAGTTTTCCATGAAGAAAATAGGTGCAATGTATCCTAGTCATCAAAGAATATCAAAAAGTCTTACTTGGAAACTACAAGGTTGCATAGAAGACATGGAAGGACTTCTTGGAGCATGTAGGGGGGCGAAATTTGAAGTAGTTTTTTTAGCTAGAAGTTGTCAATTTTACACCTATAAATACCCAAGCTATGTACTTGTATTGAACAATCATCTTTTGTAATAATAAAATTTTATATTTTCTACACTTGGATTAGTGTGTTGAATTCTCTAGATAGAGGTTCTTTCGGATTATCAAAGGCTTGAGCAACCTTTGTAGGTGTCCTATACCAAGGTGCTTAGAAACAGGTTTTCTAAGTGTTGAGGTTATTTCAAGGTGCTTTCTCACAAGTTGAGACTGTGTCGAGGAGCTCTCGAAAAATATTCCAAGGTGCTTCTACGCAATTGTTGTAGTTGTGTCGAGGAGAAAGACTTGAATCCAAATACCGCTTTTCCTAGATCCACGCAAAATCACATCAGTTGGTATCAGATAACAAGGCGGAATCGACGGTATTCTATCATTCATCTTATTACCTTCCTTATTGTTGCATATAATCGTATGTACATGAAGAACCATAGTATGCATATAATCGTGTGTATTTGAAGAACACTTTATTTACTTACGAGCATCTATATATATATATATATATATATATATATATATATATATATATATATATATATATATATATATATATATATATATAAAAATAAATAAAGGGGTGCACAAGTAAATCGTGTGTATTTGAAAAATAATTTGTTCCGCACGAGCATACTGTTCCGTACGAGCAACAAGTTAAAAAAAATAAAGAAATTCGATTTATACACTTCAATAATTTGTGTTACATTGTGTAGTATTTTTCATCTCTCGATATTTTCTAAATTTCAGAGTAGCGCCTAGAATTTTCCAACGACACTTAACTTCTTGTCTACATCTCGTTGTAAGAATCCTCAAGGTTTCTAAGTTGCTTGATATATCCGGTATATTCTTCCATATTGAGAAACAACACACATTCAAAAAAAATAAAAAATGAACAACCAGAATCAAATTCCTGGTATGGATGAGGGGGACCAACAACGCCTACAGCAGATTACTCAAATGTTGATTCAAAGAATAGATGATCGGTTTGCACAGCTGCAACTGGCACAAGGTGTTCCAGTACATGGTCCATGATCATACCGGTTACTTTACGTATTTATTTATTTTGTGCATATATTTATTTTATATGATACGATGATGCAGAACTAGGCACGACCAAGATGAATGTGTAGAATGTATTTCTATAGAGATAGATATATTTGATGAGACCGAATTAAAATTAATTAAGTGAATTAATTAACATAAATACTTCCACCTCAAAAGAATCAAGTCGAAATTGCCTCCCCATATTATAATGACGGTGAAGAACCCTTGTTCGGATCCAACTTATCAGCCAAAGGTTGACCTATCTCGGGTATATCGTCATTATCGAGATATGATCGTATAAGATCTCACGAATATTGGGGTTATGACTTGACTAAGAATTCTCTCGGCCACCAGCCAAAGCGGGGTCATTTGGATTTTACAAGCAAGGGTTTGACTATTTCATAAGATGAAAAATTGTCAAAAAGTTGACTAGTCAAACAACAAGAGTCGTATAAGATACGATTGACAAATAGTTGTCTATCTATTAGAGTATTTTCGGCCCACCAGCCAAAGCAGGGGGTCGCAGTAGTTTAATGGGATCTTGTCCATTAAAGAATTTTGGAAAATTCTTGAAAGTCAATAGGGAGTAGTTGACCAGTGGGAGCAAAATCATAAACTAAAAGACCATTTTTTATTTTGCATGTATAAAAAACAACACTCTTTTATCTTTATTTTTATTTTGCAGTTTTAGCAAAACTTTTATTTATGTTTTAGTTCTCGATGTATAAACCCAAATTAATGACGGTTACCTTTTGAGAAACGTTCTCAAGTATGGTTAAGTAAATTTTAATCCTTTTTAAATCAGCAATGATGCGATCAACCCCGTTATAGTAGTTCGAGACAAGGAGACTACATATTTGATGCAGTGCTCCATGACTTTAATTATTAATGAAAAGCGGAAGCTCATGATATGATTAAATCACTTGAAATAAGTTTCAACGAATTAATCATATATTGGATACGAACCAATATGATCATTCAGTCATACGATGACAATTAATGCAAACGTTGAATTAGAATGACCACATCAAATTTCGGAAAGGTTGTTTTCAAAATTGTAAGATTTCAGTATCGACTTATTTCTTTAATCATTGCTTGAAGGTTAATTAAATAGTTCATGTTTTGAATGTGATTCAAAAGGCTAAATAAACTATCTAATAAACATTCGATTTTCTTTATGAAAGGAAATTGAAGACATAGATCTTGTGATTTTTCTTAAGTCTTGTGAAGACGAAAATAAGAAATATTCTACAAGTTCTTGAAGGATTAAAAAGGAAAGTTAAGGCGTGTGCTTAAATAGAGAAATTATCGATGTCTCTATTCTAGGCAAGTATGCTGAGATAAATCTATCTAAGTTCAAGTCAACTCTTAGATATATGATATCTTACGAGTATCATTAAATTAGAAGGATTAAAAACGGAATAGACAAAGATACGAAAAAGTGGAGCAAACGTTTACGACATTTTCGGTTTTGTATTCTGAGTCTAGTAAATTGATAAAGCAACTAAATAAATGTTATCATGTTCCAGTTCTTATGAAGAACATACTTTCAGTTATCCGTTAGGATTTAATGGAAAAATTCAATTGTAAGGAATAAACATTATTCCGATAAAGTTGAATAGTCATCAAGTCTAACATACTAGACTACAGTCACTATATAGTCGATATAGGTGATGAAACCTCAACCAAATACTAGTATGGCTATTATCCTTGATAGTTGTGATTGTTCTAGACGGAGTCTCTGTGGAAGAGAATTGTATAATCAAATCTCATTCTGATGATGTCTGAACCGTGTGATTATGAATCTTGTGGGTAATGCGTATCTTATCTAAAGATGACTGAAATACCCTTTTATGAAAAAGGTTACAAAATCTAGAAAGTTGTCTAAAACCTAAACATACCGATGTTTATTGGCTTATGACAATAAAAGCCACAAATAATAGTTTATTAATCTCCATGACTATTTTTAGAAATAGTTGAATGCACTTGGTGAAGTACAAAAATTCAGAAAACCCAAAAAGTTCAAGCTAGTACGAACATGAGATTGATGAGCTACTTAGGAATTAATCTCCAATTGGATTGAAGCAATTAATACCTAGTGGGTGTTTCAGGAGTCGTCTGAAATAGAATCAGATTATCCCTTGAAGGATACCATCTTTGGGATTCGCAATTAGATTGTGTTCCTAAAATGGAAACAACACTTTATAGACACAAGCCATGTGAAGTATCCCTTATCCGTTTCGGGATAGTGCCCTTATACTTAACTGAGTTCCAAAGAATAAAGGTTGAGTAAATTCCATATTAGATATGGAAGGGGATAATGTCGAATCTATCTTAACCGATGATTTGAAGTTGTCATTGGCAAAGTCAGAAAGGCTTGAAGCCTAGTACGACATATGCAACTTTGTGAAATATCTTAGCAAGCACGCTAGATAATGTTTACTTGTCCATGGAGCAAAAAGTGTTTGTCTCCAAACATGCTATCTTCTAAAGGAAGTGTTTTTTCGAAGAGAAATAGTGGGAGTGAATTTAGATCTCAAAAGAGTTTTTGGGAACCAAAAAGAGATATTCAACCATTGAAACATGAGCAGACGCCGCATAGCGATAAGGTGTAGAACACCGCTCAGTGCACACAAATATTCTATAAGTCTGTGGATAACCTCAAGCCTGAAAAGGCTGCTGGTGTGTTCATCTTGAAGAATGAATATCTCACGACTTATAAAGGAATGTTTGAAAGGCAATATTGAGAGATTTGGCCAGGAGCCATAATATTTAAATTGGATTCCATCAGTGACAACCAGGTTATGAACCCAGTCTGTCTTACCCAGAGGGAATGTCCCAGAAAGGCTGACATGGATAGTAATATGATTACCATAAGGCTATAGTAATGGCTGAAGGATACGGGTGTAAACCTTGTAATTATCTATAAGCTGCCAACTGAGCCCAGTTCTATTCAGACTATTCTTGTTATAACTTTGTATCATGGCTATATGATAGTGTTGAAGACGTTGGGATAACTGCCCAATGTTCATAGATGATAACATGATATGCGAGCCCACGAGATCCATTTATTGACCCAGACAAGTTTCTCTAGACGATTTCTTTGTTTGATAATCGAAGGGGTTTGATTTAGTCAAAAGAAGGGATATGCCTAATGTGCAATATGGATAGTGGGAGTGTGCTAGGATTTTTGAGTAAGGTATTGGATATCTCTCTCAGGAATCATCAGCCCATGTCACAGTCAATTAATGTTTGGTAGATCAAGGTCATTACGAAAGCAATTGGATTAGCAGTTCTTATTTTTGGAAATAAGAATCTATAATGATAGATTTAACTGTTGTTAGTTTAGAGTTTACCTAAATAGTTGTGATGCTAAAAGAGTTTAGCATAGATCGCGACAGGAGATATTGCTAGTCGGTGATATGTCTAAATAATATCGCCACCTATGAGTCCCGAAAATAGTCTATTTGGCCGACCGCGTCGGATAAGGTTCGCGGCAATAGCATTCACGACGCCAGTCAAGTTGAGGTCGCCACAGTCGGGTCCCCACCAAGAGCCTTCAACCTACAAGGTCACTAGTAGCTCAGGGGGGCGACCTACGATCTTTGACAAGAGGTCCATAAGAGACCGTACAAGACTTAAAGGGAAGCAGCAGAAGGTAAGGGTAAGGTAGGACGATGAAGCAGACGACGTTGTACGTGGCAACCTACGCGACCACATAAGACGCCACCGAGATATTCAATCCATATGTCGTCTAGTTATTTAGATTACTTAACTGCAAAGATATCTTACAGTTACCTATCTTAATTAACCTATAAGCTTCCCTCCTTCTATAAAAGGAGGGCTTGTGTAACCACAAAAGAGAATTCGAATAAAACAAAAAGAGAACAATACTCTGTGAAAACATAAAATCTCTCAAACCGTCATACTCGCCACCGCAGCACCACCGGGCAACATTAGCCTTATACACTTCAAACACAGTCAAACAAGCCAGATATCCATTCAATATACACCACTGAGCCACTGTGATAATAAACCGCATTATCAGTTGGCTCTGTTACCGGGAAATTATCAGTCACTGCGACGTGGAAGTCTTTCGAAATACTAGCATACAATTGAGTGGAGAAGCATCACCTTCTTCGATACACTGAGACCAGCTGAGTTCACTCACACAACAGTGCTCGTCTCGCCAGAATGAAGGTAACTTTAGCATAGCTTGCACGAAACTCATGAGTTAGCGTGTGAGAAGGCACCTCTCTCGTAGTGTTCTTCATTCAAGTTTGTGTTTTTAGTAGAGCTATCACAGTTTCAAGGAGCGCTGTGCTCGTGTTTATCTCGCCAATTTACCAGAAAACCCTCAAATCGCCCTCACCATCATAAAGAATACTATCGGGAAAAGGCCGTACAAATTTTTGGGGTTATTTGCATTTGAATCATCACCTTTTACCCCTAAAATTTGTATTTCCGATCGCCACGTCACCCTAACTAATAATATCCAAAAGAACTCCCTCCAGCTCCCTCAAAAAACCCACCAAAATATCTCTGACCAACTACCCCAATAGTCAAAGAAAGTACCAAGTGGTTGAGGGTGTCAGAAGGGAGCAGGTTATCAGAGTCTGTAGATGTCCAATCAGCAAATCTTATCTCCAAGCCAAATTAGCTCGCTTACCCAGCGATGACAGGAAGTAAGGGATCTCCACTTACACCACAAACCCCAGAAAATAGGGGAGAGCAGTATCAGGCCCGTGCTGAGGGTGTAGGCGAGACGTTCGACAATCCTACTGCCGATGGGGATAGGTCTCAGAGAGAGGGCTTGGCTGTCGGCGATGCCCGGAACGTCTTGAATCAAAAAACAAAATCAAAAGAGCAATAGCGGCCCTAGATGAGGCTCGCAAGGAAAAGGCACCTAGGCCGCAGCACAGTCAAGAGGTCGTACCAGAAAAGGTACCCGGATTCCAAGAAGATCTTGAGGTAGCAGAAATGAGGGATTACGCACCGTACGCCGAGACAATGTACCTGACTAATTCACAGTTAGTAGCTCTACGCCGGGCACCCTTACCGGACCGAACTCCGAATCAATCAAGAGGCTAGGTTAACCCTGCGATGGCAGAAAAAGGCTACCAAATTCAGCCTCAATTAATAGACGTCGAGGATAGTGTTCAATCTTCGGGTCGTAAGGGTGGCAGGCAAGGCCAGGATGTCATTGAAACCTCAGCCCATCCTAGTCACTCAAATTTGAAAGAAAAAAGCAACGATAGAGGGAAGGCTTTGAAAAGGTTACGTGAGAAGGACAGGGCCCTGGCCTTAAGTCGTCTCATCCTTCTAGAAAGAGAGATACCCCCAGGCAAGAGGGGAGGAACGCAAAAGACGGCTATATAATCATAAGGGAAAAAAGAGCTCGTCAAGAGGAGTCGCAAAATCATGCGGGCTCAGAGTACAAGACTGAGCAAGCTGATGTTCAACCCCCATCCTGACCAAGGTTCGACCCCCTTATGGCCGAGCAAATAGAGATAATGAGGAAATAGATCGAATATCTAAAGAGGTTGAGGCCCACTCAAAAAGCCGCCGCGATCTCTGAGATCGATGTGCTCGCCAAGAGAATCACCGAGACATTGCCCACCAGCAAGGAAAAAGGTTAGCTACCCCAGTATAATTATTACAATGGGAACTCTTGTCCAAATGGTTAGTTCACCGTCTTCCAAGGTCGTATCACCTTAGCTACTCAGAATAGGTCCGCCTGGTGCATCTCTTTAGTCGGTAGCATGCAGGACAAGGCCACCTCCTGGGTTCGCGGGCTTCCTCATAGGTCGGTTGAAAGCTGGGAAGACTTATCTGAGAAGTTTGTTAAAGAGTTTGCGTCGGCGAGCAGACCGAAGAAAACAATTGAGGACCTTTATGAGGTTCTCATGGGGGATCATGAGTGGTGAAAAGATTATTATGAGCGGTTTATCAGGGTTTATGATCGAACAAGAAGCATTCCCGATGATGCCATCATAACTTTCTTCCTCACCGGAATAGCTAAAGGTCCGATGAAGATGGAGTTTAACATACGACCACCCAAATCAGGCCTTAGGGAAATGTTGGAAAGGGCTAGGATGATCGGGGTGAGCAAGGCACCGCCTTCTGGTAAATCAAAGTCTAAGGCAAAATAGCCTTCGTAGAAAGAGGATCGCGGGGACGATCGCAAGAAAGAAAAGGGTAAAGACGTGAACCTTGATCGCGATGCCAAAAAGCCAAACAAATTCAATGAAAATGATTTCGTGCCGCTCAACACTAAGGCATCCCAGATACTCTTCGAGATTCATGAGCATTTAGAGAAACCCAGACCTATAAAAGGCGACCCTGACAATGACGATAAGTCGAAATATTGAGACTACCATAAGGATCATGGTCACGTTATAGATGAGTGCTTCACTTTGAGAAGGGAAATCGAGAGATTGATCAAAGAGGGACCCGCAACTAAGTATAAGAGAGATGGGGATATCGGCCCCAAAAGAGGGCGACAGCCTAGTATTTATCAGAAGGAGGTTCAAGTCATTCAAGGGAACCTCCCCAGCAACAGTCAACTAAAATTGCAAATAAACTTGATCAACACGCGCGGTTTTGAAAAATAGATAGTCTTGGGGAAAAAGAGAAAGGAATCGTTTACACCAAAAGTGAACTCACAACTGTGGAGGGTCCCATGGAGATACCCATCATTCTCAAGGTCGGAGTCAATGACCAACATGGCGTCAACAGAGTCATGGTCAACACCGGAGCGGGCCGGGACGTCATTTATTTTGATTGTCTCAAGCAGATTGGGTTAGGAGAGGCCAAACTAAAGCTCTACCTCGGAGTAATAGAGGACTTCACCAATGACACAGTCAGGGTTAAAGGCACCATCGACCTCAACATCATTCTAGGCGATTATGAGCCCGGCCGAACAGAGGTAATTACTTTTTTGGTCATCGACCTTCCCTCTTACTATAATATGATCTTGTGAATTCCAGCTATGAAAAAATTTCAAATGGTGGTGTCCGTCCCGCATCAACGAGTCAAATTTCATGTGGGAGATGATATTGCGGTCACCATGATCTGACCAGGGTTTTTTCTCGAATACATGACAAAGAACAGGGTTGAATCCAAAAGACCTAGAGTTTAGGGGTTCAATATGGCCACAGATCAGATCGCCATGATGAAAGAGGTCCCAGATAAAACTGTAGAGGTAGAAGCACTGCAGGTCCGGGATCAGCCCGAATTTACAGCTGAGGATGAGCTGGTCAAGGCTATCATAAATGAGAAATATCCCGATCAAAAAATAAAGAGCTGGTCAAGGCTATCATAAAGGCTAATCAGTTTTATGACTGGAGATGTTTTGCTTCTGTACTTAGCGGCCCCAGATCGGGCTGTCGCCGCTGCACTTGTCATGTAGGATGGCACCCTTCAAAAACCCATCTATTAAGGGCTTATTTTTCGTCGCATACTATTATAGTACTATCAGATGCTCCACTGCTTCAAGTCCTCCACAGGCCAGATTTACCTAGTCGCTTGTTGCGATGGGCCATTGAACTCACTGAATTTGACATCTGGTACGAGCCTCGAAAAGCTATCAAAGCCCAGTCCTTACCCGACTTCATAGCAGAAACAAGCTTTAATGAGGAACAGCCGGAGCGGTCCACTTCGAAATCAAGCGACGACACAATCGTGACCACAGACGATGAGCCTTAAAGGCCAATTCACTGTTGGCAGCTTTATGTCAATGGCGCCGCTAGTCACAAAGGTTGCGGTTCCGGGATTATCTTATTGAAACTAGGCACCTCGGAAGAAAATGAAAAAGCTTTGAGATTTGATTTCACTGCGTCAAATAATCAATCAGAATATAAGGCGGTCATCGCAAGACACGAGCTTGCAGGGCCATGAAAGTCAAAAATGTGGAGGTATTCTATGATTCACAGTTGGTGGTCAATCAAGTAACAGGGTCATTCGGGATCCATTGTGAAATCTTACAAAAATACATTGATCTTGTCAAATGGATCGAGGGAAGCTTCAAATACTGTAAACCAACATCCCTCGAGAGGAGAATCACAGAGCGGACTACTTGTCAAAACTAACAAGCGACGACGAAGTAAGTAATCTAGAGGTCATGGTGGAACACCTGTCTGGACCCGCCATCAACCGGGTCGAGATCATGGATCTCCAACCCACCAATCCCTGTTGGATCGATGAGCTAAAAGCATACATCGAATAAGGAACCCACCCGCCAGACCCAAAGAGGCCAGAGCCCTGATCAGAACGGCCGCCAGGTATACAATCGTGGACAATGTCTTATATCGAAATCATTCTCCAAGCCTTTGTCACGATGTGTACGGCCAGAGGAGGTCGAAGGAATACTTACGGAGCTACATGAGGGGATGTGTGGCGGCCACCCCGCTAGCCACACACTCACTCAAAAAAAATTACTGGTGGCTATTACTGGCCCAAGCTCGCAGAAGATGCCCAAATCTATGCCAGATTATGCGATAAATGTCAGAGATTTGTGGACATTCCCAGGCTACCATCAGTCAAACAAAGCATCGTCGTTGCCGCCTGGCCGTTCGACATATGGGCTATCGACCTCATCGGACCGCTTAAAATGGGTCGCTCTGGATGCGAATACGTGGTCATCGCCGTCGATTATTTCACCAAATGGATCGAGGCCAAAGCCTTGGTAAAAATTAAGACAAAGGATATAACATATTTTTGGCTCGACTGTTCGGTAAAAACTCGTTTTAAATTTATAATTACCGGAACACCCCAAGTATAAGGTTCGTAGTAAAGGGTGTTAACGGGTCGTCCTAAGGGAATCGAATGTTTATCGGATTAAGGTGCAGTTATTATATCGATTATGTTACGACTATTAACTACGACTAGGGTTTAAACTAATTAAACTACAAAAAAAAACAATGAACAGTAATTAAGATGATGAACAGTACGATGAACAATAACTTGGAATCAAATTGATACGAACTATTCGATTTATCAAGTAATTAAAAGGAAACGGCAAGGCAACGGGAATCCACCAATCAACCAACCCAACCCCAACTAGATGGCAAGTTAAAGATACGATTTTTAGTAATGATCTATCGCGAATTCGATTAAGTTCCTTTAAACAAATTCTAGGGTTTCGTTTTCTTTCTCAAGCAAAACTAAACTAGCATGCATAACACGATCATGAGATTGTCTCCAATACTCTACTCAATTAATCATGATTAAATCTCTTGAATCACAATTAATTACATCAATTGAAAAGATCAAAGCTTGAACAATATTATCATATAAATTCAGTCAGAAAAGCAGTTTCATCGATCTCTCGATTCAAATAAAACATAAACAATATAACAATATCCAATTGATGAAAAATTGTAACTTTTACTCACTAAACATGTAGCTAAAAATCATCTAGTTGGAGTTGATGTTGATCTGTTTCATCCGTTGTCCCACCGCAAGATGCTTAGCCTTCAATCATTTTCGAACTCCCAAGCAAGATTGAAAGAAAGAAACTCGTATTTTTTTTTTTGTATTTAGTGCGGCTGCTGTGTGTATTTTTCTGTTCGAATGATACTGCTTATATAGGAGTTTCGCCGACTTAAGGAAGGATCTAGAAAAACGCGTCGATTTTGCAGCTTCGGGGCTCGGTCGACCGACTTAAGACACTCGGTCGACCGAATAGCATGGCTCGGTCGACCGAGCCTACCTATTTACGCGTTTTCACACTGTTGCCTCGTATACCGTGTCCCCCACTTCACTCTTTCGATCTGATGTGATTTATCCTCTCTTCAATGCTCCGATTTTCTTCTTTATTTTGAAATCACTTGATTGAATGAGATTAATCTTCTCCATTAATAATATCCCCATGCATATCTTTTAATTTTCTGCAAAATTGTTGTTACACCAAGTCATCGAATAATAATAATAATAAAATGTGTAACAAAAAAAATAACATTTAAACTCAATATTTCCTCATAATTAAATTATAACCCCTCAATAACCATTATAGGAATTTAACGGTTAAAAGACGCTTTTCTCATTTATTTCCCTTAAAAATAAGGTAAATTGTTTAGGGATTAAGCCCGAAAATATAGTAAAATATACCCTAAACAACTCCCCCACACTTACCTTTTTGTTCGTCCCGAACAAAACAATCAAAACTAGCTCACTTTCATGCAATCCACATAGATTCCTGACTCACGTAACAAAAGATACAACAACTATAGCAAGTGATACCACATAGAGATAGATTCGATGTGTTTGTGTCAAGCCCTTTCAATCTTCACAATCCTTTCAAACAAATACCCCTCCAAATAGTATAATGACTTCCCTAGGTATAGGCAGCAGTCGTTCCACACAAAGTCTTCCCGCGCACTCAGTAGGATAATCCCTACAGCATATCATTCGGTTTATACTAGGTATAAGTTCAACGATAACAAAGTCTTTAACTTTTTGCACTTTCTTTTTTTTCTTCTTTGACGCACATCAGAATGAGCTCTTACCCGTCATAGTAGAATAGGATGTTTCGGGATAACACCCTACCTTACTCAAATCATAGGGTAGCTTTTCCTGACTATCGTGGCTTTTGGTCATCATAGTGGAATAGGACATTTCGAGATAACGCCCTACCGCACTCCAATCATCGACCAGCTTTCGACACACCCATTTATTTATTATTAACTCAACTTTTTCATAAACATTAGTTACGTTTCACTTATCACATTCAAACCTTCAGATATTCACGATTGCGTTCGAACTTAGGTGTTACTTCACTGTTACTATTAAGAACAAATGTCTCTAGGATAAATCACTAAAATAGTGAAAGGATACAGTTCAAAATTTTTGCTTCAATATCAAAGGCTTTCGTGAGTGTGAAATGAATACTATCTCAAATCAGTAAAAACATGCTATAATTATCTCTCAAAGTCACATAAATTCATTGTCAGGAAACTACAACTAGCAAGCCATTTGTTTCAATTATATGCTCAAGATTTACAATTATCCAAGTTTACTTTGAAAAATTTTAAAATTGCCGAGAAAATCACATTTACTCAATTTCAGAAGATATAGCATGATAACATTCCCAATTTAGACACCCCTCACACACTAGCAAATCACATTATGTCCTCGAAATGTGCAAATAAAAGAAAAGAATACTTAGTTGGTTTCAAAGTGGTTGTCGGGTCAGTAGGTTGACAAAGGTCAAAGCATAACATGAACGTGCAGCGCAACTTGTATCACGAATGCACAACACTAAAAGTGATAATCGGCAAAAACCGCTCAACAATGATTCGCAACACTCGACATAGCATATAATCTTGGGGTACAAGGGGTATATGAGTAAACATGAATGCACACAGAAATGGGCAAATAAAGCATTCACAAATAGGACAGGGATAACCAACACACAAATCACCATGGTTTTATTCCTAATGCCCTAAAACTTAACTAAAAAGTAACTTAAAAGACTAGGCTGCCTCCTAGGAGCGCTTCTTTTATGTCATTAGCTTGACACAGACTTCGAAGTTAACCCGGATCGGGCCACTTGTGTATGAGGCTAACCACTTCTCTGGCAGAATCAGAAAGACTAGGACGGAAATGGTTTTAGCCACAACAACAAGTCAAGTGCGAGAGTAAATCATGAAATTTTGCTCTCCAGACAACACTGACTCTTTTCTTCTTGTTCTTGTTTCTCAGATCGGCTGAGGTATGCTAATCGGCTCAGGAGCATTGACAGAAGGATCCGCAAGGATAGGGGTAATAAGGTCATCATCCACTCCAAAGAAGTCGGATGGAATCTCTTCACAAATAAACGACTCAACCGTTTCATTTCTCTTTTGAAAGTATAGTACTTCAGGCTTTTCCTTGGGTTGCCCAAAGTACTTCTTAATCCTGTGACCATTGACTTTGAACGGTTGATCGCCGTACCCTTTCAACGTAATGGCTCCACCAGGATGAACATCAAGAATCTCAAAGGGGCCAGACCATCTAGATTTAAGCTTACCAGCAAAAAGATGGAGCCTGGTGTTATACAGCAAAGCCATGTCTCCCACTTTGAATTCCCGATCTTTAATCTTAGCATCGTGGAGTGCCTTCGTTCTTTCCTTGCTCATCTTGGCGTTCTCATAGGCCCTGAGTCTGAATTCATCGAGATCATGTAGTTGCAATAATCTTTTCTCCCCACAGAGTTGGCTATCGATGTTTAAGAATTTAATAGCCCAAGAAGCTCAGGCTCACTCGGCGGTAGATGGCAAGCCTTGCCATAAACCATTTGGAAGGGTGACGTACCCATAGGGGTCTTAAACGCATCGATAAGCCCAAAGTCGTCGTCCAACTTCGCACTCGATTGGATCTATTGGAATTCACCGTTTTCTCCAAAATCCGCTTTAGACTTCATTTGCTCACCTCGACTTGGCCAGCACTGGTTTGGGGGTGGTATGGTGTACCAATTCTATGCTTGACACCATACTTCTCAAGAATTTTATCCAGTGGTGCATTACAGAAATGCGAACCTTCATCACTGATAAGGGCTCTAGGACAGTCAAATCTAGTAAAGATATTCTTTTGCAAGAATTTCTTTACAACTTTGTGATCATTGGTTTGGGTGGCTATGGCCTATACCCACTTGGAAACATAGTCCACACAGACCAGAATATATTTGTTAGAGCATGATGATGGGAACGGTCCCATAAAATCAATGCCCCAGACGTCAAAAACTTCACATTCCAAGATAGGCCTCAAAGGCATCTCCATCCTACTACTGAGTCTCCCTACCCTTTGGCATCTATCACACCTTGAAAAAGGCTTCATCTTTAAACAAGGTAGGCGGTAAAAACCGACTTGAAGGATTTTTGTGACTGCCTTAGGTGCTCCGTAGTGTCCACCAAAGGACCACTATGACATTGCTCCAAGATATCCAATTGTTCATGCTCCGAACGCACCTTCTAAGCAACCCGTCCTTGCGGACTTTAAACGAGATATGGATCCTCCCATACGAGATACCTTAAGTCACCGAAAAATTTCTTCCTTTCCGATCGTCATCTCTTCTAAATGCCCACTTGCTAAGTAGTTGGCGTAATCAGCATACCACGGCCTCCCAGTCTCTAGCTTCATTAATTGCTCAGTCGGAAAGTCAATGCCTATCTCCTTAGGGACTTCGCCACCCTCATTCACGAGGCGAGATAAGTGGTCAGCTACAACATTATCACTACCCTTCTTGTCCTTAATTTCGAGGTCAAATTCCTGTAGTATCAGAATCCATCTGAGTAACCTTGGTATAGCGTCTGCTTTGCCCATAAGGTAGCGTAGTGCTGCGTGATCTGTCCACACCACCACTTTGGACCCTAAAAGATAACTTATGAATTTGTCAATAGCAAAAACGACTGCCAAGAATTCCTTCTCGGTAGTGGCATAATTGCATTGAGCTGGGTTCAAAGTGCGGCTAGCATAGTAAATCGGCCTGAACTTTTTGTCAATTCTCTGCCCTAGAACTGCGCCCACTGCGTAGTTAGAGGCATCGCACATTAATTCAAAAGGTTTAGTCCAGTCGGGCGCGATTAAAATGGGGGCACTGGTTAGCTTATCCTTTAAGCTATTAAAAGCTTTCTTACACCCACCATCAAACAAAAACTCCACTTCCTCTTTCAGCAGGTTGGATAACGGCTTTGCTATCGTCGAAAAGTCTTTAATGAAACGCCGATAGAAGCCCACATGTCCCAGAAATCCTCGTACCTCCTTCACCGTCTTCGGGTACGACATTCTCTCAATGGCTTCTACCTTAGCCTTATCCACCTGAATACCATCACTGGCCACCTTGTGTCCCAAAACAATCCCTTCTTCGACTAGAAAATGGCATTTCTCCCAGTTAAGCACCAGATTTTTCTCAACACAACGTTGGAGTACCATATCTAGATTCTTTAAAATTTCATCAAAACTGTCGCCATAGACTGAGAAATCATCCATGAAGACCTCCATGCACTGCTCCACAAGTCCATCAAAAATGGCCAACATGCATCGTTGAAACGTAGCCGATGCATTACACAAACCGAAAGGCATTCTGCGGAACGCAAAAGTGCCCGATGGACAGGTAAAAGTTGTCTTCTCTTGGTCATTAGGGTTGATGGCTATCTGGAAATAACCAGAATATCCATCGAGGAAACAATAATACTTATGACCACTTAGTCTTTCTAGAAGTTGGTCAATGAAGGGCAGGGGGAAATGATCCTTAGCAGTGACTTCATTTAACCTGTGATAATCAATGCAAACTCTATATCCAGTCACAAGGCGTAAGGCAACTTCTTCCCCTTTTTCGTTCTTTTCCACTGTAATTCCCCCCTTCTTTGGCACAACTTGAGTGGGGCTGACCCACTCACTATCAGCTATGGCATAGATAATCCCCATATCGAGCCACTTGATGATCTCCTTTTTGACAACCTCCTGCATGTGCGGATTTAGCCTCCTTTGAGGTTGTCTGACCTTTTTCGCTCCTTCCTCGGTTCGAATCTTATGCATGCACACGTCTGGGCTGATTCCTCTGATATCGCCCACCTGCCATCCGAACGCGAGGAAATGTTTCTCAAGCACTTTGATTAATTCTGCTTCTTGCTCTGGCTCGAGTTTAGATGAGATGATCAAGGGCAACTTATCACCGTCTTTAAGGAAGATGTATTTAAGGTGCTGCGGAAGCGGTTTAAGCTCCAAGTCAGTAGGGGGTTGCTCAATACTGGATTTCAAGGGGCCACCTTTTTCCTTGTGGGCTTGAAGTGGTTGACTGAAGAATACCTCATCTTCCCAAGGCGTAACCCCAGAAAGGTATTGAATGACATCATCTAGAGGAATCTTCCTGTCAACTTCCGTTTTTTTTCTTATGCTTAACCATCTTCTTAAGTTCTTCTTCTTCAAGCTCTTCATAAAGTTTGCTCCCAATCATCCAACTCCCAATGAGTAGTTTCTTTCCAGAAATCTATTTCATCCCAACTACCCATTAAAACTTCCTCCTCTGCGAGGTTAAAGTCTGGCTAGTTGAGCTCTTTCAAATCATCGCTGCTCATCCCTGGAATGTCCCAGATCTTCTGTTCACTCATAGGCTCAGTGTGCGCAGGTTGTTGAGACAACTCAACATTGATTACGGCCCGTGGATAGTTATTTCCTTCTTCATGAATTATAACATCCAGGGCTCCTATCTCCGTGAGCTCTTCATCAGGGTCGGATTCACCTCCATAAATTGCTTCAATGAATGAAATCTCCTGGCTCGAGGCTTCCGCAGAATTTTTTTCTCGCTCGAGTGTAACGGAGGTGTCCTCTACTCTCAGAGTGATTTGGCCAGTTTGGAAGTCAATGGTGGAGGCAGAAGTGTTTAAGAAAGGCCGGCCCAGAATCAGGGGCATCTCCTTGTCAGACTGGTAATCCAGTATGACCCAGTCAGTTGGAAAAACTAAATGTTTAACATGGATAAGGACGTTGTTAACACAACCACCGCTAAGCGGCTAGATCGGTCCACCAATCAAGAGAGACGGACGCTCCTTAGCCTTTTGTCCAACCCGAGACTCTTGCAGGCGTTCAATGGCATTACATTGACAGAGGCCCCGAGTCGCATAAGACATTGTGGAGCGTGTGGCCTTCAATCATGCAAGAGATTGAAGGTCGTCCGGGTCACTGCTTGATTGCAACGCTTTGTGAAACCGTTGAACATTCTTCTCTTAGCACCTCTTTTGCCAGTCCCTTTAGCTTCTTCTTACTTCCAAAGGCATCCTTAAGATACTTAGAGCACTTAGGCATCTCAGTTAATACCTCAGCAAGTGGCATAGTCACCATAGTCTCTCTAAGCATCTTTCTCACTCCGTCATACTGTTTGTCAGAGTTCAGGATATTCTCTTTCTTCTTTGGTGGATAAGGAAGGGTTTCTGAATGATTGATTATAGTTTGACTTTTAATGGCTTCGTCCTCCTTGTCCTTCCACCTGGCAAACTTCTCAGTTTTCTTTTTAGTCAAGTGTTCAGCTACCTGACTTCTCTTCTCAGCATCCTCATCACTATCCCCTCAAGAATCATCATCATTTCAGCTCTTCCTCACTGCTTGCTTACTTTGGAATTTAATTTTCGATTGCCCCTCCTGAACTCATGGCGTCGTCGGGAGGGGCTACTCTTTCGATAACTTTTAGTGCAAATTGTCTTACCGCTTCTGAGGGTGACTGCATTCAACTCCTCCTCTTGTCCATAATTCCATTGTGGTGTGATGGCATTACAAGCACTGACATCTGCCTTAGGGTTTTTATCTCAGATAACTAGCGTCTTCCGGAGGTCTGCTACTTTGTTGATCAGCCATTTGACATATCTGTCTCTCCATCGTTTTTTGACCAGTGGCTAGTGTTTTCACCATGTCTACTAGCTCATCAAATTTCTTCTGAGAGACATAGGTGGGCTGTTGATTTTGCGTTTGAGCCCAGTTACCTTGGGGTCTTTGGTTATTGGATGCACCAGGTGGTGTATAATAACTATTTCGCGGGTTTCCCAAATAGTTACGGTTTTGAGTTTGACTCGATTGACCAGAATTTTGACTGAAGCTTCTGAAAGGTTGATTCTGGTTCTCCATGGCATGCACTTCCTCATTCATCATATTCCCGGCCTGCACGCCCGAGTAATTCACATCTGCTGGCCCTTCTTGCTGCTTCATTTGCATGTTGGCTAGTTGTTTGTTCATTATTTCCATTTGAGCAACTAGCATTTTTGTCTCCGAGTTACTTTCAGCAGCCTCCTTTTTGCTTCCACTAACATGGGTCTTCTTTTGAGTAGCCCACATGTTATTCTTAGCTATTGTTTCTGCCACCCTATAGGCAGCATCATCTCCTCGTCCTAAAAATGATCCATGAGCTGTGGAATCTAGGTAATCTCTATTGGGTTGAGTAACACCCTGATAGAATAATTCTAGAAGTTCATGTCGAGTGTATCCATGGTTAGGGCACTTCCTCATTAACAAATTCAACCTCTCCCAGGCCTTTCCCACACTCTCTCCTTCTAATTGCTCGAAAGTAGCTATATCTCGTTTACGGTCCATTATCGTTCCAGTGAAGCGAATTTGAGCAAAGGCTCTTTTAACATCACCCGAGTTATGAAGAGAGTGATGGGGTAAGGACTTAAACCATCGATTTTCTTCACCCTCAAAGCAAGCGGGAAAAGTTTCAATTTAACAACTTCGTAGGAATGCCGTAGTAGTGACTGCTTCACATATTTGCACAAAAGTAGACAAGAAGTCATGTGGGTCTTCTGCGCAGCGAGTGCCATGGAATGAGCTATTTTGGACCATCCCCACAACTCCATTCTTAAGATCAAAATGCAGTCCTCCCATCTCTGGAGGCCGAATTGGTCTATGCCCTTCCAAGAAGCCTTGATCAAGATATGGCGATAAGGGTCTTCTTTGCAACACAACATTCAAATTACTGGGGTCATTTTCTTTGTTGAACATTCTGAGGTTGTTGTTGCATCTGCTGGTTTATCCAGGCTTGCTGCTGTTGTTGGTTCTGTAACATTTGCATCAGAATTTGGTTTAATTGAGCGGGATCTTGGTTATTATTCCCTTGGTTCTCCGGTTCGTCATCACTAGAACCGTGTTCGCTCATCTTGTCAGAACTTTGAAATAATCTTCTTCTGACAATGTCTCGCTCAGGTTCGGGGTTAAAGATAAGATTTCCCTTCTTACTCCTGGTTTGCATAAACCAGAGAAGCCGAACAAGAAGAAATCAACCTTAGGGTTGATGAGAGGGGAATGTAGAGATGAGTAGAGGCTTAGAGGTTTAGAAAGAGAGAAGAGACTGAAAAGTGAAATTTTCAGAGACTGAACTGGCGTTCAGTGTAAGTGGACGCTAGTTCAGAGAGGATTCAGGAAGTGAACACTCGTTCAGAGCACTGAACTGGCGTTCAGAAGACAAGTTGGGGGGCAGACGGGTGTTCAGTATGGGTGAACGCTCGTTCAGAAAGTTTTTATTATTTTTTTAAAATTTTTTTTTATTTATTTAGAAAAGATAAAGAAACGGAAACAGGAAAAGAAACCTACCTACGAAAAAGCTAAAACAGGAAAAACACTAAGACGGTGGAAAAAAAATGTGTTGAAATCTTCTAGGGCTAAAATGGAAGGGAAAACAGCAGATTTTTACCTCGAAAACGGTGTTGAACGGCCTATGGGTCTTGGGGTCGGAACGAGCTTTCCGAATTGGGGTCTAGCGCGCCAAACGGACACTCGAGCCGAAAGTTATGGCCAAAATACTGCCGACACAAAAAAACTGCACTACAAGAATCCGAAAACCGTAACCGACTCCCCGGCAACGGCGCCAAAAACTTGTTCGGTAAAAACTCGTTTTAAATTTATAATTACCGGAACACCCCAAGTATAAGGTTCGTAGTAAAGGGTGTTAACGGGTCGTCCTAAGGGAATCGAATGTTTATCGGATTAAGGTGCAGTTATTATATCGATTATGTCACGACTATTAACTACGACTAGGGTTTAAACTAATTAAACTACAAAAAAAAAACAATGAACAGTAATTAAGATGATGAACAGTACGATGAACAGTAACTTGGAATCAAATTGATACGAACTATTCGATTTATCAAGTAATTAAAAGGAAACGGCAAGGCAACGGGAATCCACCAATCAACCAACCCAACCCCAACTAGATGGCAAGTTAAAGATATGATTTTTAGTAATGATCTATTGCGAATTCGATTAAATTCCTTTAAACAAATTCTAGGGTTTCGTTTTCTTTCTCAAGCAAAACTAAACTAGCATGCATAACACGATCATGAGATTGTCTCCAATACTCTACTCAATTAATCACGATTAAATCTCTTGAATCACAATTAATTACATCAATTGAAAAGATCAAAGCTTGAACAATATTCTCATATAAATTCAGTCAGAAAAGCAGTTTCATCGATCTCTCGATTCAAATAAAACATAAACAATATAACAATATCCAATTGATGAAAAACTGTAACTTTTACTCACTAAACATGTAGCTAAAAATCATCTAGTTGGTGTTGATGTTGATCGGTTTCATCCGTTGTCCCACCGCAAGATGCTTAGCCTTCAATCATCTTCAAACTCCCAAGCAAGATTGAAAGAAAGAAACTCATATTTTTATTTGTATTTAGTGCGGCTGCTGTGTGTATTTTTATGTTCGAATGATACTGCTTATATAGGAGTTTCGCCGACTTTAAGGGAGGATCTAGAAAAACGCGTCGATTTTGCAGCTTCGGGGCTCGGTCGACCAACTTAAGACACTCGGTCGACCGAATAGCATGGCTCGGTCAACCGAGCCTACCTATTTACGCGTTTTCACACTGTTGCCTCGTATACCATGTCCCCCACTTCACTCTTTCGATCTGATCTGATTTATCCTCTCTTCAATGCTCCGATTTTCTTCTTTATTTTGAAATCACTTGATTGAATGAGATTAATCTTCTCCATTAATAATATCCCCATGCATATCTTTTAATTTTCTGCAAAATTGTTGTTACACCAAGTCATCGAATAATAATAATAATAAAATGTGTAACAAAAAAAATAACATTTAAACTCAATATTTCCTCATAATTAAATTATAACCCCTCAATAACCATTATTGGAATTTAACGGTTAAAAGACGCTTTTCTCATTTATTTCCCTTAAAAATAAGGTAAATTGTTTAGGGATTAAGCCCGAAAATATAGTAAAATATACCCTAAACATCGACCAAGTTTGGACCAGGTTCAGCGTCCCATAGTTATAGTATCTGATCACGGGCCGCAGTTCACGGAAGAGTTTGACACTTTTTGCAATGAAAATAACGTTAAGCATTGGCAATCGTCAGTATGCTATCCACAGGGAAATGGTCAGGCGAAAATTGCCAACAAACAAGTACTAAGTGTACTAAAAAAGAGTTTGGACGACAAAGCGGGAAAATGGCCGGATCATTTACCAGCGGCCTTAGGGGCCCTCAAAACGTCGAGAAAGACAACTATGGGGAAAACTCCTTTTTATTTGACCTACGGGTCGGAAGCTATGGCCCCGGTGAAAATGGCACTACCAAGCTTAAGGGTCGCACATTTTAACGAGGCTGAAAATCCACTGACCAGACAGCTCGATCTCAATCTTGCGGCAGAAAAGCGAATAAACTCGTATGGCCGTTTGCTCAATTGCAAAAGGTGGCCATTCGACACCATGACTAGCATATCCGTGATCATCACTTCGCTGTGGGAGATTACGTTCTGAGAAAAAGGCAAGCAACTGGTCATGAAGCCAAAAAGGGCAAAAAGGGGACTTATGTCCTACAGGACAACCAAGGCCATGAATACGACCGGCCTTGGCATGCCGATAACTTCAAAAAATATTACATGTGAGCCATCTATCTACTTTATTCAAGAAACAAGCGTATTTGGGAGGCCACATCGAATTAAAAAGGCTCTTTTTGCTCAAAATAAAAAGGACCGACCGTTCTGTTCTCGACAAACCTACAGACAAAGAATTCCTTCGGTATAACCTAAAACAAGGGGTCCGGTGGAATTTCCAAAGCTACTATTTCAAACACATCCACAATGAAACAACGAATGAGTCGACACCCTAGCTACATCAGTACATAAACTAGAAATCAGCGAGCTAAAAGGAATGCGAAGATCAGGATCCATAGTAATGGCAACCTTAACAGCCTCATGATGAATCAGGATCCACCAGTCAACATCCACCGGCGGGTCACGAATAGCATGAAGAAGGAAGGCCTCGGCCTCGGTAACGACCTCAAAATCCACAGATGGAAGAGCTTGCGAGTTAATGAACCTTTTCCACTCTCGGGTGCTACGAGACAGTTCAGACGCGGCGCCTAGTGTGCAAGGACATTCACGATTTGGGAAAAGCTTACAAATTGCACGACGCAGGCGGACTTGCCTACTCTCCTCATCACTAAGATTCCAGGCAACCCCATAATGAGCAATGGGGTCGATAGCAGCACACAAAGAAACACATTGATAGCCTCCGGGAAAAAGTTGACAGAAACACCCTAAAGAAAGATAATGCTAACAGAATCCTCGGGAGAAATCTCTGACAAGATGGAGAAAAATTCCCTAACCATCGTAAGGTTGAAGGTTGTCATAGGCGGGGAGGCGAAGTCCAACCAACCAGAAAGCCGAACCCTGTGCAAAATGCTATCACCTTCAACTTTTTCCTCGTTCAAACCCCTCTCCCTCACACACTTCACCACATCAAAGTAACGCCAGAAATGGTCCTTGGCAGTGTTAGAGACAGTAAGAAAGAAAAGAGAAACATCGCTCATAGGGCAAGCATTGTAAACTTGTACCGAGCTACCCTCACCGGATCGAAAAGACTTTAGAAAACAAAGATTTGTCCAGGAAATGAGTGAAGAAAGGCCAGGGAAACCCCCCTCATCTTATAGAGGATCACAAAAGGAATAAGCGGTCCCGATCAACGGATCAGACGGTCAGCATTCATGCGGTCTAATCAAATTTTGAATTTCAAAGGGTGTATTTAAGCGCCTGACAGTTACCGAAACGAGATTCAAGGTTGCGGTCATTGCGTAGTTACCAACACGGTCAAAAGCGTGCCAATGAGCTGTCCAATCAAGTCTGAACTTTAGCTTTTCAGCAACATGCGCACTACTTACCTCTGTCCAAAGGATTTTTCATTCCAGTCATGGAGGTTAGTCCAGTTTCACTCCAGCTCGCCCTCCCCTAACATAAAATAAAGAGGGCCGGATAAATGAAAATTTTAATTTGAGGCAATTCCGCCTTAAATTTCTAGCGAGCCCAACATTGCAGACTCGCCATAAAATAAAGGGGGCCGTGGAAAAATTTCTACAAGGTCGCCTTCAGTCTTTCTTCAAACAAGGGGCTGCCGATGCATTTTAAGATCCATCATTTGAAACAAGTCTGCAGCAACCTCGGGTAGTGATTTATCGCCCAATTTCGATCTCAACACTGGGGGGTGAGTCCCACGAAAGGCGGCCCAAAGGTACAACATCAGCTATAGCCTCTCTAATCTGGCTCGCCTTCTCCAAATCAATAGGACCTTGGGTAAACTCAGGATCCAACCAGAGAGCCTTTTTGCCTTTTTAACCATGAGTCACAAACCTTTGCAGGGACAACCCAGCCTCATTATTGAGCTCCTCTGTCTCCGTATCGGGCCTTGAAGTCGATTTCTCCATAGGTCGCTTGTCAAGACGACCAGAACCCTTGGAAATTTGAGATTCACCTGCAGTTTTTGGCTTCTCAACTCTGGATCGCTTGGAGACGTGAGACTCTTGAGCGGGCACTTCAGCCTACGATCTCTTCTGAGCCCCGCCAGCTTAACTTGAGCCAGCACCAATATTGGCCGTTGGCTGAGGTTGCAGATTTGGGTCGTATGTTTCGTTAATAATGGAGGCATCCACAGAATGAGGGATCCTCCCTAGAACTTGTTTCAACTGCTCCTGTCTGACCCACACAGCTTCATCTGTGAGCCTCTGCTTCTGAGCCTGGCATTCATTCGCATCCACCATGCTAACTTCAAAAAGAGTGCATCAAAAGCATGACCAGATAATTAAATGCAAAGCAGTAAGGTGCGTGAAATAATAAAGAGAAAAGCAATAATGAAATTTAAGGCAAGGTCTTCTATTAGGGTCGCCGTGGAAATGGGACACTTGGATGTGAAGCATTTGCCTAGATGACAATCTCCTATCCAATCAGAGTTGCTTTACTCAGGATTAATAGCGACCAAAGCGTGAGATTTGGGCGTACCTGTTATTCCCGCACTACTAGGGTGTGGCTCCTCCATATCAATAAGTTCAACCCTGGATACATTCCTCGCCGAAGGATCAACCCTATCAGATCTTATGATCGCCATCAGCCCTTTGACGAATAGAAGCTCAGAGACAAGAGGAGAACCAACATCAAGAAGAGAAACCTTCCATTTTCGAGGAGCGGCATTGAGAAAAGGCCAACCCACTTTTGATTCAACTTTAAAAATGCGATCCCCCTAGTTGTGTACCTTGTTGGGATAATGAAAGAATAAACGGGGAGTCTTGGTCCTCACCAAGATTGGCCCTAGGACTAGAAGTCACGCAAATAAGATGGAATTGTTTAAAGACGGAGAGAGTGAGCTCTTTCTTCATTGTCCGGCACAGGACAATATAAGCCATAATCTGAAATGGTCAATATAAAGCACTATGGAATCCCCAGGGCGACAAGCACCGATGAAATCTTCACGATCACCAAGTTTAAGCTTGTCTTCCTCATTGTCAAAATAGAATAAAAGAAACTTGTAGAGGTTGGGATCATTGTTGAAACGACGTTGGAGAGTTTTACCGAGATCATTGCTCTTTAGGATCCGATCCCATGGCTTCGCGACATCTTTCTCATAGATGTTTTTAAAAGCAAACTCCCTTAAAGCCTCAGGGTTGTTAGGTTTGGGGTTTTTTCCTTCGCCGCTGCCTCCCCAATCGTTGTGGTCGCAGACGCCCTAATCTTTCTCTTCGGCTTTTTGGGAAGCGCCCAGGGTAGTGTGCAATGCATTGGCATGTTTTCCTCCTCGCTGGACCCTATCAATTCATGAAAAACGGCTTCCTTAATACGGGTTGCGTCCTCATCACCCCCAGCGGCTCTCCTAGTACTAACCTCAGCGGCCTGATCTTCTGTAAGGAAATCCTCCTCGCCTCTCGGCGGTGCAAGTACTGGTTCCCTCACCACTGCTCCGGACGGCTTCTTTACGACTATTCATACGTCGCTGTTCCGGAGCTTGAAGAAAACTGCCGATACCAAATGGATCTTCATCTAGCTAAAGAGTGGCATCCCTCTCAGCCAGCTCATCGGCTAAATCTTCTCCAGCTACCACCTCAGGTCTAGAAGGGTAATTCTCCTCATCTTGGGCATAGTCGAAATCCTCTTGATCCTCGTCAGAGCCGCCTCTCAAATAATTCTCAGAATCAGACATCCTGTAAAAACAAGAAGAAAAGGTGGAGCTCTTAGTCACCCGGGATAATGAAGATCAAACCATAGGGGTGATCGCACCCATCTCGACACCTTCCCCTCCGTTTTTACAGGAGAGACACAATGACAAGGGTCCTAAAGCTAAATGCCCAGGTATCTACTCGAAAATCTATCTTTGATAGAAAAAACAGATATTTTCATACAATTTCAGAGAAAAACAATACCAAAACAAGAACACCTACACAAAAATCCGAACTTTTACCCCAGAAAGTGCCCTAAATCATGGATACATTGCTAGAAACGAAACAAATTTACAAAAGGAATCAAGATACAAGAGGAAAAAAAGGGAAATAGGCTTAGAGGAGGAGGATTTACCTATTTTTGAAGTTAAAACGAAGTCAGAAACTGGAAAAACACGCCGGAATCCACAAACTCGTAGCCGGAATCTTCCAATCTTCACCACAATACCCTCAGTCCTTGCCTGAAACCCCAAACTTCCTACCGCCATCTCCCAATCCTCGTCAAAGCTCTCACCGGAAAACCCTTATGCTCACACAAGCACGAGATTGAGAGAGGAAAAGTTGAAGGAAATGAGGTAGGCAAAAAGTGTTGGAGGATTGGAGGGTTGGAACCTTATATAGGCAGGGGAAGTTTGATCGTGCGGCCAAGGATCGATCCATCCAACGGTCTGGGTTTGCGTGGTCGTTTCAGATTTCGAAATTCGAAAACCGTAATCTTTATGGGTGTCAATTCCCACGTATTTGTAGTTACCAAGAGGGCGTCAATTCCCACGTAATTGTATTTATCGATAAAGCTGACAACAACCACGATCCGACGGTTCAACTACTCCGCTACTCATAAACTGATAGATCACCTCGCCAAGAACGAGCTCGCCATCAACAGGCTTTCAAAATCAATTTGAGGCCGCCCGCTTGAATAGTACGGTCCTAAGTAAACAAGTCACCTTAGACAACAAGGTCGTCATAGACCCAAAATCACTTTGAGGCCGTCCGCTTGAATAACACAGTCCTAAGTAAACAAGTCACCTCAGACGACAAGGTCTCCATAGACCCAAAATCAATCAAAGATATTTTTATTATTTTATTAGGAAAAAGGTTTTATTTCTCTTCATCTACTAGGAAACTTCTCCCAATCAGATTGGGATTGTAATAGAGGCGCACCACACTTTATTCAAAGGAGGGGTTGGCTAGCTCTTTTGTACATCAAAATTCTAAGAGACTAATACTTTCTTGTGAAAAATAAAGAGCTTCTTAGAGAGAGATTTGTGAGAGAGAAAAGGTCGGTCTAGCAACCGAGTTTTTCTGGTAGCAATCCCTGATGGGATCGGTGTTCGTGTGGATCACCGGTAGAGGTCGAATGCTTGGGCGGCTTCGTGCAAAAACTACAACCATAGACAAAGCGTTGATCCAATAGGATCATTCAACATATTCTTTTGTGTACTTCATTTATGCTTGTTGTTAGAACGAATTCGATCTTGGGAAAAAGGAAATCAAAATTTTGAATTACGCCGCGATCCCGCGTTGATTTCCTAACACTCATCCGCGTCCTTTACAAGTGCCGACTCTTCGTTAAACCTCTCCAGATACTGCAGTATTGTCTCCACCTTTTTTTTGTTTGAGAGGGAGAAGATGAGTTGTGTTCCTCTGGAATGACTTTGCTGTGATGAAGGCATTGGCAAATGCTTTAGCCTACGCATGAAAGTTGGAGATCGACCTTGCTGGTAACTTCATAAACCATTCACGGGCCCTGCCCGTGAGCAGTGCAGGGAGGCCTTGCAGCTTATATCGGCCGGGGCATTGTTCAGACTCATGTGTGTCATATACTGAAAGAGATTATCTGAAGGATCCTTGGACCCGTCGTACGGATCCATCTTGGTAACCTTGAACCTCGCAGGTCGAGGATAATTCTCCACTTGTTCGGTGAATAGCGATGTGAGGGAGAGATCTGTGGATCTTTTTCCTAATAGGACATCCAGCTCAGCTCTAGCTGCGTCCATTGCTCGGGGATCCAGTAGTTGCTTCCCGCGATTTGAAGAGGATGCATGATCGTTCCACTTTCCTCGTTTAGGCTTGGGAGGGGGAGGAAGTGTCTTTTACTGCTCATCTGCCTCTTCTGGATTCTCCTCCTCTAAATCCTCTTCTTTTTTATCTTCTTGCTCTAGATCCTCTTCCTATAGACCTTCTTCTTCTAGATCCTCATTTACGTCGTCGTCTATTGTGGCTGCCTTAAGGATGTCTTGTCAAGTAGCTTCATCCATAGCCACCAATTGATCTACAAGTGCTTGCTGGGCAGAATTGAGGACACTTTCCTCCTGTTCTTGATTTTGACTGCCAGTGTTAGAAGCCGTGCCGTCTCCATCATTGGCGTTCTGGCATGCCGTTTGCCACCTGTTGTCGTGTTTTTAGCATGATAGTACGATTGCAGAACCTTGAACAATCTTGTCAATAGAAGGGCCCACTTTCTAGCGTCAATTGACGATGCTGGAAATCGTTTAATAATAAACCCGAGGCCTATTTTCCTAGTGACAACAAATTCAAGATTCACGGCTATCAAAAAAATACAAAGAGGGGTAGTTTTGTGATGTTTTAGACTGAACCTGCGACGTTGTATATCAGGCTGCAGATGTATCCCGCGTATTAGTCAGGAATCAAATCTCTCGTAGTTCCTTAGGGTTGTTTATTTAAGGGGCCTTATGCCCTAAGCATGCATGTGTTGTGTCCTTTGTGGGGTCTATTTCGTATCCCTTAAGTTTAGGATTTTACCGTGGTTATCCTTTGATTTTAGGAGAGGATCACGGTGGTTTGAATAATGGATCAGAACCTTTATGGCCTAGGATTTTCCCATCATTATCCTCATAATAGACATGTGTGTTAAAATATAAAAGGGTAGCTCCAGTCGACCTGCGCCGAGCTCCCGAGGCTGTTATGGCCGAACTGCACTGACCCAACTCCTGACCGACCTATGGTGGGCTGAGAATTAAGCCAGGCCGATTTCCCACCCATGGTGCTGATCTACCCTTAGGCCTAAGGTGGGGCTCCTGGCCCTTAATTTTGTACTTTATCTGTCATACTTTAATGTTGGGTCAACTATTAGGCCGACAAGTGATCGAGGGCTAGTTCGACTTCTGTCTTAGAGCTATTGCTACCACTATCCTAATTAAATCAGTAAAATGGCTTTGCCGGTAGGAAATTAGCTATGGGTATGTTTGTATCATCGAATAATACACTGGCAAGTTTGACAGCTTCGAAATTATATAGTCCCTTTCGTACATTATTTTATTCCCTTTCGGGTAGCTAAAAGGCCCACCGACAACTAGATCATTGACTTCATTGATTCATGGAAGGAAAATAGAAAAAAAAAAAAGATAAAATAAATTAGAGCAGATAGTGGTTGATGTTGGCGTAATCTTCTTGTTTGGTATGTGGGTTCTCTCTATCACGGAATCTCAGCTTCATGTAATCTTGGTAAAGGAATCCTCTGTATTTAGGAGACTCTCCGATCTGAGAAGTGAAGTGTGGTAATGGTTCCACCCACTTATCTCCAGGTAAGAAATGCGCAAATACGATCGAATAACGGCTTTCATCTTTTGGATTTAGCACTCTGTGAGTTGCGCTCTTGAACTTTTTGTTGCTCATCACCTGATTATTTTTCCCAATTCCCAATTTTCAGTAAATTGTTAAGGCAAGCAGAATAAAATTAAAAATAAAATAAAAATCTCAAAAGAGGTAGCAAGAAATGGAATAAACATTTTCGAGGTATTAGGTTGAAACATATAATGATAAACCTCGATAAATAAATATTCAATAAATAAATAAACTCGTTAAATAAATAATTTTTTCCGGTCCTGGCTCGAGTAAAATGGTTTAAAATAATCTTCAATAATGAATAACCTCGTTAAATGAATTTTTTTTTTTGCTCCAGGTATTTATTTATCGAGGTTTAAGTGTATATAATAATAACCTGTATAATATCTCCGATATTAACAACCAAAGTGCCGTCAGCAGGAGCCACTGGGATCCACTCCCCATCTTTCTCAACTTCAAGTCCACCAACATGATCTTGTAATAACAATGTGATGGAGGTTCCATCTTCATGAGGTATCTTTCCTGTCGCTGAGGTTTCAGTAGCCGGAGGGTAACGGAATCCCACTAGCATATCGTAGGCTTTTTCGTTGTTGTATTCGTTGAGGAAGTCCGGGGTCAGCCCTAAGCATACACTTATAATACTCTCTATTAACAGCGCCAATTTGGTCATGTGCGGAAATAACGCTTCCAATGCTTGCCTGCAATGATAAATTGATTATTCACTTTGTCACATGGGAGCTTGAATCTCCAATTTTTTTTTTTCTTTCTTTTCTTTGATATAAACAACGATCCATTTTATTTTAATCCAGTGGGAAGGCTTCCAAAGCTATAAAGTACAGAGCTTGAATCTCCTTTAGTAAGCAACTAATTCAGTGAGTGCGTGATTTCTACATACATAGTAGTGAAAATTCATCAATTGTGTCACATAATTTTCGAGGGTAGTGTCAAATTTTTCGACCTTACCAATTAAAAATCATCAATTTTTGTCGACATTTTTCAGTTGCGGTATTTTTCAAATTCTTTTTTAGCTGACGGTGAATTTTCAAGTTTTGATAATGCTATTATACATCGATTTTCATATTTATTATTGATTGTGGCGTATGGCATATTGATGATTATGGATCTCATCCGTTCGTTTCTTTCTTAATACGAAAACTAGATCTTCCAAAAATGAAATATTATACATATATTAGGGAAACTGGAACAGATTTGTAATGGATTCAATTGGTTGTATAGCTATATGAGATACGAAAAACTACTGTATAACTTACTGCAGTTCCGGAATGTCTTTCGGGTATACATTCACCCCTAAATTTGGAGCAGCAACCATCAAATGCTCAAAGTACTCGACAGAGCCATCCGGAGGTCGGAGGTAACCCACCGGATAAACAGAACCGGCTTTAGGAACGCAGCTTTCTTTCTCTTTGGCCGGATATTTGAAGAATGTTTTCAAAAGTTCAAGAGTTTGATTTATAAGTTCAGACGGCACACCATGGTTGGCCACCTTGAAGAAGCCATATTCTGAACAGGCTTCTATGATTTCGAGGATTTCTTTTTTCTTTCTATTTTCGTCTCCTTCTCCGAAGAAGGGTCCGAGATCAATTGTCGGGACATATGATCCTATAGCCATGTTCCTTTTATATAATGTTTAATGCTTTCAAGCTTGCATTAAGTCTACGCAGTGGTTTCCTTATTTATAGCATCAATATAAGTGTCGTAGATAACAACAACTATCATTTGTTTATTAGTACTTCATCCGTTCACAAATAACTGAGGCGTAGTTGTCAAAACGAATCATTCCAAAATAACATTCAGTATTTATTGTATTTTTCTTCGTATATATTAAGAAGAGTGGATAAATACAACATAATATTAATTATAAACTAAATTTTTTTAGTCATTTTGATATTCAAATTAAAGCGTTAACTCACATCTTAGTATGCGCATGTGAATTGTATTAGTTATTTTGAAACGAAGGGAGTAAATTTTTTTTTTTTTAACACTAACCTATCTTTTAATACAATCAAAGTAATTCATACTCCTTTATTTATTATTTTCATGTATGAAAAAAATACATGCACTGCTTAATTATCTTAGCAAAAAAATAATTTAAATACTGTGATTAGTAAATTGGATCATTAAGTCATAAATCTCGATTCAAATTATTCACGAAACTCTAATGTGAGGACGGTCGGGAATTTTTAGACTACTTAAACTTTTTTTCTTTGTTTGTTTGTAAACGATGTGTTTGTCCTCTTCATCTTAAACGAATCTTAAGACTGTTCACAGGATATCCTTTTAGCTTTGATTGTAATATAATTTTTTAGGCCATCCAACAAAAAGACAATGCTTCCATTTAGAGGAATCCATGAAATAGTTATAGGGAATCTTGTGTAATTGATGCACTTTCTAAAAATTGTTTGTCATTTTATATGATGAAAATCATTTTTATAACGTCTTTTATTGTTGTTTCTTCAGTTTACCGTTGTTTAAATATTCTTGTAATGGTGCATTAGTAAATTCCGTTTACAAATGTTTGCCATTTTTCAGATCAATAAAAAAGAATTATTGTTGTTAATTTCTCACATATTATTTAGCCATCCTACTTTAAATCATGCAAAATTTTGTATTCATCGGGACTCGAACCTACAACCTTCGGTTTAATGACTGCAATAATTACAGTTGGGCTGTAATCAGTGGCGGATCCAAGAATATATTTCAGTGGTGTCACCGGAGTCTAAAACTACATCTTTTATCCAAAAAAAATTCCAGTGGAGTCATCGAAGTATAAAACACCAATTTTTATCGATAAAATGACACTTTGGAACAACAAAACTACATAGTTTTAATACTAAATTTTTTTATTTTTTTTAGAATTTGAGTGGGGTCACGTGACCCCCCCTTGGGTAGGCTTGATCTGCCCCTGGCTGTAATATCCCGAAAACTCGAGAAGGGTATAAATGTAATACGGAAATTTAATTATTTACATTCCTATTTTATATTAACCTAAAAGAAATAATTAAAGAAAGGATTAATTATTGATTTAATGGAATTAATTAATGGGTATAAGAGAAATAATTCCCTAAATCTCCATAATTCATTCACGGCACTTTTTCTCAAAGTTAAGCGAAGAGGGCGACGACGGCAATAATAAGGAGAAGGAGAGAACATAATCTTCAATCCCGCGGCTAGTCGGTTGATCGTTCGTGTAGACCGTAGTAGACAAAGTTGGTCACCGCGAGAAGACGAACGTTTCCATACCAACAATTCGTGATTTTGTAAGTTTTTGGTTTTAACCTTTTCGGAAATCTCAATCGTTTATTGAGAAATATTTACGCTTTGGATGTTCTAATTGTTAGAATAGAATAATAATCGTAGTTTTACGTTTCTGAATTCATAGATTATTCGTAGAAGTCAAGGATTCGAATTTACACCTTGTTGAGTCGCTTTGGATTGCTTTCTTACCGAATTAAAGGTATGGAGTTGTTCAACGGTATTTAAGTATGTGTTTATTTATTCACGATTGTTGCTATTTTATATGTTTAATGTTTGTTCCGTTATTATTTTATTATTACTGATGCTGAAAGAAGGTCTCTCATGATCCTGTTGCTATCGTGAATTTAGTTGCTGGTGATTGCAACTATATTAGTTGCTATTATTAATATATACTTGCTATTGCTATTGCTATTGCTGTAGAAGAAAAATAAAATAAAAGAATTGAAGAAGAACTTTGCAGATGTTTGCCGTGGAAAAAGAAAAGAAAAAGGAAACCAAAGAAATAATAAGTTTCTATATACAGGAAATAAAAAGGATTGTTATTATGTTGATTTAAAAGATATTGTGTACGGTAAAAATGTATTATATTATTTTTATGCTTCTACGTGTAGTACACGATACAATGTGGTATGTATGTCTTTTGAGACATTAATTGGAATGTGGCAAATTCTAACTTCCGACTTCAGGTGCCTTAGCATCAATCGCCACAACTGAGACCCTCTGCGGGGAGAAGGTGGTAGCCCAGAAGGCGGTTGTTTAGACCTTGCGGGGTCATTCGTTTAGTAGTCATTGACGCCTTTTACAACGTGCTAGGTAGTTAATCTTGAATGTCTAGAACTAGATGTCCTTAGGAAGCATTTTAAAGTGGAATGAACTTAGGAGGTTAGATTAACTACGTAATAAACATATGTGATTAGTCTAAAAGCTAAAATGTTGTATTTCTTGGTAAGGCACATTTATGATTCGCAGCTTGGAATCATTCCTCATACGTAACTGACAATATTCGGGTTTTGGGAAATGTTCCACACGGAACCATCCGTGCCATATGAGGTGCTGAATATGTCCCGGTGCATACCCATCATTCGGGCATTGTGTCCTTGAATTACAATGTAACATAGATAATTGCTCGTGATGGTGCTAATGCACTCTAGCGAGAGGTAGTGTATTTTAATGCAACCTATGTGGTAGAGATTGTAGATTTTATCTTGATGTATATTATATAAATATATTGTGTAACCGTTCTTCTACCCCTTACTAAGTACGTAAGTACTTACCCCATCTTTCTTTATTGTCCCCACCCCGAGAAGGTCGTTGTCAGGAAGATGATGTGTATGGTTATGATGATGGAGCCGACGTTTGAGCTCAAGAGATTATGATGTTATGGACTTTTATTTTATGTGATTTTATTATTCAGTTTTTGAGAGATAGGCTTTAGTATCGTTTCAGTTTCAAATTTGGATGTAATAAGTTAAACAACATGTATTTCGTTGTTTTGTCGTTTTAGTTTCTTAGACGTAGATTTTGGGACTTGTGATCCGTTGTTTGTCGTTTGTCAATCTTTTCCGAGTTATCTTTAGTTTTAATTTATTCCGCTTTTACTCTAATTGATTGTTACGAGGCTTATGTATATATTACTTTTGACGATTTAAAAAGTTAATATATGCATGCCGGGCATTTTTTCCGGATAAGGACTCGGTATCCGGGACGGGGCGTCACAGTTGGTATCAGAGCGAAAGTTCCTATCTTACGTCTAAGATCGTAGTCTAAGATGAATTTTTATAAGTCTCTTTAGCAGCTTAGCTGGCCTTTTCTTCTTGTCTCATTGCTAAGAAAATTGCAAGGAGCACTAGTAAGTTAGTCCGTTAAGTAATCGATCCTTACGGATGAAGTCTTTAAACCAAATCACATCACCTAGGATTAAGTGAAACCCCTCTAAGTAAAGCTTTGGGATCGGAGTTTTATGCCTACACCTTTAAGTTGAGGTTCTATTGGTTGAATATTCCTTACACTCCCTATTGTGATCTCTCAACTTCTTTCTACACCTCAATGTCAAAGCGTACACTTTGGCTTGACCTATTCCCGTAGAGAATGATGTCCGACTAACCTCTACAAATCCTCCAATCCCTCTTTTCACTATTGCTTGGTTTGTGTTTACCAAAATTCTTTGACCTTGCTTTGATCGAAATGGGTTCTACACGAACTCCATATACAATTCTATCCATTCCAATTGCTTCTCACTCGTTTCAACTATTAGTGTTAAAGGTCTCCGGCTTTGGCACATAGTTTTCATCATCCTCGTGGTTGGCTTTATCAAACACGAGTGAATACTTTTTGTTTTGGTGTTTGCCTTTCATGGAAATCCAGATCCCCTACTCCAAAAATTCAGAATATTTTCATCAATATAGACCTCTATTTTATCTACAACTTCTCTTCTTACATCAACTCGATAATCATTGTGGATTGTTCAGAAAATTTCTGTTAATGCCGGACACTCTGTCCAGAAAATCTGCAGCATCACTTTCACTTCTTCTTTTGTTTTGAATAGGTTAACCACATTCAAATGACCTGAATTTTTGATATGTTGTAGACAACACTTTTATCTATAACTTTCCTTTTGGGATTAATTTCAAATTACTTTTCGTTTGATCGCAATATGCAATTCAAATCAGTGTTTACTAATCTGGAAATTCTGACAACTTGTGCATTCGGCAAAAATAATTGTTTTTGACCGACTTATTCTCATCCAAAAATTCTAATCTTTGGCGGTCACCTGAGAAACTCCAGTATCTATATATTTTCTCCTTTGATCGGGCGCGAATTCCTCTTGGTTTGGGATGCACAAGTTGATAATATCAGATCCGGAATAAAATATCATTGACAATAGCCTAAAAGGGATCCTCACCTCCTTGACTTAGGGTTTGGACTAAGGGAGTAATAAGTTATGATTGTGATGTTTTAGAAGTTTCCTCGAAGTTTGATCTTCTTCGGGAGTAAGTCTCTTAGTAGGATGTTTGTAAGGCTAATGTTATGGTTTCCTTTGCAGCTAAACAAGCACAAAGACGTTACCTTCCAGTATACCATGTCTGAAGTTCAAAACCTTTTATGCCTTTTCTAGTAAATTACTTCCATTCGATTCCTCACTTGAGGTATTTGAGCTCAATAACTTCTCGCCATCTTCTGTCACGAATTAACTCAGAAACATATCTCCTTAAGCCTTCCTTTATGAACAAGTTCACTCCTTCTTACTTTTCAAAATCAAAGAAACAAGTTCTCTTAATGTTTCATTGATGTACTTTCATTCCTCCTTTCAAATCCAAAATTGATTAAATCTCCTAATGACAAAACATCCTTCTTACTTGTGTTCATTCTCATCTTCCCTCCTAAGGGTAGTGTTGATATTGCAAGCTTTTCATCTACTGTTGCCTGCTCTTTCAAGGTATGCATCTCACCATCTTGCCAGCCTGGTCTTTAAAGCCTATGATGACTTACATTTTCAATTACTTACCCTCAACCTTTTGGCAATCTACGCTAAACAAGTTCAAGCAGAAGGTAGTCTTTGCCAAGATGCCTTCCGAACCTATCTTGCCAACCAACATATGGACTCCACGGTCTTATTTATTTCAATTCAGATTAATGCACCTTGTGCCTTTTCAACTTTAAATCTCTTTCAGGCCATTTATAGCCATGAACCACCGGACCCACCTTTTGGCGTTCCCACTTCTGTCTTTGTGGTTCTATAACAATTTTGTTAAACCAGTTGAAATGTCTGTTCTGTTTTATACTTTTCGTTCCCCCATAAGGAATAACCTTAAGAATTTATTTATTTTTGGCGTTGTATTACAACTCTCAAGTAGTGCAACCTTGAACCCTTGAATTGGACAGTCAATGTTTTTTTTTTTTTTTTTAATTTTTTTTTACACCTCTTTTGGAAGTTTGAATTAATTCTACGAAATCAAATTTTTCTTAAGTGTCTTTCATCCTTCACACAAAAACTTGGTTATCACACACTCTTCTTTTCAATACTTTTGATTTTCCTTTACATTACCTTGAGAAAATTTCTGTCTCATTTCAATCTTGAGATAACCTCTCTTTGACTTGTGCAAACTTGGACACTTTTTGACAAGTTTTTATTTCATTCTAAGACCTTTTTGGTATGCTCATTTTGGCACCTTAACATCTTCACATTGAGATTCTTGCTCTTTTCTTGATTTCTCTGTTGTTTATTCTTTCAGGTGCTCAACCTTGCACTTTTGCTTTGTTCTTCTGTTGTTGAATGATTATTCATCTACGACATTCACACGAACTAAGAATTCTCCTAGTTCGCTAACAGCCACCTTGTCAACCAAATGATTAACAATCAAGGTCACCTTCCTAGTGTTCTCAAGCTCAGTGTTCCCTTCCATGCATTGAGAATACTTCCAAGTCCATCATATGGCACTTTCCTTGATGTCTCCACTTTTTAAGAGCTTATGTAAGAGCTCATTGTCTTCTTTTCAAGTGGCCTAAGTTCCCTTGCAGACCACCGTATCTTGCAGCATTCTACCCTCTCAAAAGAATCTCATCTGCAAGATAATCCTTTTGCTTCTTCTTTGGTGGCTATCTTTTGTATTATGATACAATGCTCCTCTCGTCAGTTTGGAACCAACTTCAACTTCCCTCAACCTAGAATCATCATGTTTTGTTTGTAACCCCTTTACAACATCTCTTGTTTTGAGAACTTTTTGCCCTTCTTCGGCTTACCAAGTTGACATACCACCCTGGTACTCGACTTGTCACACTTCAACTTTATTTGTTCTCTAAGCTAACCCTTTTTGGCATAAGGATTGGATCATACCGTCAAAGAGGAAACATGGCAAATGTATGTTCTCCACCCCTGAAAAGTCTCTGAAATACTTTATCTGGGATACTTGCCGTTCTTCAGCAAACTTGTATTGCAGAGATAGAGCTTGAGATCAAAGGAAGTAAAGTATGCCAGAAGTTGTGGGCCAGTTGAGAAGCTCAAGCCTTCAGGACATAGGTCAGCAGGAGCAAGTAAAGTGTATTGAACATTTGATTGCAAGTTTCGAGGCAGTTGATAAGTTCGTGAAGGAACAAGACGAAGATCCAATGGTTTTCGTTTACAAGCAAGTGGCCAAAAACCAAACCCATCAGCGGTCACAAGTTAGGGGAGATGGCAACCTATGGCACGTTGTATTCTTATCGATTCTTAATAGAATACATGACCAGAATCGATAAAACAAGCCATCATGGAAGAGCATAGAACGAGATTTTTAAGTGGATCGGATAATAATGAATACACATGACCGTAATCGATAACCTCCATGGGATGGCTCATGCAACCTCGGGATGGCTCATGACAGGTAGAAAAGTTGGGCAGATGTTTGATGAAGGCCGTCAGAGCCTGAGGCCGAGATAAAGTGTATGTGAAAGCTTCCCTAGTTAGAAGAGTAAGACGGTTGGGCTGACATGCAACTAAGCACCAATTATGAAGGCTCTCACGTGATCTTGGCTAAGTCGGACATCCGTTTGGAGTTACCACAATCACTTTTACAATTCCATGAAGCTCTTCATATGTCTATGATATGGAAATGGTTAGCCGATGTTGATGTGAGTCAAGCTTTGACCGTGAAATGGTTTAAGATACTTTGACCTCCGTGGAAGAATCAAGTGCACTCTAGAGCGGAAGACGAAGAGAACTAAGAAGGAAGACGTACAACTAGCCTTGGGTCATTGAAGCAGTCACACACCGGCAGAAACGACATGAGAGTTAGAAGCCGAGACGCTTTGCGAAATTCCAGAGTTCAAGTAGCTACCAGTCATGTTTAGTTTCGAGGATGAAACTTTTCTTAAGGAGGGAGGAATGTAATATCCCGAAAATTTGAGAAGGGTATAAATGTAATACGGAAATTTATTTATTTACATTCCTATTTTATTTTAACCTAAAAGAAATAATTAAAGAAAGGATTAATTATTGATTTAATGGAATTAATTAATGGGTATATGAGAAATAATTCCTTAAATCTCCATAATTCATTCACGGAACTTTTTCTGAAAGTTAAGCGAAGAGGGCGACGACGGCAATAACAAGGAGAAGGAGAGAACATAATCTTCAATCCCGCGGCTAGTCGGTTGATCGTTCATGTAGACCGTAGTAGACAAAGTTGGTCACCGTGAGAAGACGAACGTTTCCACACCAACAATTCATGATTTTGTATGTTTTTGGGTTTAACCTTTTCGGGAATCTCAATTGTTTATTGAAAAATATTTACGCTTTGGATGTTCTAATTGTTAGAATAGAATAATAATCATAGTTTTACGTTTCTGAATTCATAGATTGTTCGTAGGAGTCAAGGATTCGAATTTACACCTTGTTGACTCGTTTTGGATTGCTTTCTTACCGAATTAAAGGTAAGGGTGTTGAATGGTGTTCATCCTATAGTTGAATTCAACAACTTTTCATTACTTAACAACTATTGCATTAATGATAGTCAAGGGGTATTTTAGACATTAACCTTCAAATTAATGACATTCAACCAATTCCTTAATCTGTGTGAAAACTCCTAGGATGACTTATATTTTAGACCGGAGGTAGTATTTAAGTACTAGTATGAAACCCGTGCGATGCACGGAGAACGTTATATTTGAAAAATCGATATGTGTATGTAGAAATTTGGAAATACTGTAGTAATATAAGAGCTATTTAAGTGAAACCAAAATAAGAGATATTTAACGAGGAAAAACTCCTTAAAAATAAATTCTAAGTTTTGAATCCAAAGAACTTATGGAAATACACATACCCTTGAACATCCACCTCGGCACCCCCAACACCCATCTTGTTTTTCTTTCTTCAAAAAAAAAAAACATAAATCACCCCCACCCACCTCAATCTACGTTTTTATCTTCCCCAAATTCTTAAAATGATACACCCTATCTAAGCACTAAATTTTCTGTTCTTCCAACATAAAAATGAAAAGTGAGATGTATAGTATTGATATAGACTACTCAAAACTGGTGCGTAACACAAACAACCATTTAATTTAAAAATCATATGCATTGAATTTACATAGAATTGCTATAAAAGATTATTTAAAAAAGAAAAAAGAAAGAAAGAAGAGAAGAGAAGTTCAACATGAAATTCATGTTGGATGAATGTACATAAAATGGAACACTATGTACATTCCAACATCTATTATGTATGTCTATATGAGCTTATTATTTTCAATTCATAATCACTAAATCAATCAAAATAAAAATTAAAACACTAAATAACACTAAAAGCTGATCTCAAACTCTGGTTTCTCTACTTGAATTCTGATGCAAGCTTGCTATTTGGTTCATCACCTTCCCTCTTTTTCTCAAAACTAATGGTTGATATCATAAATCCCAACCAAGGTTTCAAAAATCCATTTCCATGATGTCGGACCAGTTTGCTATGCAATAAAAAAGTTATATACTCATCAACAATGCAATCCCATCAAATATTAGCACTCCACACCCAGAAGACCTTCAAAGCATATGATACTAAGCAAAAGCCTCAATAGGCATAAAACACATACAATAGCAGATATCAACACTGTGAAAACTCAATCCATAAAATATCATTATCACTACAGATCTATTGTGATTTTCTGTCAAACATATATCAAATTAATATATAACACTTGGACGTAAATTATTCACAAACAGGAATATGTACAACTACATATACCTCATCACCTGAAACGTTATTTTCACCCGACTTCCCCCAATAGCATCATTGTACCGCATGTACCTTGTACAAAAAGTCAAAAAGTAGGATAAAATAAGAAATTATGGTTTGAAACAACACAAACTAACCTTCTGTTTTGTTTCCCAATAATACTACAACACCACAAAAAGGAGTGAACTTTATGCAAAAATATGTCAAGAAAAACCAAAATAAACATACCATGATCGTTTCCCACATGTTTCAAACTCCATAATGTTACCTAATTCAAGTTAAAAAATCCATCAAAACAATCTCAAATGTTTAAGATAACTTTTAAAAGATAAAAGTGGTTATATATTAACCCGTGCATCATTCAAAAAACAGGATCCAAGCCAAAAGAGCCATGCTCCCGCTACAAACACCAACTATTAGTACATACGTACCAAACCAAATAAAAGCCAAAAGTTAAATAAATTAAGAATGATATAGAGTTTACCTTGTGATATTGAAGCAAAAGAACATCCATGTTCAATAGTTATATTTAATGCTTCAAAAACCAATAGCAAAAGAGGTAAATGATATAACTTTGAGAATATTGCAAGCAAGAAATTATCAAAATCTGCTGAGCTACTTCCATTCAGATTTATATGAATGGTGCAGAGTATGGCCGATATTTTATACCTTTCATAAGAGCAACAATTATATTTCATTGAATGAAAATAATTTTTTTCCCACCTCATCATTATTGTGTCAATTTGCATACAATATGCATAATCATATGGGTAGAAATGAAAAACCCACCATCCAAAACAATCAGGAGTATACTATGAACGCCAAAATCATTATACACGGGCTTTCACTTCTAATTTCCTCTTTCCCACTGCTGCAACCATCAGCCAATAAATCAACTAACCTCAGAAAATAATGAATAAAACACAATATAGATTTTCTTCCCTCAATTTTACAGAAAATAGGAGTACCCTTGAAGAGAAAACTAATGGTAAAGGAAAAAAGAAAAGATTAATAAAGACATCTAGGTTTTGGCTCTTGTAAACATGGAAGACAACAATCGCTACAAAATTTGAGACAAACACATTATAAACAGATTACCCACCTAAATCAACAACTGCACCACATAAGATAGGCAAGAGTTCCACATGAATTCTCCAATAATGACCATATTTGAGTACTGCTATTCAATGCATCATTTGATCAAAGAGTCTAAAACCAAACCTCCAAAAAAAAATTAGGTACCTTACAGAGAGAATTACATATCTATTGCGGAGAATTACAGATAGATAATGAATATAATAATTTCAAATTTCAAATTGTTCAACGGATGGCTGCAACTGATAGGGTGGAGTTAGGGAAGGTTATTAAATTTTCACAGGGTCGCATGTTGTCGATACTTTCGACTTTCACATATTGATCCTACTGTTATGCACAGATAGTGTGGTGCAGATAAAGGCCCCTTAATAACTAAAACCAGTGAAGAGAAATAGAGTACTCCAATTCCACAAACAAATTATCATATCCCTTTAAAGTCTCAATTTTTAGGCAGAAAGATATGAAAAAGGAAAAACAAAATCTAAACACAGTGACAATTTTCCACCACACTCCCCACCCCCTACCCCATCCCCACCCCACCCCACACACAAAAAAAAAAAAAAAAAAAAAAAACACAAAAAAGGAAGATATTCTGTGAGAATGGTTGAAATTAACAATCAGTGGCCACTAAAAACATAATTTAAATATACAGTAGAAACTCTTTAAATTAATACTCTAAATTAATAAACTCTCTAAAATAATAAATTTGTCCGGAAATCCCGACTTGGGCCAATGTAAAAATTGAAAAATCGATAAAATAATAAGATAATAATTTTTCTAGATCATTTTATAATTTTCTTTATCGCAAAAAATCATAAATTAATAATTCATAAAAACTGAAAAAATATATTACACTCTATTGAAATATGATTCAATAGTTATTCTGCTTTCCTTTTAAAGTTCAAGTCATTTGGAAATTCATCTCTAACTTTTCTTATTAAATCCAATAAATTTCGGTGTTGTATTTTTGTATTGTATCATAAAGTTGTGAAGAGTGTTCGACGCCATAAGTGCTTCGTTTCGCGTAACAGGCTCCAAAGACACCGTATCATCTTCGCCGTCATTAATAGTGCTAAGCTTGGAGTCCCAAGGTTCGCTACAACGTAATTCTAAGAGGCATAGACTAATTTGGCTTTTTGTTTGGTATGTATAATTACTTAGTTTATACGGAAATATGAATTATACGTTGAATCGGTTAAAAACTCTTTAAATTAATAATTATTAATTTATCGATAAATTAATAACTCTACTAAATTAATAAATTTCTCCTAATTCCACATTATTAATTTATAGAGTTTACTAATTATATAAGGAAAGCAAGGAGATCAACAACTACAAATATTAATTAAGCAATGTAGCAAAAAAAGAAGCTATAAAAGATTAAAACAACCGAGAATGAAAAGAGAAGAATAAAGTTTTTAGTTACCAGTTACCAAAACAGAGACCCAGGAATCCTTGAACTATCTGAAAAAGCTACCGATCTATCCGGAAGAAAAGAAGGAAAAACAGAGAGAGGAAACCCCCAAAACACCTAGCCAACTTATCTGATTTCTGATTCATTACTCCAAATGTTATTCTTCAATTGAATACCAAATAAACTGTAAAGAAAAAGGCGGTGATTCAATCTGAGAGGAGTGATAAATAGAAATTTTACCTGATGTAGTTGGATGTTGGGCGGTGATCCAAACAGGAGAGGAAATGAGGAGACGGGGCTTAGATATAAGTATGTGTTTATTTATTAACGTTGTTGCTATTTTATATGTCAAAGGTTTATTCCGTTATTATTATATTATTACTGTGCCGAAAGAAGGTCTCTCATGATCCTGTTGCTATCGTGAATTTAGTTGCTGGTGATTGCAACTATATTAGTTGATATTATTAATATATACTTGCTATTGCTATTGCTGTAGAAGAAAATTAAAATAAAAGATTTGAAGAAGAACTTTGCAGATGTTTGCCGTGGAAAAAGAAAAGAAAAAGAAAAGCAAAGTAATAATAAGTTTCTATTTACAGGAAATAAAAGGGATTGTTATTATGTTGATTTAAAAGATATTGTGTACAGTAAAAATGTATTATATTAATTTTATGCTTCTACATGTAGTACACGATACAATGTCGTATGTATGTCTTTTGAGACATTAATTGGAATGTGGCAAATTCTAACTTCCGACTTCAGGTGCCTTAGCATCAATCGCCACAACTGAGACCCACTCTGCGGGGAGAAGGTGGTAGCCTAGAAGGCGGTTGTTTAGACCTTGCGGGGTCATTGATTTAGTAGTCATTGATGCCTTTTACAACGTGCTAGGTAGTTAATCTAGATTGTCTAGGACTAGATGTCCTTAGGAAGCATTTTTAAGTGGAATGAACTTAGGTGGTTAGATTAACTACGTAATAAACATACGTGATTAGTCTAAAAGCTAAAACGTTGTATTTCTTGGTGAGGCACATTTATGATTCGCATCATGGAATCATTTGTCATACGTAACGGACAATATTCGGGTTTCGGGAAATGTTCCACACGGAACCATCCGTGCCATATGAGGTGCTGAATATGTCCCAGTGCATACCCATCATTCGGGCATTGTGTCCTTGAATTACAATGTAACATAGATAATTGCTCGTGATGGTGCTAACAGACCTAGCAGAGGGTAGTGTATTTTAATGCAACCTATGTGGTAGAGATTGTAGACTTTATCTTGATGCATATTATATAAATATATTGTGTAACCGTTCATCTACCCCTTACTAAGTACGTAAGTACTTAACCTTTCTTTCTTTATTGTCCCCACCCCAAGAAGTTGGTTGTCAGGATGATGATGAGTATGGTTATAATGACGGAGCCGACGTTTGAGCTCAAGAGATTATAATGTTATGGACTTTTATTTTATGCAATTTTATTATTCAGTTTTTGAGAGATAGGCTTTAGTATCTTTTCAGTTTCAAATTTGGATAGAATAAGTTAAACAACATTTATTTCGTTGTTTTGTCGTTTCAGTTTATTAGACGTAGATTTTGGGACATGCGATCCGTTGTTTGACGTTTGACAATCTTTTCCGAGTTATCTTTAGTTTTAAGTTATTCCGCTTTTAATCTGATTGATTGTTATGAGGCTTATGTATATATTACTTTAGAAGATTTAAAAAGTTAATATATGCATGCCGGGCGTTTTTTCCGGATAAGGACTCGATATCCGGGACGGGGCGTCACATGGGCCGATGTCATGTTGGCAATTCATACTCCTTTAATCCCGTAAGATAGAGTGTTTTAGTTATTGTATTCCCAATATCTATGTATTTCTCGCAAGAGAAATGTTTGTGCCGGCCACAACAAAATTTGCACAACAAATGCCACAAACTTTTAAACCATTGATTTTTTTACACTCATACCATTGATTAGCTTCTAATAGATTGATGAGAGAGAAAAATATTTTCCTAATAAAATAAGAAAAATCACTATAATTGATTTATCTCTTTTATTTTAATATCTAATATTAAATAAATCCAAATATTGCCAATATCCTATATTGAATATCTTTATCTTATTACCATAATTCTATTTTCCAAAAATCAATTAATATCCAATATTAATTTTATGGTAATTTTATTAATTAAATTGCACAATCCAAGTGTATCTAATATATACACTTGTGTCATTCGCCCTTTTTATGCCAAATGTTAGCATCCGGAATATTCTTTAATTAATTTAATTATAATTTATATATTGTATTTAATTTATTTATAATAAATAAATACCACCATAATAATTTACCACTATAACCTTTATAGTCTTGAGATAAAGCTTTCCTTATTTGGTCATCAACTATAATCCCATTTTAATCTGACTCGATATTCATATGTGTGTGACCGATAGACTTCTAAATGTGTTGTCTGTAGACATATGGCGCAATTACGAAAATACTCTTCACCTCTAACGATCATGGATAGCGTCTAGCAACACTTCTATGACCCCAAATCATCGGAAGAGTCAATATGCAATGACTAATACCTTTCATGTGTTTGGTTAGCGTGTAAATAGAATCATATCGCTGTAGTAATATCCATACGATCGTATCTTGATCGTATCCCGTTATCTGGACATCAAGCTTTCTCTGAATAACTCATTTACTCTCACTTCGCAAAGATTCACGAGAAGTAGACAATCCTTATGGGAAGGCCCTTTCGGATATTCACTCCTACTCATAGGGTACCCGATTCCCAGACGACCTAACATGTATACTCCGTATGCTTCAGTATCATACCAGATCACTACCGCATGATCACACCAAGGCTAAAGGAAACCTCAATAGTGTCAAAGCATGACAATCCACACCGTGATGCCATGCAGACTCCGGTCCTAAGGTTAATTACACAACAGTCACATAGTGTGACACTGAACAGTGTAAGTGGGTCAGTCTAACGTACGCATTCTATAATACATGTCCACATACTGTCCAAGTGTCACTACACTTCGATAGACGAGATCTATCCATGCCCTTAATGACAGAAGACATCTAATACGTGCTAGTCTGTTTGTACTATCAATGCCCTGTTTCAACAGTACATCAGCCTAAAGACATTTAAGTATCAAACTTATTAAAGTGATTAGAGATCTCATCAATCATAATCACCATCATGTTTTCTCTATCATAGTGTAATACTAAGGGCGTTACCATATACACAATATCACAAATTGGTCCAATAAATAAACAAAGTATATAATAAAAAAAAGTGCTTTTATTAATCATAATAAAGTTATTACATGAACTTAAATAGACTGTAAATGACCCGACCAGGTCGGATCCGGTCCAACCCAATTGGGTTTAGGACACCTATTCAACAATATCCCACTTGGCCTAAAGCCAATCACCCATAAATGTGAACATGTTTCTCATGTTTAGCTTTTTACAATGCCTTGGTCAACGGATTAGCTATATTATCATCCGTGTGGACTTTCTCTATCCTTACATATTCTATATCAACTATCTCTCTAATAAGGTGATAGCGCTGTAATACATGTTTGGACTTTTGATGAGACCTTGGTTTCATTTGACTGAGAAATTGCCCCTTTATTGTTACAGTACAGTGAAATTGGACCTTCAATAGAGGAAACCACACCAATTTCAGTAATGAACTTCTTCATCGAAACTGCTTCATTCACCGCCTCTGAGGCTGCTATGTACTCGGCTTCCATTGTAGAATCTGCAGTAGTCTCATACTTGAAACTCTTCCAGTTCACTGCTCCGCCGTTAAGCGTGAAAAAAAATCCAGATTGTGACTTTAAGTCATCCATGTCAGTTTGAAAACTGACATCTGTGTAACCTCATAATACCAAATCATTGTCCCCAAAGACTAAGAACATATCCCTAGTACGCCTCATGTACTTAAGGATATTCTTGACAGCAACCCAGTGACCATCACCTGGATTCGTCTGGTACCTACTAGTCAAACTAAGAGGGTACGAGACATCTGGCCTTGTGCACAACATGACATACATGATAAACCCTATAGCCGAAGCATACAGGACCTTGGACATGCGTGCCCATTCCTTCTGTCTTAGGACACATTTCCTTTGATAGGTAGACCCCATGTGACATGGGCAGCAACCATCTCTTGGATTGTTCCATGCTAAACCTTTTCAGCATCTTGTCTATATAGGCGGATTGTGACAGACCAAGCAACCTTTTAGATCTATCATTGTAGATCTTAATCCCCAAAATATAAGTTGCTTCTCCCAAGTCCGTCGTAGAGAAGTTCATGGATTACCAAGCCTTAACCGACTGGAACATGGGCAAATCATTCCCTATTAGCATTATGTCATCTACATAAAGCACCAGGAAAACGACGGCGCTCCCACTAACCTTCTCGTAAACACAGGGCTCATCTTCGTTCTCGATAAAATCAAACTGTTTGATTATCTCATCAAACCAAAGATTCCAACTCCGACAATCTTACTTCAGTCCATAAATGGACCTTTGCAATTTGCACACCATCCTGGCGTCATTGGTTGTGAAACCCTCAGGTTGTGTCATATACACTTCCTTAGATAGATTCCCGTTAAGCTATTTTTACATCCATCTGTCAGATTTGTAATCATGGTATGCTGCAATAGCAAGGAGAATTCTAATGGATTTTAACATGGCAATGGGCGAAAAGGTTTCGTCATAGTCAATACTTTGTCTTTGCTTATAACCTTTTGCCACTAACTAGCCTTGTAGGTGACTACGTTACCATCCATGTCGGTCTTTCTCTTAAAGACCCATTTGCACCCTATAGGAACTATTCCTTCTGGTGGATCAACTAAGTTCCAAACTTGGTTGTCTTTCATGGACTCCATCTCAGAATTCATGGCTTCAAGCCATTTCTCTCTGTCAGGCCTCATTAGCACCTCCTTATAAGTTTTAGGGTCCTCATCTTCAATGAGGTATACGCCTGTGTACCTTTTGGGTTCATGGCATTCCCTGGTGGATCTTCGAGGTGCTACTGTGTTTGAAGCAGGGACTTGCGCCACCTCCTTAGGTGGTGCCCTACTTTACCTCTATCAACTGATTGTTGTCCGTAAGTGGTTCTTGAAATTCTTGAAGATCAATTTTACTCCCACTTGCCCTCTACAAAATGAACTATTTTTCCAAGAAATGCCCAGTCCTGGCAACAAACATCTTTTGTTCTCCAAGGTGGTAAAACTGGTATCCTATAGTTCCTTTAGGATTGCCCACAAATAGACATTTATCAGATCTGGCTTCTAGTTTTGCAGGTATCATCCGCTTCATATAGGTCGGACAACCCCAAGGTTTAAGATATGCCAAATTTGGTTTCCTCTTTGTCCATACCTTGTATGGCGTGGAGTCAACATTCTTTGATAGAGCACGGTTAAGTACGTAGGATGTTGTTTCGACAGCATACCCCTAAAATGATTTTGGAAGAACTGCATAGCTCATCATGGATCGCACCATGTCTAACAAAGTGCAGCTCCTCCACTTAGATGCGCCATTCATTTGTGGCATCCCAGGATGGGTCCATTCAGGTAAAATCCCGTTCTCCTTTAAGTAATATTGAAACTCTCCATCTAGGCATTCACCACCTCGATCGGATCGAAGCGTTTTAATCTCTTTACCTAGTTGTTTCTCAACTTCACTTCTGAATTCCTTGAACTTTTCAAAGGCCTCAGACTTATACTTCATTAAGTATATATAACCATAACGAGAATGGTCATCAATGAAGGTGATAAAGTAAGAGTATCCCCCTTTGGCTTGAATTGACATTGGGCCGCACACATCTGTATGTATGAGCTCAAACAATTCATTGGATCTTATCCCTTTGCCACTAAATGGTGACTTTGTCATCTTGCCCAGTAAACAAGCTTCACATATATCAAACGATTCATAATCGAAATGATCCAATAATCCATCTTTATGGAGTTGGGAAATACGATTCTTATTTATATGGCCAAGTCTACAATGCCATAAGTAGGATTCATTCAAGTCACATGTTTTAGCTTTCTTATTGTTTATATTATGTACGTCAAAATTCACATCTAATATGTAGAGACCATTGCTAAGTATGCCAGTACCATAAAATATTCCATCATATGAAAAAGAAAAACATTTATTCTCAAACGTAAAAGAAAATCCTTCAACATCTAATACGGAAATGGAAACGATGCTCTTTGTAAGAGCGGGAACAAAATAATAGTTATTAAAATTTAGTCTAGCCCACTGGGTAATGAAAGAATGTAAACTCCTATGGCTAATGAAGCAACACTTGCTCCATTCCCAACGCGTAGGTCAACCTCTCCTTTCTTCAGATCTCTAGTCATTCTTAGTGCCCGCATATTCATACAAATATGAGAACCACAACCAGTATCGAATATCTAGTGGTTAGACATAGAAGAAGCAATATTGATCTCAATCATAAACATACCTAAAGTTGAAGCATCCGTATGCCTCTTCTTCGTCCTTAAGAAAGCCTTGCAGTTTCGCCTTCAATGACTAGTCTCACCGCAATGGAAGCAAGCATCCCCGGACTTGTCTTTGGCTATTTTAGGCGCAGGCTTAGGGGGAGCCTTTGCCTTATTGGTCTTCTTCTGGACCTTTTTCTTTCCTTTTGAAGAAGTGACGAGAAACACTTGCTTGCCCTTTTGCACAGTACCCTCAGCAGTTTTCAACATGTTCAATAACTTCGCAAGGGAGCAATCTAACTTGTTCATGTGATAATTCATCACAAATTGTGAGAATGATTCGGGTAAAGATTGCAAGATTAAGTCAATACTTAACTCACGTCCCAACTTGTCGCTAAGCTTCTCAAGCCTCTCAATATACCCGATCATTTTTAGCATGCACGACCCCACAGAAGTCCCGGGCGCCATCTTACAACATAACAGGGCCTTCGAGACCTCGTACCTCTCAGTTCGAGACTGAGAAGCATAGAGCTCCTTTAGATGAACCATGATTGTGTAGGCGTCCATAGACTCATGCTGTTTCTGCAGTTCAGGAGTCATAGAAGCAAGCATGATACATGTAGCATCAGAACTGTCAGAACGGTGCTTGTTGTACTATTCGACCGCATCTGCAGCCACGACCGGTGCGGGTTTTTCCGGTATGGGTTCATCCACGACATAGCCAATCTTTTCATGCCTCAAAATGATTTTGGGGTTTCTTTCCCAGTCGAGAAAGTTGGTTTCGTCAAGTTTGTTATCAATGATAAAATGAAGATTCAATTTGTTCGATATTCTACAACAAATAAATAAAGATAGAATAAGTTAAGTTCATGTATAGAAAACCTAAAATTGCACTTTAAATTTTATAAGGTCTTGCTCTCACTAGCCAACTATTCCCTATTGGCTTTCAAGAATTCAATTAATTCTATAGTGGCTAGAATCCCATCTGGTTGACTCGATCCCCGACGTGGGCCGATCGACCAGGTCAATTTTGACGGGTAGGTACAACTTACCAATCGTGTCCAACGCGACTTCCAGTGGTTTGACTAGGAAATTCTTTGACAATTCACATCGTCTATGTGATAGCAAATCAAACGGTCCTGACGTGGGCCAATCACCACAAGATTCTTAGTCGAGTCGTAACCCAAGTATTCATGAGATCTCATAACGATCATATCTTGATAATAACGATATACCCGTGGTAGGTAAACTCCCGACGTAGGCCGATCAGTTGGATCCGAACAAGGGCTCTTCACTGTCATTATAATATTGGGAGACATATTTATGACTCCATTTTTCTTTGGGGGAATAATTTTAAATTAATTCTCTTAATTAATTTTATTTAATTACGGTCTCATCTAAGCGTGCATATTACTACAATATTATATAAAGTAATATATACACAACATTCCGCGCACAAAGTAACCGGTATGATCATGGATTTTTCCAAAGTGCGGTTTCGAATACAAACTGACAAAACCGTGGGTCACAAGCTAAGGGTAGCCGCAACCACCAATGGATCTTTGACATGCACCATCTCCATGGATCTTTATTTATCTCTCTCTTTGGGCCTTCGTCTTTGTCTTCAATGCATCATTACATATAATCTGACTATTAAATTATACACCCGCCACACACGGGGGGAGGGGGGCAGCTAATGGGAATGGGATAATGCAAGAATAAAACTAGGTCACGTTCATCATAACGGCCAAGGACAACAATAAAATCCAACAGAAAAATAAAGCATTCACAAATATCCTATTGGTAGAGTCCATGATTAATCGGGGTCCATATAATCGAATTATATCTAATATGTAATCCATAAAATCACATCTTATGAAAATGATTAACTTTAAACTACTTCCGTCTTTATAGCATCCAATCAATTAATTAATTAACTTTTAATTAATTAATAATTCGACGATTTAATAACCATGTACTATATTGAAATTAAATACACAAAACAAAAATGAAACGGGGGTGGCGTTGGCTGGCAGCCGCCGACGCCGCCGGTGAGTTTTTGGGCGGCGCCGCCGCTAGTCGGCCCAACACCGCCGCCGCCCCTTTATTGTTTTCTCTTTTTGTGCAACTTTAATTAATCAATATCAAACATGATTTAATCTGTTGGATCTATTTACTACGCGAATTATTTATGCTTATTGCTTAAGTTCGAAGTTGTCTCTGATACCAATGTCAAAACACAACGAGTAGCACAGCGGAAAACAAAAATTTGATTTCCGAACCAAGGATCGACTTCGTTTAAACAATAAACATATACCAATGAGGACAAAGATTATACCTTCTTGATCTTAGAGTTCGAAGCTTTGACCGTCCGGTAGAAGAAGATGCGTGCTAGCCGTCCCAACGTCCGGCCTCTAACAGTTATCCACACGAACACCTCTTCGGAATCCTCCTGGATTGCAATCAGAAAAATTCGACTGCTATGTCAACCTTTTCCACCCTCACAATACTCAGTCTACGGAGCTCTCTTTTTTCTCAAGAACTATTAGCTCTTGGAATTGTGATGTACAAAAGAGCAAGCCAACCTCCTCTTAAATAGAGGCGTGGTGCGCCCCTCTCTTCTCCCAAACTGATTGGAATTAGCTTCTAGTGGATTGATGAGAGAGAAAAACACTTTCCTAATAAAATAAGGAAAATCACTATAATTGATTTTTGTCTTTTATTTTAATATCCAATATTAAATAAATTTAGATATTGCCAATATCCTGTAGAATATCTTTATCTTATTACCATAATTCTATTTTCCAAAAATCAATTAATATCCAATATTAATTTTATGGTAATCTTATTAATTAAATTATAAAATCCAAGTGTATCCAAAACACTTGTGTCCTGCGCCACTTCATGCCTCATATTGGCATCCGGAATATTATTTAATTAATATAATTATAATTAATATCTTGTATTTAATTTATTCATAATAAATAAATATCACCATATTAATTTACCACTATAACTATTATAGTCTTGAGATAAAACTTTCCTCATTTGGTCATCAACTATAACCGCATTTTAATCCGACTCGATATTCATATGTGTGTGACCCGATAGGCTTCCGAATATGTTGGCCGTAGACATAAGGTGCAATTACGAAAATACCCTTCACCTCTAACGATAATGGATAGGGTCTAGCAACACGTCCATGCCCCCCGATCATCGGAAGAGTCAATACGCAATGACTACTACCTTTCATTAGCTCAGTTAGCATGTAAATAGAATCGTATCAAAGTAGTAATATCCGTACGATCATATCTTGGAAAATTTCAAATCGTGGAAAATTTTATTCTTCTTTTTCCACGTCCAAGTAGGTGGAACATACTCACATGAAAAATAATTTACAATGTTGGCAAACCATGGTGAGCTCTCCTTTGGTGTTGAACCGGCATGAATAAGTTGCATTTTCGGGGGAGCATCCACCATCATGAGTTGTTCATCCGGGAAATGGTCTTGAATCCCTCTTCGGTTCCTTACTTCTTCAACGATTTCCAATCGACTTAAGTGATCCGCCACAATGTTCTTACTACCCTTTTTGTCTTTAATCTCGATGTCGAACTCTTAGAGTAGGAGAATCCATCGGAGTAGTCTCGATTTAGCATCCTTCTAGTTCAATAAATATTTCAAGACTGCATGGTCGGTGTAGACAATGACATTGGAACCAACGAGATGTGACCTAAACTTGTCAAGGGTGAACACTATTGCAAGTAACTCCTTTTAGGTTGTTGCATAGTTAATTTCAGCAGAGTTCAATGTGTGAGAGGCATAATAAATGGCCTTAAGTACTTTTCCATGACGTTGGCCAAGCACGGCCCCAACTGCTAAATCGTTCGCATCACACATTAACTCAAAAGGTAATTTCCAATCCAGCGCTGCTAGAACGGGTGCGCTACTCTGTTTCTTATTCAAAGTCTCAAAAGCATCTATGCATTTTTCATAAAAAAAACCAACGGTACTTCTTTCTCAAGCAGATGACGGAGAGGTTTGGTGATAGGAGAAAAATCAGCAATAAATCGCCTATAAAAACCGGCATGCCCAAGGAATCCTCTCAAATTGTTCAGATTGACCGATGGGGGCAATTTCACAATTACTTCAATCTTTACTTTGTCCACCTCAATACCCTTCTCATAAATTCTGTGGCCCAAAACAATGCCTTCTGATACCATAAGGTGACACTTCTCCCAATTGAGTACCAAGTTCGTATCTTCACATCGCTGTAACACGCGCTCCAAATGAGAGAGACATTCCTCAAAAGAATCTCCAAAAACACTAAAATCATCCATGAAGATTTCTAGAAATTTCTCCACTATATCAGAAAATATAGCCATCATACATCTTTGGAATATAGCCGGAGCGTTACACAAACCAAACGGCATTCTTTTGTAAGAAAACGTTCCATATGGACAAGTGAAAGTCATCTTTTCTCTGTCTCCTGCCACATTGAATATCTGTAGATAGCCCGAATAACCAACAAGAAAACAATAAAATTTATGGCCACACAACCGTTCCAACCTTTGGACAATATAAGGAAGTGGATAATGATCTTTCTTGGTATGGTCATTGAGTCGTCGAAAATCAATACACATGCGGTACCCTGTGACTTCCCTTGTTAGGATCCATTCATGTTTGTCATATTCCTTCACTGTGAATCCATCCTTCTATGGAATAACTTGAGTAGGACTCATCCACACACTGTCAGTTATTGGAAAAATAATACCCATCTCCAATAACTTGATGACCTCTTTCTTGATAACCTCTTGCATATTGGGATTCAAACGATGTTGTGGTTGAGCACAAGGCTTAGCATCTTCGTTGAGAATAATCTTGTGAACACAGATCTCGGGACAAATTTCCCGAATATCAGCTACGGTCCATCCAAATGCTCTCTTATGTTTTCTGAGCATCCTCAATAGCAAGTCTTCCGGCACATTGGTTAGTGACGAAGAAATAATAACAAGAAGTAGATTATCACTCTCAATAAAAGCATATTTCAAGTTAGGAGGAAGAGTTTTCAATTCAAGGTTCCTTGGTGCCTCCTCCACCAAAGGTTTCAATAGTGGCCCATCATGCTCCAACTCTAGATATCGATACCATGGTTTTTTGTTGATTCTATGGCCAGCATCCAAATAAGAAATCACTGCTTGCATTTCCTCATCATCACATTCACCATCAAAGATAGACAAGGCCAAGCATTCTTCAAGCTTATCTTCATAGACCTACAAATTAATATTCTCCAGACAAACAAAAGATAATGTATCCACAAAAAAACACGACTCTCGTGAATTGTACGGATGTTTCATGGCCTTGAAGATGTTAAATGTGACCTCATCCTCATTAACTCTCAAAATCAATTCTCCACGTTGAACGTCAATTAGAGTCCTTCCCGTGGCTAGGAATGAACGACCAAGAATAAGGGGTGTTGAATACCCATCTTCTATATCCATAACCATAAAGTCAATTGGGAAGTAGAACATATCATCTTTCACTAACACATCTTTTATGACTCCCTTAGGGCGTTTTATAGACCTATCTGCTAGTTGGAGAGTCATCTCCGTGTTTTTCAACATTCCTATTCTAAGTTTGATAAAGTCCTCATAAGAAATAAGGTTTATGCTAGCGCCAAGGTCACAAAGCACCCTCCTAAACAAAAAGCCCAAATTTCACATGGTATGGTAAAGCTCCCAGGGTCTTTAAGCTTAGGTGGAAGCTTATGTTGCAACACGGCGGAGCACTCCTCATTGAGACAAATATTCTCATACTCTTCTAAATGCTTCTTGTTAGTAAGAATGTCTTTCAAAAACATACCATAAGAAGGCACGCTAGTGAGTGCTTCTATGACATGAATGTTAACATTTAAATGACGGAAAGTGTCAAGGAAGTGAGCATACTTCTTATCTAACGTTTCCTTTCTAATTTCCTCTAGAGGAGGATAAGGAAATGACTTAAGATCAATAATTCTTGAGGTAGAGTTCATAAATTCCTTACCTTTGCCGCTAGATGAATCATTGGAAGGCTTCCTCAAAGTCTGAGCTGCTGGTGGTGGCCATTCATTGTCAGTGTGCACCACTTTCTCTTTACCTTTTCCAGGGATTGTTTGCTGCATATTGGCGCACGCTGCTACATCTTTGGCGTGCGTCAATCCTTCATTGGATTCATCATCTTTTGCCTTGCCGTGCGTCACAGCATCATTGGCGCATGCCGTTTTTCCTTCTAAACTCTCTGTATGTCTACAGTACTTCTTGGCGGGCACCAAATCTGTATTGGCGGGCACCAAATTAACTTGTTCATTGAAGAGAGTCATCAAATCACTTGCTCTCAGATTCTTCAAAATTCTCGGGACTTTCACCCAATCCTCATCTTCTTTTTCCATACCAACATATCCGTCTCGCTGTAGAAATTCATCAACAATTCCTTCTTCTTCTTCACCAATTCCTTCTCTTCATCGGTGTCATGCAAATAATTCTCAACCTCGTTTCCCACTTGGTTATCATAGAATTCTCTATTTCCACAAACTCTTCCACTTCAGGTTATGATGGCATTCACTCCCATTGGGGTTCGTTCAGTGTTGCTTGGTAATCCACCCGGTGCTCTACTAGCATTCCTCTCACCTTCCCTACTCAAGTACTCTTCCATGTAATGCACGGATGCTTCTATGTTCTTCATTCTCATGTCGTGACCACTCATAGTGGTCCTTAAGGTGTCAACACCTTTTGTGACTATGTCTGTAGAAGTCATCATTGTTTGCATATTCGTGGCTTGAGTTGAGACAACACCCATAAGATTCTCCCATCTTTTTTCCTTTTCCGTAGATGAGATTGAGGTTTGAGTGATAGGGATGTTTTGTGTAGGAAGTTGTTGGTAAGAGTGTGTAGGTGGTTGTGGTTGTTGGTATGAAGTATGACCTTAGAAATTTTGGGTTGGAATGTCGGTGTTGAAGGAAGTCTTTTGTTGAGGGACGATAGATGATGAACCTTTTTTGTTTGGATTTGGAGACCAATGTTGAGTAGGAAAATCTCGTTGTAAATTATTATATGCATTGGAGTAAGCATTATGTAGTAGTCGGTCTAAGCTTCCGACAAAAGAATTGAATTTGCATGTCCAAAGGATAACCAAGATCGGGACAAGCTCTCAACAACCTCTTAAATCTTTCCCACGCAACTCCAAGTGATTCATGTTCACCTTGCTTGAAAGTAGCAATCTAAACTTTCAATTCCAAATTTCGGCCCAGAGTAAAGTATTTCTTCGAGAATTCATTTTAGATTTTCTCCCAACTTGTCAAGGAATGGTGAGGAAGCGACATAAACCAATCCTTCGACTTCCCATCCAAAGAGAAAGGAAACATAGACATTCTTGTCAATTCTCTATTAGCACCTTGACTCTTGGCCGTATTACATAATTCCACAAAGTTGTATAAATGGTGATGTGGATATTCATCATCACGCCCATGAAATTGAGCTCTTGTTCCAACCAATCCAAAAAGATGAGCTTTAACCTCAAAATTATTTCCTCCCGCATTTGGTAACCAAATTGGATTCTTGGTTTCGTTCATTCTCACGGCTTGATCACAAATGGGTCTAGGGTTTGGGGGGTTGTTGTTGTTGTTCTGGTTGTTTTGATTCCTGTTTTGGTTTCGGTTTTTTTGGTTATTTTTTGGTGGTGGTTGATTGCTGGGATTTGGAGGGTTAAGGATGTGGAGGTTTGGGTTTTATTCATGTTTTTGGGCATACTCATGCCTTTGATTGACTTGTGCTTTTGCTATGTCCTCGTCCATTTCTGTTCCTTGGGTAGATGATCTTTGGGAGTAGTCTCCACTAAGTTCCAAACCACGACGAGCTTGACCAAGTTTATTCTCAGGTACTCATTCCCTAATATACGTATTGATATCCAGAATGAGAGGATTAAGCGGTGCCTTACCATGTCGAGTCTTGGTCATCCACTACAAGATAGAAACAACAAAAAGACAATAAAATAACACGTGGTGACTCACCAAAAGGTAAGCACCAAAGAAGTGAAATAGAAATAAGACTAGAAAAGTCTGACCTATTCTCGAAAATTTTAAAACAAGTAGCCAAAAAGCTTGATGGCACTTTTCTGGATGTCCAATCTAACCGGCAGTGTACCGGGTCAATTGTAGTCTAGTATGGTGGGGAAGGTCGTAATCCACAGGGATTTGTGAGGTTAAACACTTAAAAGCTTATATTAAGTCGATCTAGGTCGCAATCTGCAAGATGGTAAATACATAAGTAAATTCACTCGTAACAACAAAGATGATAAAATTATAAAAGAACCTAACCAAGATGATGCGTAGACTTGCAATTCTCTTGTAGTATCATGGGAATGATTTCCTTCCTTCCTGCCATTCGTGTTCAAAAGTGTGAAATGGTGCATTCCTAAGCAAGTAGTTTTCCATCATACGAGTGTATGGAACTAATCTCTACCTCCTCCTTGGCCTATGTGTCCTAAACCTAATGAAATGGTATGATAAGCACTTGAATGCAATGCCAATGTCAACTATCCCCGGATAAGAGATCGAATGCCTCAAGAGGTCGATTTTACCTTCCGGTTTTCCAACCCTCTTCCCCTACTTAACATCTTCTTTCAGTCTCCGTTAAATGTGTAAATGCTAGCACTAGTTAAACACTCTAATGCAAGCAATTCATACAATGAAAGTAGGAAAAAGATTAACAACAATCAAAACTAACAACACAAACAATCATTCCCAATCAACATAAGAGAATAAACTAATTCTGCAACATATTCTTGGCTAGTTTAACCTAGCCACTCATAACTACAAACATTAACATAACAAGGCCAACATTCATAATCATAAGAACACTTGAATCAAAATAAGGATTAAGGATTACCAATCACAAGTAAAGAGCTCGGAAAAATGGTGTTCTTCATGCAACTTCAAAACCTTCAATGGAATCAGCACTAGTGTGTTCTAAACTCCAATCAAAGTAGTAGAAGTTTATCTAAGAACCCTTAGTTATTACAATTAAATCCAAGAGTTAATTCTACTTAATTTTTGGCTAGGAGAGCTTGTCGGGGTGGAGGTGTCTTCATGGAGGAAGAAGTTGAGGAAGATGAAGTGTGTTTGATAATTTTGGTGACTGGAAGAATAAAAAGGATTAATCATTTGCTAACTCTGCAATAATCCTGCGCATCATGCACACTGGTGTGCATCATGCACTCTACTAAAGGATTGGCGTCGGTCACTAACAATTGGCGTGTTCCAAATCTGATGTGGTGGTTGGCTGAATGACATGTGCATTAAATGCTCAGCAGACTTGAATATCTCACTTGGCACGGGTCAGATGTAACATGACGTACGCCATCTGTATATAAAATATCCATGATCAAATTTATTCTCCAATTGGCATGGACTGAACCCTCTAATATGCGTCAATAATCCTCGTGGGTTGGAATCCTCACCTCATCTCCAAAATCATCTCTCAATCAATCTAATGACACCATCAAGTCAAAATCCAAGCTCCCTGGCGTGATATATTTGCTGAAAAACACAGACAAAGATACCATGTGTAAATCTGATAACAAAATTGGCTAATAAGCCTATAATAGAAGCAAAAACATGGTTTTTCTGATATATTCTATGTACATAAAATAGTTCAATTTATCATAATAATTGCTCAAGTTGATGTCAAAATGTCACTAATTGCATGAGAAAAGGCGATAATTCATCAGGAATTGTATCATCGTGTTGACTTACATCAGTGAGCCTTCTATAAGTCCGGCTTCAGGTCGGCATCATATTTGGAACTCGCCTTCGGGCGAGCCTTTTGTATGTCCGTCTTCAAGTCGGCATCGTATTTGGAACTCGCCTTATTGCAAGCCTTCTGTAGGGCCGACTTCAGTTCGGCACCAACGGATTACACCAATTAGCAAATGGTACGTTGATTTACTATTACTTTATTTCCCATTATGCATGCTCTTTAATGATTTTACAGAACAAACACATGTGCAACACTTTCACGCGAGAAGTCAGTCCAACCTGGCCCTACTCTCCATGCTGTTAAACGAGAAGTCAACACTAGCATGGTCCTGCTTGTCCTAAACTTTCACCCGAGAAGTCAGTCCAACCTAGCCCTGCTCGCAGTGCTTTTAAACGAGAAGTCTGCACTAGCCTAGCCCTACTCGTCCAATACTTTCACACGAGAAGCCAGTCCGAACTGGCCCAACATGCCCAATAATATGCGGAGCAGTCGGCCGACCTGAATGCCACAACTCTATGTGCCATCGTCACATCGGTATGATCAACAACACCTCTGGTACACCAAGCGGTCAAGCCCTCAATTAGGACATCGTCCCATCAGGTTCTCCTTAACGCTATTTTAATGTAATATTGACTCGTTCTATTGTGTATTTTATCAAAACATCAAACTCACTGAAATAGTCAGAATTACTTCTGACTCCATTAAAATATTATACCCGAGCCCCACCTAGTCTGGCTCAATAAAACAAACGTGAGGTCTGAAAAATCCGACCTAGCTCGTAGAAATTTAATATGCGAAGTAAGCAAAACTTCTGACTCAATTCACCAAAAAATTACATCCTCACATCCCGCGTCAGATGAAACGAACTTGCCCGCTAAACTGTCTGCAGACCAGAAAAACCGAGCTCCGCATGATGGACTCCACTCAAATCGCTATGATTGACACATGAGCTCCGCAGGTCAGGCTCAACATGATCAACAAAGACCAAACTAATAAAGTATGCAGGACAGACTCAAATAAATAAGGCTATAGACTTGACTCGAGATAGACAAACAAACAACCAAGTATTCCATCCAGAAACTATAAGTTAGTGCATGTCATACAGAGGGGCAAGACATTCCCTGCTATAAAGTAGTCAATGGACTGAACGTTCGGATTAAGAAAACTCATTAAGAGTACATCCGAGCTCCGCAGTACGGAACCAACTTAAAGTCAAATCTAGAAGACAGATTCGAACAAAGCTTTGTAGGTCAAACTCAACAAAGGTTGCAAAGGATTTGACACTTGAACTAAGCTTCATAGGATGAGCTCCGCGATGTTTGTCAGTCAAGCTCATTAGGTCCACAAGTCGGACTCGAACCAAAGTCTGCGGGTTGCATTCAATTGAGCTCCACAGGTTGGACTCAAGAAGTTTGTAAAACAATCTCTTAGCTGCATTCGTAGGACACACCCGAGCAAAAAAATGACAAAACCATTAGTATGCCATCCAAAACTACAAGTTAATTCATGGCATACTGGAGGGAAAGATACCTCACCATTAACAAAGCACTTAAAGAAAGTGCGGATTAAATCAAGTAATTAAAGAAGTGCTCGGAATAAAGATAAGGCCGAGAACTTAACAAGATACTTCTTCTATTATCAAATTGTACAGATGACAATTTCATTTGAAATAAAATTTCAAAACAAAAACTACAAGTCCACAAGCCTACTGACCTAAGAACCGAGGGCTGGACTCTGATGGCTCTGAAGAAGCAAGAAACAAGTAGCCACAACACAGCAAGAGTACTCTGACACAATGTCCTCTCCCTCCAAGGTCATTTGGATGGTAGTCATAGACCGCACCCATGCCCAACTTATAAAAAGCCTTGTGGGGGAGATTGTCCCTAACAAAGTGAGCAATCTGAACCTTTGCCTTATCCACCCCCAAAGTGTAGCCATGGTTAGGTCAACCTTGCCTTAGGTCGGCAATCTTCTTCAAATCTGCAATAAACTTGCCGGACCCAGGGCAAACGTCCTGGCCAATACAGGTTCCCCACAAGTAAGAAACACTTTCAAAGTACAACACTCGAGTAAGAAAAGCAGCCTTACGTAATCCATGGCCTTGAAGCCAGCGTCAGCTAGCTCCACATCAGTCATCCCAGAGATTAGCTCATGTTCCACAGGCCAGGCTCAATAAAGTATACATGACATATAATCTGAGCTTCGCATGACTAGCTCAGCATGCCTATGTCAACTGGAAAGCATATTGAGTCCGGTTACTAGTATGGCATCGTAAGCCCATCCACTTGACAAACACAAGAAGTCAGTCTGATAAGCCCTTGAGCAAATCTTTTATACGCCCGACTCTAGCTCGGCACCGTATTTAAAGCTCGCCCCAGAGTGAATCTTCTCAAATTTATGGCCTTCCACTCTCAAGCCCGACGTTCTTAAAACCGGTCTCGACCTAAGAACAACACCGGTGCACTACGCTAAGTGAGCCTTACGTTAACTCAGCAGATCGCTCTACAATAGTCACCTCAGAAAATGGTGTATCAAGTTGTTACAACTTTTCGCCATGACCTTCAGTTACACGTTTGACAGCTCAACGAGTACAGGGGCTTTGATGTGTCGAATCAGTCCGTCCAAGTCCCCAAGCTCCAGAAATAGCCCATGGATCCGAACCTAGCCCATACGGAAGCCAAGAAATGGATAGGCCTCTCGGCCCAGACAGTGCACCCCTTAATAAGCTGGACCAAGCCCAGTACGATCAAGCCCATCTCGCACCATCACCATTCCTGTCGTGTTCCAAGGCAACAAAAATGAAGTAACAAGCAGCTAGATTGATACAAAGCACTGGGGGCTCGAACCGCTCGCCCCTCCAGTCCGCCATCCTTCTATGAGAACAAAGCCAACACAACCAGGAAACAAAGTTCATAAACAATGCTCTCAGGCCTCAAGGCTTTCAGCTCTCCAGCTCTTCAGCTCGGCACTTGAAGACCGATCTCGGTTCGGCAGCTTCCCAGTTTGCCAGCTTGTCCAACAGCCTGGTAACCGCCAACTTATGGCCCTATAAATGGTAGCATCACACCCTTGACAAAAGGGGTCTCTCATCTTTGAAGAACTATGTAAATTGGGCTTGATCCCTTACAAGCTAGGTGTACGTGGCGTGCCTTTCTACGGCTCGACTCATATAATCACAAACACAACTTTTTCTTCATCCTTGTTCTTGAGCGCCATCGCAACCACCACCATCATGTGCTAAAACGCCTTGAATTCTACAAAGTCGTAGCGAGTTACAACGGAACTATGCCAGATTGGCAAAATGAGTTGCGTATCAACTCTTCAAGTCTAGAGAACCGTGGCGAGCTACAACCTTAGGAAGATCCTAGCCAGATCCCGCAGGCCCGACTGGATCTGGGGGGATTATGACGATGCCCAAAATTGACCTTACCCATGTGTCGCCTCCACATCAGCACAATAATAAATAAAGATAGAGAAAAGCCACCATCAAGGGCCAGAACCCCCTGTACCCAAGCTATATGAGCTCGGTCACCATCCTCCAACCCCTCTAGGTCAGCCTATACTTGGGATCAAACCTGCCCCTGCCCGACCCTATCGGTTGGCTCAAGTCCCTCTTGGACCAAACCTCTTATGCACGCAAGAATTTGAGCTGATCCCAGCTCGGCTATCTTCCCCGACCTCTGTTGTTCGGCCCAAACATAGACGGTTTAGCCAGTTTAGTTCGGGCCATCTAAGTCGGCCATAGTCCATCCTTAATCTTATTTCCCACATGTGTGATAATCAGATAAATATGGGAAGATCCTTATATTTAATACTCTGATTTAGACAGTCAAATATATCCATAATTATCTTTTAAAATTAAAGAGATTAAATCGTAATTATCTTTTCCTTAGGGAACACGAAATCCAAGCCCAACAAGCACAAGGCCCACGGTGCCTTAGGGAATAACTCTCCTCTATATAAACCATCCCTAAGGAACTACGAAGGCTTGATTCATATAGAGGCATTGGATACGTAGGCAGCTTGAGATACAGTTTCTCAATTCCTGTCTAAACCACCACCAAAACACCCTATCTCTTTTTATCGTTTTCATCGTGTTCTTGAAGCTTTGGCAGGTTTCCATTAGGAGAACAGCCCTGGATTTATCATCAATGATTTTTGGAATCATCATAAGACATTCCTTATAAGAAGGCCATTTCGGATATTCACTCCTACTGATAGGGTACGCAATTCCCGGACGACCAAACATGTATACTCTGCGTGCTTCAGTATCACACCCAATCACTACCGCATGATCACCCCGTGGCTAGAGGAAACCTCAATAGTGTTAAAGCATGACAATCCACACCGTGATGCCATTAAGACTCCGGTCTCAGGATAATTACACAACCGCCATATAGTGTGACACTTAATAAAGTAAGTGGGTCAGTCTAATGTACGCATTCTCTAATACACGTCCTTGCAGTCCAAGTGTCTCTACACTTCGATAGACGAGATCTATCCCTGCCCTTAAAGATAGAAGATATCTAATATGTGCTAGTCTAATCATACTATTAATGTCCCGATTAATAGCACTTATGACTAGAGATATTTAAGTATCAAACCTTTCAAAGTGAGTCTAGATCTCATCAACCATAATAACTATCATGGTCTCTCTTTCACAGTTTGACACTAAAGACGTTATCATATAACAATTCATAATTGGTTCTTTAAAAGAACAAATATATGACACCATAAAAGCCATTTATTATATATGTACAATCATAAAGAAATAGTAGAAATGATCTGACCGGTCAGATCCGGTCCAACCCGATTGGGTTTAGGACATTATTTCAACATAAACAGGATCAGATAAATGCCCATGAAGGAAGGCATTATGAATATCAACCTATCGATGAGACCAACCCCAAGAAATAGCAAGAGAGAGAAGCACATGAATCATGACCGGCTTGACAACCAGACTAAAAGTGTCAGTAAAATCAATGCCTTCAGCCTGTTGAAAACCCTTGGCCACAGGGCGAGCCTTGTGATGCTCAAAACGCCCATCTGCATGATGTTTAGTCCTGTAGACCCATTTATTACCAAAAATATTCATAGCATGAGTCGGAGGAACAAGGTCCCAAGTGTGATTGTGCAATAACGCAATAATTTCCTCTCTCATAGTATTACGCCAATTCTGATGTTTTGAAGCTTCGGTATAGGAGGTTGGGTCCAGGGAGTAGGTAGAAGATACAAGGGTTTTAGGAAGAGGATAGAGGATAAAGTCAGGCCGAGAGATAGGATTGAAGGAGTTGGTTTTGGTGCGAGTGACCATGATGTGGGTGGGAGCAAGTTGGTCTAGAGATGAGGCCAGAGAGGCTGAATCCGAAGTGGACGTATGAGAGATGGGTGGGGAAGGCTCGGGAGCAGGGGCCAGAAGGGGTACGGTCGGATTGAAAGGAACCGACATAGGATGAGGAAGTGGTGGGGGCAGGTAGAGAGATATATAGTGGCACAATGAGTGTATCCAGCATGGGTTTTGAAGGGGAGAGTGAATATGGGAAGACGGATTCGTCCAAGACCACGTGACGGGAAATGTAGATACGACCAAAGGCAAGGTCCAAGCATTTATAACCGTGTTGGGAAGGACAATATCCGAGAAAGACACAGGTCTTAGAGCGAAAATAGGTCTTATAGTGTTTGTACGGACAGAGATAGGGCCAACACACACACCCAAAGACCCGAAGAAATGTATAGTCAGGTGGCCGATGGTGGACAATTTCAAAGGGAGACTTATCATGGAGGAAATTAGTGGGAAGATGGTTGATGATGTAGGTGGCAATAATAAAGGCATCCTCCCAATAGGGAAGCGGAAGGTTGGACTGGGCAAGAAGAAAAAGGGCGACTTCAACAATTTGATAGTGGCAGTGCTCAATGGCACCAACTTGTTCGTGGGTGCGGGGACAGGAAAGACGATGCCGATGCCAAGAGAAGTAAGAAGAGTGGAGCACGACGATACTCACCACCCCAGTCAGTTTGGATAGATTTGAGTTTTGTGTTAAACTGGCGTTCAATCTGCGCAAGAAAGTTAGGAAAGATTGTTTCAACATCAGATTTAATTTTCAGGGGATAAATACACAAGTATTTGGTAAATTCATCTAGATTCCTAACGTAGTAGCGTGAACCATAAATTGAGGGTTCGGAACATGGGCCCTAGACATCAGAGTAAATCAGGTCTAAAGGACCAGTAGAGATAAAGTCAGAGGTGTATAACAAAAAGCGGTGATGTTAGGAACATTTTATTATGTTTTGATGATGGCCATACTAGCTGTTAAAGCAAGCCTGAAATAAGTTAGAATTCTCTGTATAAGTCTCTACTTAGAGTCTGACATGTATAAGTTAAGTCAGACAAGTATTGTACTAGTTGGTAGGACGGGAAAGTAAAATAGACATTCGGCAGAGTGAAGCCAGCCAAGCACATGCAGAGAAGCAATGAAGACTTAATGGTATGACTTATAACCAAGGAAGTCTGTGATGACCTTATATAAGTCTAAGTTATGTTTCAAGTGATAAAACTTAATGTTCAAATATGGTGTACACTGATCTCACCCAAATCAATGATCAGTGAAGTACAAAGATTCTCCTTTAACTGAAGAAATGAAGGAAACAGTGAGTCGGCAAAGTAAACTGACTTTCAGATGAGTGAAGACAAAACAGTGAAGGAAGATCTAAATGACAAAGTTAGATGAATCACTCGACCGTTCTGAGAATGGCAAAGTAAACCTTATCAAAACAGAATTGAAATATGATGAAGATTCAGAGGATCATACATTAAATGCACAATCAATAGAGGATCAATCAAGGATGGATTTTCTGCCAAACGTTTGAAGAAAAATCCAATCACTGAAATCAAGGAGAATATAATTAAGAGGGAATCAGGAATAAAATCAAGGATTATTCCCCTCATTAATATAGCCAACGGACAAAAATTCAAATCAAGGATATTCAAGGCTATAAATAGAAAGCATTGATAGACAGATAAAAATCACGATAAGAAAAAGAAAATCAAGCAGAAACTCTATCAATTTGGAAAGCCTTCTCTCTGAACTTACAAGGATTTATCTAGAGATCAACTTAAACATCAGAACTACAATTTAATATTCAGCACTGAGATTGATCAAGCAAGTTTGTGAATCTCATTCACAATAAACTGAAGCAACTGAATCAGAAGTCATCTGAGAGGGAGTTGTGTTTGTCATAGCTGCTGAAGGATTTGATCTCAAGGAGCAGTGAAAGAGACTGAATCACTGAAGCTGTTGTAGTCAAGGAGTGATAGTCTTGTAGATTTTGAAGCTTGGGAAGTCAAGGACAATCTTACTATTGTATCCATGAAAACAATAGTGAATTCCTCCAATCATCACATGAGAAGAGTGGATTAAGGGATTACACCACCCTGAACCACTATAAGCCTTGTGTCAATTTACCTTCTGCAATTTACTTCACTGCACTCATTTAAATTTGCCTAGATTATAATCTATATCTGTGATTGTCTAAACTACTTTGAAACAACATAGTAAGAAGGGACTTATCCGCTGCCCAAAAGCTTTTAAACATAAGAAAAGTTTTTGAAACTCCACTATAGTCATTCACCCCCCTGACTATAGTTTTACCATTCTCTGGGACCAACAATTGGTATCGGAGCAAGTGTTCTAGTATCGAACCTGCTCGAGATCTAATTTCAGTAACAAGGAGATCACATATTTTCAAAGTAGTTTTCAAATCTGAGTTTTATATTCATTCACATATAGATCTCTTATTTGTACTTATGGATTCCTCAAACTTTATGTCAAAAGTACTGCTTTCAATGTTAACAATTTTGATGAATATAAAATAAGAATGTTGTCTCATCTTGCAAAGAACTCATGAGAGAGATCTTTGGATGTAATTAATGATGGCCCAATCACAATCATGATTGTGGTAACACAGAGCAGATCAAGGAAAGGAAGTAGACAAACCCAAGAAAGATTGGACCAAGGATGATAGGAGAAGAGCAAATCTAGACTTTGTTGCAAATGATATGATTTTAAAGACTCTAGACAGCAACATGTTCATGAGAATTAAAGATCAAACACAAAGAAAGGGAGATGTGGGACAAACCGCACTTTATTAAATGAAGGATCTCAAGCGATCAAAGAAAACAATTTATCTCATTGCAAAATAGAAATTTGAAAACTTCAAAATAAAGACTGGTGAATCCATTGATCAAATGGACAACAGATTCTCAAGCATCATCAGGGAACTGCAACAGCTTGGACACACATACCTCCAGAAAGAAGTATGTTTGAAGATCTTGAGAGGTTTACTTGAAAGATGGAAGATCATAACTTCAGTAATCAGAGGAACAACAAATCTTGCAAACACTAACACCCTGACCCTGATGTCCCAACTGAAAGCTCATGAATTCGAATTGAACGGTGAAGATGGTGCTCCGACAGAGACACAAAGAGCCAGTGCACTGATAGCACCCCAGCAAAGTAACTTGGCTGATTGTATCAGCAAAGAGACACTTGAACTTAAAGAACATGTAGCTTTATTAGTTAAACGTTTTGACAGGTTTAGCAAAAAGAAGCCATTCAAAGGAAACTCATCATCAAACAAGAGGTCAAACAAAGACATGAAGAAGAAAGATGAAGAATACAGGTGCTTCAACTGCAACAAGAAAGGCACTTCAAGGCTGATTGTCCTGAAGAAAATGATAAAGATGATGAAAAGAAGAAATACAAAGCATCTGAAAAGAGGAAAGGCAAGAAGGCACTCAAGGCTGAATCTAGTAGTGAAAAGAATAAGGAATCATCTGGTAATGACTCAGATGACAGTGATGAAGAAGACAGCTCAGACAATGAAAAAGCATGTCTATGCCTCATGACCAAAGAATTAGATGAAGATGAAGGTGATAGCTCAGACACTGAGAAAACAAACCCATGTCTAATGGCCAAAGAATCATATGAAACTGATGTAACATCTAGCTCTTACTCTTCATCAAATGCATCCATATCTGACACTGCACAATCTCCTATTCTCCCATTAGATCCAGCAGACCTAGTCCAAAATCTCATGACTAAATTTGATGAAATTGAGATGAATAATGAAATTCTAGAAAAGGAATGCAAGGATCTAAGAAAGGAAAATAAACGATTAAGGAAAGAACTGGATAAAACAAAAGCTGAGCTAACTAGTAAGGACACCTACTCAAATGATCAACAAACAACAGAGGTTCATACATCTGTTGTTGACAGATCAGTTGAGAAAATCCCCCTATTAGTTAAGATCACTAATGAACCAGATTACAAACCCTCAAAAAGGTTTGGATCTAGATCTGGTCTTGGCTACAACAATCAGGATGAGAGTAGAAACAATGGTCAACACAATTCTGAATCAAGGACTAACATTGAACCAAAATTCAGAAAGGGACAGACCATAGTTTCAACCACTCATCCTGTACCGGTGAAGTCAAAACCCAGTGCAGTAAAACAGCAGACTAAATCATCAATCCAGTCAGCCAAAAACAAGGAATTTCTGAAAGGTATAGGAAGACTTTATCCTTCAGAGGATGATTGGAATGTTGCACCTCCAAAATACAAGAAGAAACCATTCCATGATATGCAGCATGTGTTTAAGAAAAATCAATCTAGGTATGTTCCTAGACACATGAAGCAACATAGGTTTCCTGCTGCGTATTGGAAAGTGAAGAAGGATGCAAATGCACCAAAAAGTAGAGAAAAGTATCAGAATACCTTCAGTAGAAATACTAGAAGCTATTCTGCCATGCATTATATATATGAACTTGATGACTTTAACTATCCAAAAAGAAGAACATTTGGATATACACTTGGAGTAGGAGGCATGACTGCTAACAAGTATGGACCCAAATAGTGTTGGGTACCTAAACTTAACTAATTTGTTTTGTAGGATGTCTGGTATATAGACAGTGGATGTTCTAGACACATGACAGGAAACATGAGATGACTCACTGACTTCAAAGCTTTTGATGGACCCAAATTTACATTTGGAGGCAAAGAAACCCCTGGCAAGATTAAGAGGGAAGGCACAATGCTCAAGAACAATCTGAAGATTCAAAATGTGGCATATGTCAAGGGACTTAATTTCAATCTAATGAGCATCAACCAATTTTGTGACAAAGGCTACAATGTGCACTTCAACAAGGAAAGATGCAAAGTCATTCACCGCCAAACCAACACAGTAGTACTTGCAGGAAGAAGAAAAGATAACATGTATGTAGTGGATTGGGAAACAGCAAAGGCAGAAACATGTTTGTTTGTCAAAAGCAAACAATCAACTAGCTGGATCTGGCATAGAAGATTAAATCACCTAAATTTCAAGACCATCAACAAATTATCAAAGAGCAAGTTAGTTGAAGGCCTGCCAGAGATCACATTCAAGAAAGAAAGTCTATGTGATGCATGTCAGAAAGGGAAACAAATCAAAAGTTCATTCAAGTCAAAACCCTATCAATCAACAACAAGAATTCTACATCTGTTGCATATGGACCTGTTTGGACCAGTCACACCAGTAAGTGTAAGTGGTAAGAAATACACCCTAGTAGTTATGGATGACTACTCAAAATACACCTGGACCATTTTCATGAACAAGAATAAAGAGACTCAAAAGGCTGCCAGATTTGTTGAGAAGACTCCAAAATGAGAAAGAACTGAAAATTATCAAGATTAGATCAGATAGTGTAATATCCCGAAATTTTGACTTCCTAATTAATTAGTAAAAGATCTAGTTATTTGGAAATTATGGGATTTATTAATTGTACGGAGAGATTTAGTAATAATTAAAAAGGAGTTTTAATCACTTAATAAAAGGATTTTCTCCCCTTTTCTCCCTGATTTTCCCCAAAACAGAAATTTTCAGCCGAAAACCCCCCTTGCCGCCGACCCCCTTGTAAGGAAGAAGGAGAGGAAAAAAAAAATCTCTCCTTGGTGTTTAGGAATTCGTCATCGGTGATCGTTGTTTTCTTTTTATAGATTCGGACTTCGTGGAGGAGCGATTTTAGCTCGATAGCAGAGGGTTCTCAAGAAACGCAGCTTAACCGGTAAGAACATTTCTATGTTTTGTGCTCCGTTTGGATATTTGGCTTTGTTGTGTATGGATAGTGGTGTGTTTTTGCGTTGGTTGAAACCTATAGTTGATGTGATGTTTTTGTATGGAGTTTCTGGGCTTAGAGTGTTGTTTTGCTGCTGTGTTGTGGAGAAACGGCTCGAAAATCGCGTGAGAGTCTGTTAGGGTTCTAGTCGAAACCCAGGTTGGACGAAAGTCTGATTCATGCGGACGGGCGTCGCCTCGAAATACATTTCGACGGGCGTCTGGATTAATCGGGCGGGCGTGCTGGGTGTTAAATTTGATTCGAGATGTAACGCTTCCGAGTGGGCGGGCGTGCAGGTTAAGGGACGGGCGTCTGGGTTACTGGACGGGCGTCTGGTTTACCTGGGCGGGCGTCTGAGGGGTTGTTTACATTCAGATCTAACTCGATGTGTTGGGCGGGCTTCGATGGTTTGGACGGGCGTCCGTGAGAGTCTTTGGACGGGCGTCCGGCCTTCCAAACGGGCGTCCGATCTATATTGTTTCGCCGTTGTGGGTTGTTGGCTAGTCTTACGAACATGTTCGATGGGTTATGCTTTGGTGAGTTAAGAGTTTTGGTGTCTTGGTGAGATTCGGATTTTGGGCATCGAGTTCGTAGACCCGTAGTGGTTGGGCCGATAGGGTAGCACCCAAAGCCGGGAACCCGTGAAGGTTTCCTTACGACTTCAAAGTCCTTAGTGTACTTGGGGAGTTGCGCATGGTGTGGTCGGGCCGATAGGGTAGCACCCGGCCGGGAACCCGGAAGGTTTCCTTGCACCCCAAACGTGGTGGTCCACCTGGTTATGGTACCATTGGGTGACCTCTAGGATCCTCCTCTCTAGGGCTTTACCCTTTTGAGGGATGTGCATATTCGGGACCTTTAGGTGGGTAGTTGTGAAGTATAGTGTCCGTTATGGTTGGTCGTAACTTTTATTGATTGGTTGGGTCTTGCATAAATTGGGGGTACCCTTCATGGGTTGGCTTTACCTTATGTACACTAGATTTATTCTTACTCAACTTTGTAGTTGACGGTTTGTACTTTCGTTTGACCCTGCTATGATCCATTTATGGGGAGCAGATTCTTAGCAGGTATTCTACGGATGTTTGCTTGTTGCTGGGATGTCGTGGGGTTTGAGAACCACGTAGTCGCAGTCACATGTCGTCTACATTTTTTGAAATTTTCAATTTTATAGATTTTGACGTTCCGCATAATTTCATTTACTTCAGGATATTTGTACTCACTTTAATACTTTCTCTCAAAATAATGAATGGTGAATGTTTATCTTCTTTCTGCTGTGGAATGTTGAATGTTACCGCCACGATCGTGGTGTCGTAATGAGTGGCACTACAAAGGACCAATACCGCGGCCGACGGATTGGGAACCGGGTGTTACAAAGTGGTATCAGAGAAAGGTTCGACTCCAGGACCACCACCTAAAATGAACCTTAAGAATAAGTTCACTAAAATGAGCACAGTGAGGATGTGTGGGGTAGGTATTGAGTCCTATGTAGGGAAGGTACGGTGAGTTCTGATGTATGTGAAAATATGGCGCATGTTACAATTTATTTTTGGACAAGATAAGTGTTAGTATATGTGAAATATTCTCGTGGCATGATATAGGTGATAATTGAATATATGATTGTTTACTTTTGTATTTTTAGCTATGCCTCCTAGGAATGAAAATGAGAGGACCAAATGATTGATCGCTTGGTTAAGATGAATCAAGACTGATTCAGAGGTCAACAAGGCGACAGAGGATCGTTCTCGGGTCGACCACCGGCATGACTAGGGCCGTGAGTCACAGAGGCCTAGTCGAAGACGATGGTAAGGGAGATCCTAAGGGACTCGAGCGGTGGATTAGGGAGTTTGAGAAAATCTTCGCCACTCTAGGTCGTCCAGAGGAACCGAAGGTCGACCAAGCCGCTTTCTACTTGGTTGATGTGGCTGATTTGTGGTGGGGTGCTAACAAAGATCGGTTGGCTCGGCATCAGTAAATGAGCAAGGGGAAACGGTATTGGTACCACCGAATCGGACTGAGTTTAAGCGGAGCCGAGGCGTGAATTCTTTCCGAATCTAAGAGGAAAGAGTCATGGTCGAGTTCGATAATTGCCGGCGGGGGATATGACTGCTTCAAGAATACTACGAAGTTTGTCGACTTGGCGCTTTATGCATCCGAGCTAGTGCCGATCAAGAGGCCAAGATGGTGAAGTTTGAGCAACACTTAGATTTAGCGATCCGGGATCGTATGGGTGCAAGCGTGGGCTTCACGAGCTTAAAAGAGATGTGTGAAGTAGCATGCAACATTGAGAGGATCCGGAGAGAGGTTAAAGCGGCGTATGCTACTAACAAGAGGAAGAGTGTCTCCGAGGACAATCGGGGCAAAGCAAAGCGGAGCAATTCCGAAACCCACCAAGACGACCGTCCCTTTTCGGAAAATTCCCACCTTACCAGGGGCCGTGGTGGTCACCCCGGTGAGAGGTAACCCCAGGGGTTTAGTCGGCGCCACGGTTATCATTGCAAGCGGTGCCGGAGAAATCATCCGGTATCGATTGTTCGGTCGCGCAGTTCGATGTCACAATTGTGGGAAGTTTGGACATAGACGGTATGAGTGCTTTACGGCTCCCACACTGCCGGGTCGGCATCGTTACGGAAAGCAACATGGGTGGGACTCCAGGGAGCAACACGGGGAACATGGGTAGGGGTAACCAAAGAAAGCAGAGTGGTACTCCCGCACGAGCCGACAGGGGTGCACCCACGCCACCGGTGGAAACAGTAAACCGACCATCGTGGTCGGCCCAAAGACAGATACGGGGGCCGAAAATCGGGATCGGGAGATTATTTGCACTGGGCAGAGAGGAGGCCGAACAGAGCAACCATGTAGTGACGGGTAATTTTCTGGTTAACTCATTCTTATCCTATGTACTTTTTGATTCGGGTGCATCATGTTCCTTTGTAGCAAGTTCGCATGTTTTGAGGTTAGGTCTAGTTACATCTGAGGTAATTGACAGCAAATTTATGCAACCATCAGGAGAGTTAGTACCATGTTCTAAGTTTTATAGAGATGTACCATTAATGATTTTGGGAGTCAACTTGTCGGTTGACTTGATCGAGTTCCCTCTCGAGAACTTCGACGTTATTTTGGGTATGGATTGGTTGAACCGGCATAAAGCCAAAATTGACTGTGAGCAGAAGAAGGTGACTTTGAGAGGTCCTAAAGGGGTGCGAGTATCTTACAAGGGATTTGTGGATGAACCTAATGTGAAGATTATTCCGGTGATGACTTTGAGATCTCTCGTCGAGAAAGGGTACCCGTTGTTTATGTGTCACGTACATGATGTAAGCACGGGGGATCCTAAACTAACGGATATTGATGTAGTCCGTGATTTTGAGGATGTATTCCCGGATGAGATACCAGGTATGCCACCCCAGAGGGAGGTAGAGTTTGCAGTGGAGTTGATGCCCGGACCAGACCGATATCGAAAGCACCATATCGTATGGCACCTAAAGAATTAGCGGAACTGAAGGTACAATTGGAAGAACTGCTCGATAAGGGGTACATCCGACCGAGTGTGTCACCGTGGGGAGCACCGGTGTTGTTTGTGAAGAAGAAGGATGGTAGTATGCGGCTGTGTATTGATTACCGGGAGCTGAACAATGTCACAGTGAAGAACAAGTATCCGTTACCAAGGATCGATGACTTGTTCGATCAGCTACGGGGGGCAGGTATTTTCTCGAAGATTGATTTGCGATCTGGGTATCACCAACTCAGGGTAGCAGATGCGGATATCCCAAAGACCGCATTTCGTACCAGGTACGGACATTATGAGTTCACGGTCATGCCTTTCGGATTGACCAACGCACCAGCAGTTTTCATGGATCTGATGAACCGTGTATTCAGACCCTACTTGGACCAGATTGTAGTAGTCTTTATTGACGACATCCTGGTCTACTCTAAGACTAAGGAAAAACATGCCGAGAACTGAGGCTCAGACATGATTTTACGGGAGAAACAATCAGACGCGAAATTGTCGAAATGTGAATTCGGTTTGGAGCGAGTGGCATTCTTGGGGCATGTTGTCTCGAAAACGGTGTATCCGCTGACCCGAGCAAGATAGAGGTTTGTGATTTAGATGGCCAACACCTAAGAATGTTGCGGAAATTTGAAGCTTCTTGGGTTTGGCTGGATATTACCGAAGATTTGTAAAAGACTTTTCCAAGATTGCAAGGCCGATGACTGCATTAATGAAGAAAGAGAACCGGTTTAAGTGGGATGAAAAATGTGAGGGGTTCCTAACCGCTTAAGGAACGGTTGACTACAGCTCCTATTTTAGCACTATCGAGAGGTAATGAGGACATTGAGGTTTATACCGATCGTCGAAGAATGGTCCAGGTTGCATCGATGCAACGGAGGCGAGTGATTGCGTATGCATCGAGGCAGCTGAAACCATATGAGAGTAACTACCCGACTCACGACTTAGAGTTGGCAGCTGTGGTTTTCGCATTGAAGATATGGCGACACTATTTGTATGGAGTAACTTTCAAGGTGTTTTCAGATCACAAGAGTCTGAAGTACATATTCACACAGAAGGAGCTCAATATGCGTCAGAGGCGTTGGTTGGAGTTAATTAAAGATTATGACATGGAAATTCAATACCACGAAGGGAAGGCCAATGAGCGGCGGACGCTTTGAGTCGGAAGTCGATTCATTCCTTGTGCGAGGAGGTAGCACGGATCGATTACGAGAAGAGTTGGACCGTATGGATATTTGTGTCATCCGTAAGCGCGAGATAAAAGCGACTTCGCCTTGCAACCCGAGTTGTATCGTCAAATCCGGGTGAGACAAGTGGGCGACAAAGTAATTGAGGCAAAGAAGGCCAAGATTGGTACAGATGGAGCGGCTGATTTTACGTTACACGAGGATGGTAGTATCCGGTTTAAGGGTCGGTGGTGTGTACCAGCCGACGAAGAACTTAAGAGGCGGATATTGAGTGAAGCTCATAGTACGCCTTATTCGGTTCACCCGGGAGGAGACAAACTGTATAAAGATCTCAGGAAAACCTTTTGGTGGCCCAATATGTAACGCGAGGTAGCAAAATTTGTGTCAAAGTGCTTGACTTGTCAGAAGATCAAGATTGAACATCGGCGGCCACAGGGTATGCTGCAGCCGTTGGATGTGCCGGTTTGGAAGTGGGATTCCATCTCCATGGATTTCGTATGCGGATTACCGAGGAGCCCTAAAGGGAATAACATGATTTGGGTCGTTGTGGATAGACTGACCAAAGCGGCGCATTTCATTCCGATGAAAGACACTTGGAGTAAGACGGAGTTGGCTATGGCGTACCGGAGAAATATTGTGAGACTACATGGTATACCCAAAGAAGATTGTGTCGAGATAGAGATGCGAGATTCATATCTCGGTTTTGGCAGAGAGCTACAGCAGCTTTTTGGGGACGGAGCTACGAATGAGTACAATTTTTCACCTCACTACCGATGGTCGACGGGAGAGGACCATACAAACCTTGGAAGACATGCCGAGGGCATGTGTGTTAGAATTCAAAGGCTCTTGGGAGGAAAAGCTCGATCTTATCGAATTTTCATACAACAACAGCTACCATGCCAGTATTAAGATGGCACCTTTTGAGGCACTTTATGGTAGGAAGTGCAAGAGTCCGGTTTGTTGGGACGATTCGTCCGAGGCAGCGATTTTGGGACCGCAGATGATCGAAGATACGATTAAACAGTGCTAGATAATCCGAGAAAAGATGAAGGCTGCCCAAGATAGGCAGAAGAGTTATGCAGACTTACACCGCCGGGATATTGAGTTCGCCGTGGGCGATAAAGTATTGCTACGAGTATCACCAACCGAGGAGTAATGCTTTTTGGCAAAAGGGGAAGTTGAGTCCTGGTATGTGGGGCCATATGAGGTCTTGGACCGCATAGGTGAAGTGGCATATCGACTAGCTTTGCCACCGGCGTTGGATAAAGTGCATAACGTGTTTCATGTATCTCAATTGCGCAAGTACGTGAGTGATCCTTCTCACGTGATCGAACCGGAGGTGGTTGAGTTAGATCAGTCCTTGACTTACAAGGAGGTACCGGTGCAGATATTAGATACAAAGGTACGGAAAACAAGAGGACGTGAAGTTAGCATCGTCAAGGTCTTATGGTCTAACCACGCCACCGAGGAGGCGACATGGGAAGCTGAGGATTCTATGCGACAAAAGTACCCACATTTGTTCTCTTAAGGTATGCAATTCTCAAGTCTTGTACGTTTAATCCTTTCGCTTATCTTCGGGGACAAAGGGTGTCTTAAGGGGGGTGGATCAACGCCCGGTACGAACCTGAACTTCGAGGACGAAGTTTTGTCTTAAGGGGGGAAGGATGTAATATCCCGAAATTTTGACTTCCTAATTAATTATTAAAAGATCTAGTTATTTGGAAATTATGGGATTTATTAATTGTACGGAGAGATTTAGTAATAATTAAAAAGGAGTTTTAATCACTTAATAAAAGGATTTTCACCCCTTTTCTCCCTGATTTTCCCCAAAACAGAAATTTTCAGCCGAAAAACCCCTTTCCGCCGACCCCCCTTGTAAGGAAGAATGAGAGGAAAAAAAAAATCTCTCCTTGGTGTTTAGGAATTCGTCATCGGTGATCGCTGTTTTCATTTTATAGATTCGGACTTCGTGGAGGAGCGATTTTAGCTCGATAGCAGAGGGTTCTCAAGAAACGCAGCTTAACCGGTAAGAACATTTCTATGTTTTGTGCTCCGTTTGGATACTTGGCTTTGTTGTGTATGGATAGTGGTGTGTTTTTGCGTTGGTTGAAACCTATAGTTGATGTGATGTTTTTGTATGGAGTTTCTGGGCTTAGAGTGTTGTTTTGCTGCTGTGTTGTGGAGAAACGGCTCAGAAATCGCGTAGAGAGCTGTTAGGGTTCTAGTCGAAACCCAGGTTGGACGAGTGTCTCGATTCATGCGGACGGGCGCCCGCCTGGGTACATTTCGACGGGCGTATGGATTAGCCGGACGGGCGCCCAGGTGTTAAATTTGATTCGAGATGTAACAGCTTCCGTGGACGGGCGCCTGGTTAAGGGGACGGGCGTCTGGTTACCTGGACGGGTGTCTCGAGGGTTGTTTTACATTCGGATCTAACTCGATGTGTTGGACGGGCGTCCGATGGTTTGGACGGGCGTCCAATAGAGTCTTTGGACGGGCGCCCATCCTATATTGTTTCGCCGTTGTGGGTTGTTGGCTAGTCTTACGAACATGTTCAGTGGGTTATGCTTTGGTGAGTTAAGAGTTTTGGTGTCTTGGTGAGATTCGGATTTTGGGCATCAAAGTTCGTAGACCCATAGTGGTTGGGCCGGATAGGGTAGCACCCGAAGCCGGGAACCCGGGAAGGTTTCCTTACGACTTCAGTGTCCTTAGTGTACTTGGGGAGTTGCGGACAGTGGTGTGGTCGGGCCGGATAGGGTAGCACCCGAAGCCGGGAACCCGGGAAGGTTTCCTTGCACCCCAGTACGTGGTGGTCCACCTGGTTATGGTACCATTGGGTGACCTCTAGGATCCTCCTCCCTAGGGCTTTACCCTTTTGAGGGATGTGCACATTCGGGACCTTTAGGTGGGTAGTTGTTAAGTATGGTGTCCGTTATGGTTGGTCGTAACTTTTATTGATTGGTTGGGTCCTGCATAAATTGGGGGTACCCTTCATGGGTTGGCTTTACCTTATGTACACTAGTTTTATTCTTACTCAACTTTGTAGTTGACGGTTTGTACTTTCGTTTGACCCTGCTATGATCCATTTATGGGGAGCAGATTCTTAGAAGGTATTCATACGGATGTTTGCTTGTTGCTGGGATGTCGTGGGGTTTGAGAGCCACGTAGTCGCAGTCACATGTCGTCTACATTATTTGAAATTTTCAATTTTAAAGATTTTGACGTTCCGCATAATTTCATTTACTTCAGGATATTTGTACTCACTTTAATACTTTCTCTCAAAATAATGAATGGTGAATGTTTATCTTCTTTCTGCTGTGGAATGTTGAATGTTACCGCCACAACTGTGTGTCGTGATGAGTGGCACTACAGTGACCAATACCGGCGGCCGACGGGATTGGGAACCGGGGTGTTACAGATAGAGGCACTTAATTTCTTAATGCATAACCTATTGTGAAGAAAATGGAGTACTACACCAATTATCTGCAGCAGGAACCCCACAGCAAAATGGTGTAGTAGAAAGAAGAAACAGAACTCTCGAAGAAGCAGTCAGAACAATGATTGCAGAAGCATGCTTGCCAAAGAGATTTTGGGTCAAGCAAAGAAACACGTAATGCCATACACAAAGCAGATCAATTATCAACAAACATCATAGAAAGACTCCATATGAAATATGGAATGGTAGAAAACCTAATATCTCATATTTGCATATGTTTGGATCAAAATGTTTTGTTTTGAACAGGAATCAGCTGCATGCCTTTGATGAAAAGGTCATTGAAGCAATCTTTATGGGATAGTCGACACCAAAGAAAGCATTCAGAGTACTCAACAAAAGAACATTGGTGATTGAAGAATCAATACATGTAGTCTTTGATGAACCAAATACAAATGGTGAAAGTCTTCAAGAACAAGAAGAAGAAGCAAAGACAAAGGCAAGTGTATATGAATACAACAAGACAAAGAACTATCCTCGCATCACAATTTTGGAAATCAAGATGAGCCACAAGTCATTACAATCAAGAAGCACCGAATCTGGAAGCACATGCAGAACTCTGGTCGCAGAAGCACCGAGTGAAAAAAAAAACTTCAACTCCGACCTAAATTGGCTAAGAGATCATCCTCAAGAACAAGTTATTGGAGACATTCACACAGAGTGAGAAGCGAAAGACAACTGGAGCATATATTAACATGTTTTCTATCACAAGTGGAACCCAAGACAATAGATGATGCAATTCAAGATGCAGATCGGATCACAAACCATGCAAGAAGAACTAATCGAATTTGAAAGAAATGAAGTCTGGGAACTTATTGATAGACCAGAAACAGCCAACATCATTGGAACAAAATGGGTATTCAGAAACAAGATGGATGAGCAAGGAACAGTTGTCAGAAACAAAGCAAGGCTAGTTGCAAAAGGCTATTCTCAAGCAGAAGGATTAGATTATGATGAAACATTTGCACCAGTAGCAAGATTGGAGGCAATTAGACTCTTTCTAGCTTTTGCTGCACACAATGATTTCAAAGTCTATCAAATGGATGTCAAGAGTGCATTTCTGAATGGAATTTTGGAAGAAGAAGTATATGTGGAACAACCCCCTGGATTCCAACTCAAAGGAAAAGAAGACAAAGTATACAAACTAAAGAAAGCTCTTTATGGATTTAAACAGGCACCCACAGCCTGGTATGAAACACTATCTGAATTTTTGATCAAGAATGGATTCAACAAGGGAATTATAGATAATACTCTATTCAAATTAGAGGAAGGAACAAGCACATTGCTAGTACAAATCTATGTTGATGACATCATCTTTGGATCAGAGGATGAAAAGCTGTGTGAGAAATTTGCAAACCTGATGAAGAGCAAATTTCAGATGAGAATGATGGGAGAATTAAATTATTTTCTAGGACTTCAAGTAAAGCAAATGAAGGATGGTATTTTCATTAGTCAAGCCAAGTATACAAAAGACTTAATACACAAGTATGGTATGGATACAAGTGGCACAACAGATACACCAATTTGTGCAAGAGTCATTCTTGGAAAAGATGAAACTGGAAAGGATGTTGATTAGAAAATGTATAGAGGAATCATTGGATCCCTACTATACTTAACTGCAAGAAGACCTGATATAGCAATTGCAGTAGGAGTATGTGCAAGATTTCAAGCTCAACCAAAAGAATCACTTCTTCTAGCAGCCAAAAGAATAATCAAATACTTGAAAATACTATTAATATAGGAATTTGGTATCCAAAAGATGGAGGATTCAGCTTGATATCATATTCAGACCCTGACTATGCTGGATGCAAGATAAATAGAAAAAGTACATCTAGAACATGCCAAATGCTAGGCATAAGACTAGTCTCTTGGTTTAGTAAAAAGCAAAACTCCATATCTACATCAACAGCTGAAGCATAATATATAGCAGCAAGCAGTTGTTGTGTATAAGTACTTTGGATTAAACAACATCTGAGGGATTATGGAGTGGAGGAGAAAACAATCCCAATCATGTGTGACAACACAAGTGCAATATCTATTACTGAAAATCAAGTGTTGCATTCAAGAACAAAGCACATTGATGTGAGACATCATTTTATCAGAGATCATGTTGAAAAAGGAGATGTCATCATAAAATACATACCCACTGAAGATCAATTGGCTGACATCTTTACTAAACCACTCAGTCATGAAAGATTTGGTATGTTGAGAACTGAGTTAGGAATGACTGAAATCGATTAAGTACCAAAGAGCTGCTAACTGAAGTAATCGGCTAAGTGACTTCATCAGCTGTTTAAACCTTTGCCGTTACAGGGGATGTAGTAGGTAAGGCACTGGTATCCAGCGAAGTTGGCTTAACTGATTGTTAGGAACAGGCAAGTAAAGCAGCTCAGTGAAAGAGTCACTACATCGGCTAAGTGGCCAGCCAAGGCACTTCTCCGAAATGAAGATTTGAGTCATGGGCAAATAATAGTGTGAACAAAATCAAGTTTTATACACGTGGAGAATAAAGGAGTTATGGAAGATTATTCTGTGGATAATTACACATGTGGAGATCAACTTATAATCATGAAGGTAACTATATTATTTTTTCGTATTACAAACGCCTCGATTCCCGGGCTCTATCATTACTTACCACAATCCACTCCCCCACTTCACTCGAATATCGTGATTTACATACAAAAAATCACGCCATTATGTCATAAAATCCTTCCATATTCAAACCATGTTCACACTACCCAAATCATCATATATAAACGATTCTTAGACATTTTCAGAAATCTTTACACTCTTTTGCAAATTACAAACCCTACTTTTGATTCTATCTGAAAACTAGAAGTGTTCTTTTCTAAACATCAATCACATAACAATGGCTTCATCCTCCTCAAACACCCAAGCTAAGTATGAAAAATCGACACATCGGATCGTTCTTCCAAGAAGAACACTACTTAAATTTGCGGAAATGATGAAGAACCAAAACGATTGGCAACTGGATGCAAAAGCCTAAAACTATCAACCTTTCTAAATCCTCCAATAACCGAGTATGCTATGAAAGTCTAATCTCCTTCTGGAAATCTGCAAAATACGTCTCTGGGCTCCTCTTTGAAGAAGCGACGATTTAATCGAAGAAGACAAGATCGTTGCATCTATCAATGGCACGTATGGCCATTACGTAAAAGGTAATTCAAAATACCTCAAACTTTCAAACAAAGGGCAATGCAAAGCGCCCTGGTGACACGAAACCTAGATGAATTCTCACGTAACCATCGCCAAAACGGCTAACCCAGGGGACTAAGAAGGTCAATTGTCTTAGATCCGCTTTAAAGAAACCATTCAAAGAGTTCGATTGCTCTAATTGGCAAAAGCATTGAAGGAAGTTGGGAGCAAATAACGCCATGACAGAAATCAGAATGCGGCTAATGGGAATCATCTATAACAATCTGGAGTTCAATTGGGCAAAGCACTTCTTTCTAGAATCAAAGAACAAATTCAAAGTGAAGTAAAAGCGTCCACAAACGGGACAACAGAAGTAAAGACGAAGAAAGGACAATTCTGGGTGAAAAAGTCATATGGGATTCAGTTACATTATCTGATGCAATGTCTCAAAGTCCTTGTTGTACAACTTCACAAATTGCATGAGTCCAAGGTCATGTTTACCTATGTTAAACAGCAAAAGCAAGCCGGATGAGGGAAGAGAAAGAAAACCACAACTCATCCCTCCGGTCAAAGAAAAAAGCAAAAGGTTCCACGCAATCTGGAAAAGGCGGCCTTTGGAAAATTAATCGATGAAGAAGAAAAAGAGGATTCTAATGTTAAGGCAGAACAACAACAAGAAGAAAATGAAAGTGAGGATGAACAACCTCCAAATGAGGAAGTTACAGGAGACACTGGAGATGATGAGGAATCTCTAGAAGAACCTGGACAAATGTCTACAAACGATATTGATGATCGAATTGAAGAATATCTTGAGTGGAAAGAAGGTGATTCCAGAAATCAGCTTCTAGATTCGGAACGCATGCTTGCTGAGGAGGCATGGCTCTTTCACTTTCTGGGAATCACCACTCTGGTTGGTGTACTTGATGAATCTCCTCTCTAGGACATGGTTAATGCAGCAAAGGCAAACCTGCCGCAGATCTCTGACAGAAACAGTGATGGCCCGAAAGATGATGGAGATGGTGATGATAATACTGATCAAGATGATGGAGATGATCAGGATGACAATGATAATGATGATCATCATACTGATGATCATGACAAACAAGGAGAAGAGATTACTCCTACACCGGATGCAATTGATGATAACATTCCTCTAAGAACTTTTCTACAGTCACATGCATCTAACAAGTCAAAAACACCAACTAAGACCACCACTCAACCACTATCTGCTGCAACTCCAGCTGATAGCACAAACATAGTGGACACTGGCTCAGCTGCTGCCATTCCAGTCAAGGCCATCCCCAGCACAGAGCAAGGGGGAATAGCAGCTCAAGCTACACCAACATACACATCTACCCAAATTCTTGACGATTTGGATGACAATGTAGATGTGACTCAGCATCAAGACAGAGGACATCAAACAGACCCAGAACTAGCTGACATCCGGCACAAACTCTCTCAGCTGGCCACTGGTATCTCAAATGAAACCTTTGAAAAAGTAGCAGATCTGCTGGCAGAAGAATTACAGCAGCAAGCCATGCACCTCAGATCCATGACTTCGGCATGCAACGACAAAAGCTACTCCATTGAGCGAAAATTTGAGGCCATTGCTGAATACATTAAGGCACAAAACATTGTTTTGCAATGCCAAGGAGATCTGATGAGACAACTCAACATTAACATCACAAACAATCTTGCACGTCTCAGGCAACACATTTCTCAGGAAAATGACTCTATGGCAGTGGCATTTGGCACAAGATCCCACAGTGTCACTGAGAAACTGACCAGTCATGACAATAGATTCACTTCCATTGAATCAAAGGTGGACTCTCTGATTGGAACGGCAGAGGCCACAAATAGCATTTTACTCCAGCAGAGGGATGATGCTGCCAAAAAAGGGGAAAATCAGGATAAGCCTGAAGGATCAACTATTAGACCCCCCCAACTTCACTGAAGAACAATTGAGAACAAGGGACAGAGAAATCAAAATCAGAAATGAAGAAGAAGAACAGCAAAGGAGGGCTAGAGAAGAAAGAGAAAAATCCCTAAATGAACCTTGCATTGGATTTCCTCATCCCATGCAAAGAAGAGATGATGATAGAGATAGATCCGGCAAACAGCAAAGACCTGGATCTAGCCAGCAAAGAGGATCAGCAAGTCAACACAGACTTAGCACCAGAGGAAACACCAGCAGAGACAGCAGCAGCTCCAGATACACTGGGGAGCGTAGAACGTTCACTGCCCACAGAGGAGAAGCAGAATATGAAGCAGATGTCCTGGACCATGTAAAAGAGTTTTTCAGAGTACAGGAAGGACTTTACTCTCATTTTTCACAAGATGAAGCATGGTCTGATTGGCTAAGCTATCAGGATGAAATGATGAGAACTGATATGGTCAAACTCTACAATAATGTCAAGAGAGAGATTGCACTCCTAAAACAAACCAACAGCAAACCAAGTTCAGCCATACCACTTTCTGCAAAAGGACCAGTAGACTTGCCAATTGAACAACAAGATGACTTCAACTATATGGTAAAATTCTTCAATCCTATAGGAAGAATGGACAAACAGGAGCAGTGGAGTCTCTACAAAAGTCTCACGTTTGCTGACTCACATATTGATGAAGCTAGGGAGAGACTTGAGAAGAACTTTGGAGAACCTAGGGCAAATGAGACTATGCCAGATTTCAACAGACTCTTTGCTAAGAAAGTATTCAAGGGGGTATCTGAATACACTGCTATGGCATACTGGAAGTGGAAGTTCCCTGAGATTGACTGGAAAGATATGGAAGAAGTCCAAACCACAAAGTTCAAAAGGTACAAGGCTGAATTAAGCAAAATGTAGTTGTAACACTTGAATAAATTTTGAACTTGCTGCCCCTAAATGGATGAATAAAATTATTGATTTTTAATTCTCTTAATTATTATGAAAAATTTGGCTTACTTATGTTCAGCCTTATGAGGTTTTTGGCATCATGAAAAAGTTGGAAATTGTTAGGAACATTTTATTATGTTTTGATGATGGCCATACTAGCTGTTATAGCAAGCCTGAAATAAGTTAGAATTCTCTGTATAACTCTCTACTTAGAGTCTGACATATTGTATAAGATAAGTCAGACAAGTATTGTACTAGTTGGTAGGACGGGAAAGTAAAACAGACATTCGGCAGAGTGAAGCCAACTAAGCACATGCAGAGAAGCAATGAAGACTTAATGGTATGACTTATAACTTAGAAAGTCTGTGATGACCTTGGATAAGTCTAAGTTATGTTTCAAGTGATAAAACTTAATGTTCAAATATGGTGTACACTGATCTCACCCAAATCAATGATCAGTGAAGTACAAAGATTCTCCTTTAACTGAAGAAATGAAGGAAACAGTGAGTCGGCAGAGTAAACTGACTTTCGGCTAAGTGAAGACAAAACAGTGAAGGAAGATCTAAATGACAAAGTCAGATGAATCACTCGACCGTTCAGAGAACGGCGAAGTAGACCTTATCAAAACAGAATTGAAATATGATGAAGATTCAGAGGATCATGCATTAAATGCACAATCAATAGAGGATCAATCAAGGATGGATTTTCTGCCAAACGTTTGAAGAAAAATCCGATAACTAAAATCAAGAAGAATATAATTAAGGGGGAATCAAGAATAAAATCAAGGATTATTCCCATCATTAATATAGCCAACGGATGAAAATTCAAATCAAGGATATTCAAGGCTATAAATAGAAGGCCTTGGAAGACAGATAAAAACAACGATAAGAAAAATAAAATCAAGCAGAAACTCAGTCTATTTGGAAAGCCTTCTCTCTGAACTTACAAGGATTTATCTAGAGATCAACTCAGACATCAGAACTACAATTTAATATTCAGCCCTGAGATTGATCAAGCAAGTTTGTGAATCTCATTCACAATAAACTGAAGCAACTAAATCAGAAGTCATCTGAGAGGGAGTTGTGTTTGTCATAGTTGCTGAAGGATTTGATCTCAAGGAGCAGTGAAAGAGACTAAATCACTGAAGCTGTTGTTGTCAAGGAGTGATAGTCTTGTAGATTGTGAAGTTTGGGAAGTCAAGGACAATCTTACTATTGTATCTGTGAAAACAATAGTGAATTCCTCCAATCATCACAGGAGAAGAGTGGATTAAGGGATTACACCACCCTGAACCACTATAAGCCTTGTGTCAATTTACCTTCTGCAATTTACTTCACTGCACTCATTTAAATTTTCCTAGATTATAATCTATATCTGTGATTGTCTGTCTAAACTACTTTGAAATAACATAGTAAGAAGGGACTTATCCGCTGCCCAAAAGCTTTTAAACATAAGAAAAGTTTTTGAAACTCTATTATAGTCATTCACCTCCCCTCTGACTATAGTTTTACCCTTATCTAGGACCAATATGTGACTCTTAGCTAACTGGCATGGGGCACATACAGTAGGGGTTGCTTTTGAAGTAGAAAAAAAAGGCCTTTTAAGGCTTGACGGAGCACGGAGTAACAACAATGACCGAGATGTTGATGCCACGTGGTGGTGGATATGAGAGAGGAGGCAAAAGCATGGGGAGGGGTGGAGGGTTGATGGAGTGGGGTGGAGAAGTGTCCATCCTTAACAAATCCCCAAAGATGGACGTGGCCCGAATAATCCTTTACAAGAAAATACGACCCATGAAATTCGAAATACATGTTATTATCAGAGGAAAATTTGTGCATGGATAAGAGGTTTCTGGTGATAAAGGGAGTAACAAGAATATTTGATAAATAAAATGATTGAGAAGGGGAATTCAGAGAAGAAGATCCATAATGAGTAATAGATAAACCTATACTGTCACCGACGTGCGCTTTTTCGTTCCCAAAATAAGGTGCAGATGATAAGTTGAGAGGTCAAGGGTCATTGGTGATATGGTGAGTCGCCCCTGTATACAAAATCTAATTAGAATCAGGATGTGTATACATAGAGGCCGTGTAAACGTGAGTAGTACGGGATGGTTATAACCGAAAGGTTGGTGGAAGGGGGTGAGTATACCTAGAGCAACATGTTGGGGCCATACGGCCTCTTTAAGCACAAATCTGGCAAAGTCATGGCCTTCGACCATACGGCACACCGGAAAGTCAGAATCGGGGAGCACCACATCCATGGCTTAAGGAAGCAAGGGCTGAAAAGTTTGCAACCATGGGAGGAGCAGGTTTGTGGGTACACCTCCTGTTTTTGGAACATTCAAATCGCTGCTTCTGTTGGATGGTTATGTATGATAAAAATATAACCATATTATCTGACTTTTTATATCGTATTTACGATAATATCGTATAAATTCTATAAAAATATATCTAAAAACACATAAAAATCGAAATCATTATAAATAGATATTATCGTTATAATTTTAGTAAAACTTATAGTTTTTATGATCAAAATTACTGTGGCTCGTGTTTTTGACTGCTTGAGGTACGTGTGATGGAAAATCAAGAATTAAAACCAAACAAGAAGAAACGGAAGAAAGATATTTTTCAAGATCCACCCAAATCGAAAAAACCAGGCCCGAGCCGAATCTCTCTCGCCACCAAAGACATGGGGACCGCCAGAGAGAATCTCCATCGTAGCACCGCCCGCGCCCGGTATTACACCGCCCGCGCCGGCCTTGTGATGCACTCTATAAATACTCCTCATTTGCGCTTGATGGAGTTGTACCAATATATATATCACTTCATATATATATATATATATTATCTTAATCTAGTTTGTAGTTCTCAGAATACCGTAAAACGACACTCATTCGAAATAATAATGTAGTATAAGTATCGTTTTAGTACTTAGAAGGTTTATCAAGGTTCGTTGTTGCTAAAGGAGTTGCTATTTCCGAGAATACAAATTCGACACTACAATTGTAATCTGCAACTTTTTAATGTATTTATGTTTGTTTGTTGTTATTATTATGTATATATTAGTTATAATGATATTAGGCTAACTCTATATCTAGCCAAGATATGAAATTGAATTAGTTTATCTTTTTAGGGAAATAGATGATGACTATGATAAAATTGAATTAAAATCGATTATAATGAATCTTTTTCTATCTTGCAACGTATTGATAATATTCGGATTGAAGTAATTAACCAAGATGAATCGCTACATATAACCTAACGATGAACTGACCAGAGAAGTTAGGATATGAGATAAAGGATAGAAAACCGGAGGGTAAAAATGGCCGAGTGAAAACGTGACAACGGAATCCTATTTCCTACCCGAAGCGATTTGTCTTGGGAAAGATTAATCTTATTAAATTTGTGCTCAAGATCGTAATAATGTTAAAATCAACGGTTTAATTGAAACTAACACCGGAAAGTTAAATCGATCCGCCGACAACCGGAGTCTTCGAATAACATCGGCCGTCTGGACAAACGGAATAACCTCTTTTATCCGGGGTAGATTTGTACTGCACTGCTCGCACTAACTGAGATTAGCATGGGGCAGTTGTGGAGATTGAACTATTGACAATTTGACATATGACAATTTCATACGCTCGTGTGAGGAGGAGTTGTCTAGTTTAGGAGTACACCGGTTCATATATAATTGATTCACCTTAAAATAAGGAAAGATCAAGCACATCTATTTCTACTAAAAAGAGATACTGATTCAGTGACATATTCTTGGCTAGTTTCTAATATATTACTAGTATTTATATCTTATATATTGTATTGGTACCTATATATATTTATATATATATATATATATATATATATATATATATATATATATATATATATGTATTTCTATATATTATATATATATATATTTATGTATCTATATATATATATATATATATATATCATTTTTAGTTTTATGCATTTATTTAATGTTTTACTGTTACTAGAAAGGAAAAAGAAAAATTGCGACTTAGATTGAGTTAATAATAGCTTCTTGGTGTTTAGCCACACTCTGAATTACCATACGTTTCTCTGAGGATTCGACACCTGACTCACCACACTAGCACTACAGTTTGACCCGATACACTGTCGGTTAAGGACTGGAATAGCACTAGGAAAGGCCACGTCAATGGGGGCACGAGATTAGATTTGCAGTTGCCGGAGTAGAGTCATGGACCTTGTGGAAATTCCGATAGAGGAGATCTATGGCTTTCTTGTTGATCTTGGGTTGATTTAATTGTGGATGCTTCTAGTTTAAGGAAGAGCTGCACCATGGCTACTGTTGGTTTGGCCGGGGAAAAGTGACTGCCGGTGGACGGAAAGTATGGCCGCGCCTCCGGTGTGAAAGAGAAGTCGAACGGGAATCAGAGCGTGGAGAGGGAAAAGCCAATAGGAAGGCATGATCGGCTGAGGAAGGTGGCCTGGACATGGGTGTGCTATGGGGTGGGGCTAAATTTGAGATAATTTCCTGTGAGGGTTCACTGGAGACGGCAGTTGGAAGAAGACGATCGTCCATGATTTTTTTTTGATTTATTTTTGGACAAAACGGGTTAGGGTTTAGGGATGAATTGACATAACGAGAGAGAGAAAAGTGATTCGTTCCGACACCATAACGTAATTTAAAATGTATTGTGTTTATCGATTCAATGTGATTATAATAGTACAATAGTGTTTGGTGACTTAGCCAATAAGTCACTACAAGATAAATACGACAGGAATAATATCTAAAGTAAATAATATTACTCAAATAAATACTCAAACGAGATTATCATCGACATATATATACACACACACATATACCTACATATATTAATACTTCAAAACATCTATGTGCTTTCTTCAGTCCAGCTCAACCTGTTTAAACTTTGTATTTGTAATGTATTAATGATCGATTACAAATCTCATATCCTAAAGATTCACATTTCCTTGATCATTTCACAGACTTGCCTTCAATTTCCAATCATTTAAGAGAATCTTGAGTACATGTCAGTTCACAATTCACCACCGCTAATTCTTTGTTCTCTTTCTACTTCCTCATCACTAATAATTGAAATATGTGAAGGTTTATTTGTATGACTTATTTCTTTTAATGATATTGTTGAACTTCATCATGGATATTTTCTGATTTGTTCACTTGTTAGGTTTGACATCTTATATAAATAAATGTATTTATAAACATTAGTTTTATATATGTTTGTCTTTTATTTTCTTATAATTAGATTATGTTGGAAAATAACATTGTTGAGACAATCTAAATCAGAGTTGATGTTTTGGAGAAAATAAAATGACGAATATGTTCTATTTAAATGAGGCCCAAAACTATATCACATGTTTTTTTTTCATTTGAAATTTGTGAAAGTTAGCTATCTTTAATTTATCTCTCGCTTACTTATGAAACAAATGCATTCGTCTTTCTCCCTTGACCATACTCAAAATATTATTTTGTCTAATGGATTTTGAGATTGTTGGGATAGGTGTATCGTGTATGGAGTGATTTACGGAACAGATCCGTAATTACCGGAAAAGTACGGATTATAAAACTAGAAAAAATATCACATTATTAACTACATCTAATAGATTAACTAGTACCGTACAGATCTGATGGAAAATAATGAAAAATAAATTTCAATGCGTAAATACGAAACTAGAGATCAAACCGAGGTGAGTAGATACTCTTTCCTTAAGACAAATTGCTCCGGTATGATGCCCACGGTAGCAGCAACTGTCTCTCAAGATACAACGGCTTACGTCTCGGATTTAGAGGCACTTCAAAAATCCGAGCTCTGGCGAACTTATATAGTTCTCCAACTTCTCTTCGACTCAATAACTAGATGTATATGCTAGACCTTTTGTGGTGGAAAAGACTAGAGAAAATTCTATACTTAAACTTTCATCCATGGGGTTCTTTATGTAGTGGAGAGGGGGAGCCAATGCTCAAATCTGATTGGCCGAAACACATCATCAAACTTTTCCCCTTAGAAAAGTAACGGCCGATTTTTCCCTCAAGGAAATCATCTAGGCCGAAATTATTACATTAATTTCGAATTAATCTAATCTTCTGATAGGTCGGATGATGTGTCGTCTGAATTCTGATTGGTCGAATTAGTCAATGAATTCTGATTGGTCGAATGACACAATCACATTCCAAAATTAATTTTATGGTTAATTTCATAAAGAAATTTTGTCCAAAAAATTAATAGTAACAGCCGACCCGAACCGAACCGAGACCGAGCTGAGCACGAGCCGAGCCGGAAGGACTGCGGCGGCGCGCGTGTGGAATAATCTAAGTCCTCCCTCCTGCACAAAAGTGTCTTTCCCCTTGGGGCACATCCATAAGAGAACACGTTACGTAGTAGACGGTGATTACCTTCACTGATCTAGATCGAAGCTTTGACAGTCTAAGGAGAGTAGTCGTACGCGCAAGTCATCCACTTGTCCGGCCTCTATCAATATCCACACAAGCACCTCACCGGAATCCACCTTGGATAGCTACTAGAAAAACTTAGTTGCTACACTGGCATTTTCTCTCTCTCTCAATAATGTCTTTAAGAAGCTCTCTATTTTCACAAGAATTATGAATTCTTGGAATTGTGTTGTACAAAAGAGTTAATCACCCCTTGCTTATACAAGGGTAACCTGCACCCCATATGTCTCACATTCCCAATGAGAAAAGCTTCTGGGTGGAGTAAGGAGAAAGAAAACATTTTACTAGTAAAATAAGGAAAATAAATATTCTAGATTTATCTCATTGAATTTAATATCTCATATAAAATAAATCCAAGATATTGTCAATAGCTAATATTGAATATCTTTATCATATTACCATAAATCAATTTATACATGTGTATATAAATCAGTTAATATCTAATATTAATAAATGACAATACTATTAATTAAATTGCATAATCCAAGTGTATTTCATACACTATGACATGTGCCCCATATAGCCATTAAATGACTTCCGGAATATTCTTTAAGTAATCAATATAATTAATATCTTGTAATTAATTTATTCATAATAAATAAATTCCATCATATTAATTTAATAACCATAACACTAGTCGAGATAAACATTCCTTATTTGGTTATCACTATAACCGCACTTTAATCTGGCTAGATGTTCTTATGTGTATGACCATACAGGCGTCCGAATATGTTGGCTGTAGACATAAATTGTGTTTACTAAAATACCCTTCATACCCAACGATCACGAAATTGCGTCTAGCAATGCATCATGACCCCCAATCATCGGAAGAGTCAAAAGCAATGACCACTACCTTTCATTTGAAATAGTTACCTTGTAAATTGAATCCTATGGCTGTAATAATATCCATACAATCGTATATCGAGTGTCAATACCTCAATTATCATACCTTATAATCTGGATATCATGCTCTCTCGGAATAACTCATTTACTCCCACTTTGCAAAGATTCTCGAAAGCTAGACATTCGTTATAAGAAGGTCATTTCGGATATTTACTCCTACTCTTAGGATACGCGATTATCGATCAAACATGTATCCTACGCATGCTTCAATATCATACCCGAGCACTACCGCATGATCGCCCCATGGCTAGGGGAAACCTCAATAGTGTCAAAGCATGACAATCCACACCGTGATGCCATGAAGACTCTGGTCTTAGGATGATTACACAACTGCCACATACTGCGACACTTAATATAAGTGGGTCAGTCTAACGTACGCATTCTCTAATACACATCCACGTACAGCCTAAGTGTCTCTTCACTTCGACAGACGAGAGCTATCACTATCGTCAAAATGATAGAAGACATATAATACGTGCTAGTCTAATCGTATTATTAATGTCCTATTTAATAGCACATACTACTAGACACATTTTAAGTATCAAACTTATTAAAGTGATTAGAGAACTCATCAACCATAATCACTATCATGGTTTCTCTATCACTGTTTAATACTAAAGACAGTATTATATATACAATAACATAATTGGTTCATGAAGATAAACAAAATATATAATAACAAAAGTGCCTTTTTTTAATCATAATAAACTAATTACATGAACTAAATCGATTGTAAGTGACCCGACCTGGTCGGTTCCAGTCCATCCCGATTGGGTTTAGGACTCTATTTCAACACTTAACTACAATCCATGAGGATATGGTCACTGTAATAGAATATGGTCCAATAACCATCATGAAGCCCAATACAGATGCAACCACAAATACAGCCGATCCATATGTAAGAAAGCCAAAATATGAGTGCACACCTGAAGATAAAAAGATCAACAATCTGGACAATGTTGCTAAATACACAATAATGAAGACCTTGGATGGCCACATGTTCTTGAAGATCAAAGGGTGCAAAACCGCAAAGGAAATCTAGAAAACTTCTATTAATTATTGCGAAGGTACTTGAAGTGTAAAAAGTGACAAACTATTAGTTCTTCGTTCAAAAGTTTGAGACATTTCAAATGAAATCTGGAGAAACCGTGGAAAAGATGGAAGCTCATTTTCATGAGATTCTGAATGAACTACAAATGCTAAATCAAAAATATACTCAGAAGGAAATCTGCATGAGGATTCTGAAAACCTTTCCAGAATCACGGGACATAATGACAACTGTGTTATCTGCAACAAAAGAACTAACAAAGAAAGACATAGTGGAACTCCTCTAATCTAAAAGCTTATGAGTTTCAGTTGAACAATAAAGATAAGAAGAATGTTCAGGAAATACCAGCTCTTATTGCTCCTACTGGTGAAAATCCCAAACCTATTGCTGAAATTGTGAAGCAAATTCAAATTGATCAACTACAGGATCAAAGGGCCTTCATTATGTGACAAGTCAAAGGGTTATTGATCAGCGGTGTAAGTCACTCTACTCACGAAACTCTAGCAAGAGTACTATGTCAATCGCAGTATTATAAGGGAGAGTCAAGGTCGATCCTACAGAGATGATGCAAAATAGATAATCAAATCCCAAATCTAATCAAGAACACAAATAGCTGTCCCTAGACCAACATATAGACGGAAAAAAAGTTGTTTCTCCCTCCTCACAAATCTCCTAACTTGGTGTAACTAATCTACTTTTCCCCGTAATTCCCCGATTCTACTAGAACATGTGTTTCTACTTCAAGCTACATGTGCAATCTCCTAACCTTACCTACTTTCATTGAAAGGAAAGTGGACGCCTATGTCCAGTTAACCTCCTTCATTGGTTGTATTAACCCACACGCAATAATTTCTAGAAAGTGCCGGCTCAAGACAGAGAACCTCCCTAAGAAGCTATCAGGGATTGACTAACACGTTCTTAAGGATTGATCTAGACTACGTCCAAACTAACACTTCACTTTATCATCCTTCATGTTAATTTACGAATACAATATATAGATTGGCCAGATCTAACCTACTGTTAAGTAAGCCTGTCAATCAATGTAGATGATGCCGAATCTTCAGAATTAGGGTGACCTAAAAGTGTCATGCAAATGCGATATAGACCGTCGCAACTACGGCGGCGGTGGTTTATACTTCTAGAATTTCATCATTCTATTCAGATTAATTCTGGTTAGTTACGGTTCATTTAGACATGCAGATTAGTTACATCATGTTAATCTAAGTAATCTACCATGATTAAAACATAAAGGAACGTTCAAAGCTTCATACCTTTATCGATGGTGGATCTAGCTTGATCAACTCAAGCTAGTTGATGGATTGGAGAAGAGAACCAAAAGAACGAACTCAATGAAACTTAAGAACTCTTTATTTCATCAATCGAATAATAATTTTATGTAATATAATCTAGTATATTCATATATTCGAGTATACATTACCATTTGCACAACCTTTATATAGAGCTGTAAACCTACTTAGTAAACCTAAACCTAGCCAACTTAATACAAATTACGGCAGCTTTAGTTTTGTGCTCTCTAAGTCACGGAGCCGCGGCTAGGGCTTTCGTAGTTGCAGGCCTGGTTGCTTCTCTTTTGGTCCATCAGACTTCATCTAGACTCCCTTGACTTTGGCCCAATGACTTTTTATAACTCGGATCCATCCTCCTTCAGCTCCATAAATATGTACACCTGAAAAGCATGAAAATAATACAAAACAATACCACATCGCTGGATAAATTACATAGATGCAGAATTAACGACCAAGGAACCGACACTAAGCAATTGACATGTATTTCATCCAGTAATGAAACCATAACTTATCAATTGAGCATAATTCAGAGTAAATAAAGGTATAGTTCATATTACTAATTTGAGTGTGATCAACTACCCACCCCCCACTTAGCTTTTGGTCGTACCGAGCAAAAAGGCGAAAGAAAATGAACTCGATCCAATATACAAGTTAATTATAAATAGCTAAGCATCACCAAATTGAGACCAATATCAGGTCAACTATCATCCATATGTAACACATTAAACAATATTCATGTCATGAACCGGTGTGTGTGTGTGTGTGAAATAACTCTCACTCCTCAATGACGTAGAAAGAATCACATTAAATCAACCAGTAGTCTACCATGCTTGACCCTTTTCGCTATTGATGTTATCGATTGAATCTTATTTTTTCACTGCATATGTCAAGTCAAATGGGCAAGGTGGATCGGGAACCGAGTACTACTCAAAGGCTCACGTTTATCGATCTATTAATTATGCAAGGGTCATGCGTCTTAAGCTTTGAATTCAATTCCCTCTCGCCAAAGAGAAATAAATAACATATTTAAATAAAAAAAATTCTCTTCTCCTTTCGGTAGGGTCGATACTCTTAAAAATATATCTATCCTCACGGTCCGCTCATTGATAAACTACCAAATCGGTTTTTCCATAGCCCTTATAAGATCCACAACTTGACCTAAATTACCATAGGTGAAACAAATATCTGAAAAACCATGGTCAACTGTAGTAAAAAAAAATGCGTCATCTAACTAAATACTGAAGAAGTGAGGTGTATGTGCTTAAAAAATAGGTTCATAACAGAATATGCGATTAATACGCAACTACAGCCTAAGTAGACATGAATTTCATTCTGTATCACGAAACAAAGATGTAAATAATTAGCTTCAATAATTCAAAGACTTCATATCCTTGAAATCGTACTCAAAAACAATCTCAAAAAGATAGAGTGGTGAAACATGCATCGAAAAGAATCGTGACAAATCAAAAAAATGATGAAACACATAGTCAAAAGCTAAGTGACGTTCCTACCCCCAACTTAATCGAAGAACTGTCCTCAATAATGAAAAGATTAAAGATAGAAAGGAACTTAGTTGCATTTAAGCATGGAGCGAAGCAAATGAATCCGAAACAATTGTGTATCGGGGAAAAATAAGTGAAAATCCTGGAGAATCTGCAATAGTGCTAACATACAAAATATGGCAAAGTACTCGAGAGAACGCAAATGACAATATAAAAAGTGGCGGTAAGCAAAATAAAAATGCAAACAATTTAAGCAATTCAAATACTTCATTGTTTTAATAAAAATAAACTTCAATTAAGTGCCAAAGTTGGGAATAAAAAGAAAGAAAAAGAAAAAGGACAACAAAGGAGATAAAGTGCTACAAAGAATAAAAACTAGTCTACACTTCAAAGTCATCGTCCTCAAAGTCGTCATCAACAGGAGGCGGAGCAGTAGTAGACGGTCGGCCCCCGAAGAAGATGGAGCGTATCTGGGAGGGGCATATGGAGAAATATGGAGATGCACCATCATATGATCTATCTGGTGTGCATAGTCGCCAACTCCCTAATAACATCTCTCGGGATTCCTACTAAGCTCTTGCACCTCTCTGTGCACGTAATCTCTGCCGTCCTATGACTGTCACTGCCTCACTACCAATATTATGCAGTGGCTCAACTCTCACATTAGCAGCCAGAACAAGGAACTCTTCTACCATAACTAGTACATCAATGAGATTGCCATACATCAAAATCTCTCTCCTCATCCTAGCAACCTCTCAAATCCAGCTGTGTATCAACATACCGATAATCACATCTTTCTTGAGATCGAGAAAGTATATGAGCTCATCCTGCCGATAAGTGACAGAATTATTATGAGCTTTTGGGAGCGGTGGCGTATGAACATTCCAAGCCAGCTCACTTGACTGGAATACAGTAGGGAAGTCATCAGCACCAAACTATTGCTGAATATCTTAATAACCCCCAATAATCTGCAAGCACACCAGGTTGCACTCCGCCGTGGTAGTGGTGTACTCGTCCTCATGATAAAGTGTGTTTTCAATGCCACAGTGGGCATTAACTCTTAATGGAAAAGTCATTGTGTACCCCTCGGGCGATAGCAGCATTGGACTAAGGGTAGGCTACCATATAAGCATAGAATTTGCGAACAATGGTGGTGTTGAATAGGGCAGGGATGAGATCCATGTCCGCAATACCGTGGTGTTGAAGAACATGTGGTATAATTGTTGGTCCCAGAGAAGAGTAAAACTATAGTCAGGGGGTGAATGATTATAGTGGAGTTTCAAAAACTTTTCGTATATTTAAAAGCTTTTGGGCAGCGGATAAGTCCCTTCTTTATATGTTGGGTCAAAGTAGATTAGATAATCACAGATGTAATATGCAATGAAATAAAGTGTTGTAAAGTAAATTACTGAAAGTAAATAGACACAAAGGTTTATAGTGGTTCAGGGTGGTGTAATCCCTTAATCCACTCTTCTTTTGTGATGATTGAAAGAATTCACTATTGATTTCACAGATACAATAGTTAGATTGTCCTTGGCTACATAAGCTTCACAATCTTCAAGACTATCACTCCCTTGCTATAAAAGCTTCAGTGACTCAGTCTCTATCATTGCTCCTTAAGAACAAATCTTTCAGCAACTATCACAAAGGTTGCAACTCCTTTTCAGATTCCTCTGATTCAATTGCTTCAGTTTGAAGTGAATTGGATTCCTAGAATTTGTGATTAATCTCAGTGATTGATATGGAATTTGATTTCTGATTTCTAAGTTGAACTCTATATATTTCCTTTAAGTTCAGATAGAAGGATTTTGAAATTGACAGAGTTTCTGCTTGTTTCTTATCAGATTTAATAGTTGTTTTTCTTCTCTGTCAATGCCTTCTATATATAGCCTTGATAATCCTTGATTTGAATTTCCGTCCGTTCGCCAATTATTGTGGGGAATAATCCTTGATTTAATTCTTAATTCCCCCCTTATATATTCTCATTGATTTCAGTGATCGGATTTTTCCTCAAACGTCTATCAGAAAATCTGTCCTTGATTGATCCTCAATTGATTGCGAATTTAATGCTTGATCCTCTGAATCTTCTTTATACTTCACAGTCTGAACAAGTAAAGTTTACTGGTTGTTCCTTCAACGGTTAAGTGATTCTGTTGACTTGGCTGTTCTTCACCGCTTTGTCTTTACTCAGCCGATAATTAGTTTACTTTGCCGGTTCACTGCTTTCTTGGATTTTACAAGACTCCTTGTACATCACTGATCCTTAATTTGGGTGAGATCAGTGTACACCATATTTAACAAGTTATTCCATCATTTGAATTATAACTTAGACTTATCCAAGGTCATCACAGACTTCACTGGTTATAAGTTAGATCATATGTCTTCATGCTTCTCTGCTGGTACTTAGCTGCCTTCACTCTGCCGGATTTATGTTTTACTTATCCATCCTACCAACTAGTACAATACTTGTCTGACTCAACTTATACAACATGTCAAACTCTAAGTAAAGACTTGCAAACAATTTTCCCCTTTTTGATGATACCAAAACCCTCATAAGCTTGAACATAAGTATACAAATTTTTTCATAACGTTAAAGAAATAAAACTCAGAAATTTTATTCGTCCATAAAGGGCAATAAGACAAGTAAGTTCAGAACAGATTTAGAGACATCTACATTTTACTTAAGTCTTGTTTGTACCTCTTGAACATTGCAGTTTGAACCTCCTCCATGTCTTTCCAATTGATCTCTGGGAACTTCCATTTCTAATAAGCCATAGCAGTGTACTAAGAGACTCCAAGAAATACTCTCTTATTGATAAGTCTGTGAAAGTCGGGCATAGTTTCATTTGCCTTGGGTTCTCCAAAGTATTTCTCAACTCTATCATTAGCTTTAGCAATGTGTGATTCAGCAAACTTGAGATTCTAGAACAGACCCCATTGTTCCTGATGGTTCATTCTCCCCATAGGACTGAAGAATTTTACCATGTTGTTGAAGCCTTTCTGTTTTTCACTGGGTAAATCTTCTGGTCCTTTTGCAGAGAGGGGTATAGCTTGGTTTGATCTACTAATTGAGCCAGAGCCAGTATTTTGTTTGAGGGCATACTCTCTTTTAACATCGTTGTAAATTTTTGCCATATCAGCTCTCATCTTCTCATCATGATAGCCTAGCCAGTCTGCCCATGCTTCATCTTTCTTTTGGTTTGGATACAGATTGTCTTGAGTTCTGAAAACCTCTCTTACATTGTCCAATACCTCTAGAGCTCCTTCAGGTGAACTGTTCGGTAAAAACGAGTTTTACAATTTATAACCGAAACACCCCAAGTATAAGGATCGTAGTATAGGATGTTATCGGGTCGTCCTAAGGGAATGGAATGTTTATCGAATTCAAGTATAAATCTATATCGATTATGTCACAATTATTAACTAAACTAAAACCTAATTCTAAGAACTAAAACTAAAACAGGAATGAAAACAGCTTAGAAAATAGAAACAGAAAGATGGACGAGCGTTCACTAAAGTGAACGAGCGTCTGAAAGCTTAATCTAATGGACGTTCGTTCGATATTTCGGACGAGCGCGTCTAACTCTGAACATAAATGAAAAAGTGCAGAAAACAAAGAGGAAATTAGGGTTTATAAAACTAGAACTTAAACTAAACTTAATCTAAACGATTCGATTTAATCAATTAAAGGAAAACACAGCGAGGCAACTAGATTCCACCCATCAACCAACAATCCAAACTAGATGGTGATTAAAAAGACATAGTTTTTAGTAGGAATTTTTCACGAATTCGATCAAATATCTTCAATCAAATTTCTAAGGTTTCGTTTTATCTTTTCAAACAAACTAAACAAAGAATCAAAACGCAATCACAAGATTGTTTCCAAACTTTTACTCAATCAAACATGCCTAATCTCTTATAACATGAATAATTGCACTACTTTGAACAAAATAGAACTTAAATAATATACTTTCATATAATCATTCAAGCATAAAGATAAATAAGTCGTTTCATAGAATCTTAATTCAACAAAACATAAACAATGTAGAATAGATCCAAAGTAATGAAAACTATGAATTAACTCACTACTCATCTAGTATCGAACTCCTCTAGTTGGTTTTGTTGTTGATAAGCTTCCTCCGTCGACTCACTGCAAGGCTTTTAGCCAACAATCATATTGGACAAGATTGTTGGATTGGAGAAATTCATCTCTATGGAATTAGGGTTCTCTGGCCACAGTTTTTATGTAAAAGTAGGCGTGAAAGAGTTGTGTAAAAGATTAGGGTTTAAGGCTTCATAATGCGGTGCTTTTATAGAGTTTTAAGTCGGCTGGAAGTAAGTCGGCCCCGGACGCTCGTTTGAATATCCGGACGCCCGTCCAGAATGCCTGGGCGGAGCATGAACGCTAGTCTGAAGGCATTCTGAAGACTCTGTATGTAAAATACGATTCTGGATGCTACATGGACGCCAGTTCACTTTTGGACGCTCGTCCAAGATCAGTGGACGTCCGTCTCGAATAGACGGGACGCAGACGCTCAGCTGGACTGCTTTGAGGTCGGATTTCTTCATCTTTATCCAATTTCTTTGAGCCAATTCCAACTCTATCTTGAATAATTCGACTTGAGCTTCATTAATCCACTTATAGCACTCGAAATTAAGCCTCCTAAAGGATAAATAAACATTGCAAAATGTAATAAAGTCCAAATCATAATAAATCAATCAATTCAACACTTAAAATAACCAATTTTGCAAATAACCATACTAAAATCATCCTTACTAAATAATTGCACTTAAACCCTTAATTCTTATATAAATTATGCAAATGTGGGGAAAATAATAATGAAATACACCCTTAATAATCATATAAATATGGCCTTAACAACACCCCCACACTTAGCTTTTTGTACGTCCTCGGACAAAACAATCAGAACTATAGCTCAACTTTCATGTAATCCACATAGATCTCTAACTCACGTAACAAAAGATACAACAACTATAGCAAACAATACCATCACAGAGATAGATTCAGTGTATGTGTGACAAGCCCTTTTCAAATTTAACAAGCCTTCCAAAGAAATATCCTCTCAAAAATCCAATGATTATCCTAGATATAGGCAGTAATAGCTCCACTCAAAGCCTTCCCACACACTCAGTAGGATAATCCCTACAAAGACATCATCATGCGGTTCTCACTGGGTATAAGATCCATGATAACAAAGGCTTCACTTTATTTTTACTCATCATTTCCAAAATTTCCAAATTTGACGCGCATGTCGAATGAGCTTTTACCCATCATAGTAGAATAGGACATTTCGAGATAATCCCCTACCTACTCAAATCATAAGGTAGCTTCTTCTAACTGTCGTGAGCTTCTGGTCATCATAGTGGAATAGGACATACGTGGTATTGATGACGTGGTCCATCAGGTTATAATATACTTGACCACCATAAGCCAATACTAGCAAGAGGACTAGGCCCATCGTAGTATAGCTATAGTGAATCAAGGTCGATCCCACAGGGAACCAATTGTGGATCATCTTATATACAAACAACTAATTAAACATGCCAAGGACATATAGGCGGTCTACGACCAATATAAGACAAGAAAAGTAAAGACACGACTCGACACAACGTAATTAACCTCCCCAATTATAGTCTTTATCGTTTGGACCTAGATAATTTATATAATAAACTGAACTTATTAACTGTCAATCCGTTTGTATCTATCTTAGATTGGCTACGGGAGTCATCCACTTAAACTTGACTTAGCACCGGTTATGTTGCTAGATCACTGTGCTACATTACGTGACTTCACCTTTTGGGTATTCATCTCATGTAACTTGCGCGCTTACGAATCCAAGGATGCCGATATTAACCGTACACCTCGCCTAGGCAACATTCCTATGGTTAGCGCGTTTCTAAACGATCACTCAAGCTCTCGTCCCAACTAGCAATTACCAAGTTATAGTCTCATGCTAATCTACGACGTCACGTATAATCAGTGCATGCAATTCCCAAATATAAACCTACCTAGATAACGCCAAGCGTCCGTGAAGAGCAATTCATAAGCCTACCTAAGAGTTTTATATTGGTATTTCCTTCTTACACGCTTTTAATTAAACTAAGCGAGTAACGTAGCCATAGCCATACCTACCGAGATAATAAATTCAATCAGGCTAAACCTACCATAAAGACATGGCGAAATAATCGATGAAACAGGGGCTCGGTCGAGCGAGTGTAAGGCCTCGGTCGACCGAATGACACCTTTCGGTCACCCGAACGATTTCAACCTGAGAATACATCTTAGAATATATCTCTCAGCGTTTCATCATACGAGCAGTTAAACAATGAATTGTGTAAGAAATCATATAAATTAACATAGATACACATTAATTAAACTAGCCAGATTCATGAATAAATACTAAGTATATGACGTAGGTTATGGGATCCTCATAGACAAGGCGTCGCCATATCCCTAACGTCATAGCCTAGATCTACATCATCTAGCTATGAATTAACTAACTCAAACGATAAAGCATGATTGGGAGGGATTAATCACTTAAAATAAAAGAAACAGAAAATAAGAGCTTACATATTTGCAGCCCTTAAATTGCTGGAAACACCCTCAAAAAACTACATTGAATCAATTTATGAATAGAGTGATTTTATTGAATGATATTCTAAGGTATGAATTACAATTCTCGTAGCTGCTTGCTTATATAGAGGTTTTTGCCGACTTATGAAGGATCTAGAAGGTAAATACGAAAAAATCCGAAAAGTGACCGAGATGACACACTCGGTCAACCGAAGCTCCACACTCGGTCGACCGAAGCTATAGGCTCGGTCGACCGAACCTACTTTTGCACACGTTAATCGTTTTTCTCGTCTATCTTGCTCCCCACTGCACGCTTGCGTGTTGATCTGATTAATCTTTCATTTAATGCTCCGATTTTCCTCTTCATTATCTTAAGATTTCACGATTGCGCGATATTTATCTTCCCGATTTATCACGATCTACAAAATCAGCATTTATCGCACAATAAATCGGTCCTTTAATAATAAAAACAGCTAAATACCAAATATCATATTAATAATCACTTAACATTAAATAATAAATATAAACATGTGATTTAATATGAAATATATATTATTAATCTCGATTTAAGGTCAACGTTGATGACTTTTACGGGTATAATTTGACCGTCATCAACTACCCCCCACTTAGACTTTGATCGTCCCGAACAAAGCATCAATAAGTCATTTCCCAAGACAACATTTCCCATGGTCAGGTCATACTTACGCAAGAAACTCAAGTCAACTCATACTAGTCAGGCTCATAAGATATCCATTATTCACTACTCACTATGAATCGAAGATTAGAGTTTATGCAGATTAGAGTTTATGCAGACTTCGTAATCTCAACCCACCAACTTCAGTATTCATACTTCTTATGCCTTTTATTTTTTTGAAGCACTAGAGCAATAAGCAAGAGCGTATCTATACGGTTTTTGGACTTGGAGACCGAGTACTACTCAAAGCCTCTAAAAAGTTGAATTTTTTTCAATTCTTCAAATTTTTCAAATACTACAAATCTCAAGGAAGAAAATTTTTTAAAGTATCCCCCTATCTTAGATCATGTATAACATCGAATATTACCACAAGCGTGGGGCTACTTTGGTAATGTTACTACAAGCCCAGTGTTTTAACGCATTCTCAAACACAGGTACGTCTCAAGCTTATTACTCCGCTTTTGTTGGCAAGAATATCAGAATACATCAGCTAATAAGTATCGACACTAAGTCTACATAACCAATCATCTATGCAATGTACACATAATTTCTTCAGTTATTATGATTTGTGCGGTATGCTCGATTCACTGATTGAGTAATTGAATAATAAATAACTACTTGCAAAAACGGGCATGAATATCCTTAAATTTACTTAACATAAGTATAAAATGATCACGTACTCATGAAACTTGGTTTATTTCCTATCAATTCTTAGCTAGGTACTCACAATTCTAAGGGTACGAGATAAATAATATGGTATTTATTCAAATTTTCAAATTCAATTTTTCTACCGTTTTATTCAAATTTCAATTATAACATAACATAGCTAAGTCTCCTACCCCCCACTTAAACATGGCATTGTCCTCAATGACAAAAATAAATGAGATTTTAAGAAAAAGACTTAGCTCTGGAAACGGCTCTCAAGTAAAGGAACAATATCGGAGTAAATGTCAGCACGTTGTGGAGAAGCAAGTGAAAACCTGTATAAGCAGACAAACTCCACGAAACCGTTAATAACACCATGTCTATGGAAGTTATAAAATAATGTGGCAGTAATGAGGTATAAATACCTAAAAACAGTTTAAGCCACTTTATTTTATACAACCAATGACAAGGGAAACCAAAAAGAAAAATACTAAATAGAAAGAAAAATAAACAAGCAACTAAAGATGGTAGTCTTCATCTAAAAACCGGGTGGATAAGACAAAGATCAAAAAGCATAACCCCATGTGGGAAAACACGAGGTGGACTGGCTCACTATGTATTCAGTCCAGTATAAAAGAGAAACTTGGTAAGGTATAACAGATTGAATGCGACCTATTGTCTAAAGATAAAATCAAATACTTAACGTAGAAACTTCCTGCTTGCATTGGATATCAACAACTTAGGGAGATGTAGCCACTCCTCAAAATTACTAATAACCCAATGTATCACGTAAAAGTCATAACCATCATCAACAAGGTCTGATCGGTGTGATAGTTCAGAACAAAACTTATCATCTAGAAATGCCGGAATAGTCAGAAAAGTGTGAAATTGAAAACTTCCGGTAGAAAGATAAGTTGTATTTTGATCGAACCAAAAACCTTTAAAATCTAGCTAGGGTCAGAGCTACACTTACCCCAACTAGGATCATGAAAATCAAAATGATAAAAAATAATAAACAAAACTTAGCAATATTACAAATTCCGCAACACAAAGGTATTTTGTAAACAAAATGGAGGTTGAGATTATGATGGGTTTAGAAAAAGATACACATAAGGTTGGGAAGAAAAGATAAAGGGTGGGTAAGAAATTATGTTTATGGGTGGGAGAGTGAAACGGATGGAAAGAAAGAGAGGCGATGAAAGAATGGTTAGAAATGTGAACTTTAAGGCGATTGGTGAGAGGATCGACAAGGTTGAAGGTGAAAAAGTGTAAAAGGAAAGGTAAGGATAATTGCAGAATGAATTGCACATCACTTTGGATTTTCACTTGGATCACCATTCTAAAAGGTTTTGGAAGTTGATCAAAATTGTTCATGTTCGCACCAATCATTCTCTGTTACATTTTCAGTAATTCTCAAGCTCTCTTAATGCTTCCATCTTAAGATTGATTGCTAAATTTCCTTTTCTTTAGCAATTTCTCGACTCTCCTAAGAAACTCTAATTCACGTGGCCTATATTGAGTAAAAAAGTTTTGCACATCCTTAGCCCAATGGCCATCGGAACACGGCAAAATAAAAAACCTCAACATATGTCACGTTACTTTTATTTGACTCAAAGAAAACAAAACCTAAAATCCTAAAAAGAAATCCTAAGGATTTTAAAGAAGTAGTTCTGAGTTTAGAGTCCTCAGCTCGACTTTCCAAAAGTATCCTTGTCAGTTATCATTCTCGGATCACGAGACTTTAACCCCTCTGAGCACTATAAGAGGTGGGCTTGTCACTTTTGCGGATTAATACTTTTCCTTTGGTTGTGAGACCTAGGAAACGCCATTTATCCATACCATTTATCCAAAGCTCTTACCTCGGCTCTCGTTTCAGGAATTAGTGAATTCTAAGAAACTCGGTTAAAATTACGGTTACTAATTACGGTTTTGGCCTTGACTATAAGAAACAATGAATCAAAGTACTCCGAATAAGGTCGGTTATGTAGGCAAGCCTACGCCGTCTTATTCGTTGGAACATATGTGACAGTTCAGGCCAATCCGTCAAGATAAGCCCCGTTTAGCCCGAAGGCTTATTGGCTATGCTAAGTCTTGTTGAACTGTTGTAACGTACATCACACGTGGAGGGGAGTAGATTGAGCCGAAGCTCGGTTGAACTCGCCCAGCCATGGTTAGACCATTTCCGAACCCATGTACTAAGAGTCTCCGATTTCTAAATTGTCACCCAAAGCGTAATCTCGTTTCTGTTTAAGGTGGGTACACCGAGAAGCCATCACCACAAAACTCAACGAAAATAGAAGATTGTGTTCTCTCAAAACTCAACGTCTTATTTAGGTTGTAAATGCTTAAACCACACAATTTGTTGCTCCCCTGGCCAGTAGAAGCAATCTCATGCATAGGACAATGAGATTTTAACAGAACTACGAGGAACTCTTTATTCACTGCTTCCTTTCAATGACTACATTTTCCTTACACCCTCTAGATGAGACAGATATGGGGCAAAACCTTCCGCACTAATAGAATTATTCTTACAAACCAACTCCGGGCTAAGATTCATACTAAGGTTCATGTATAGGCTAACTTATGTTCAAAAAACCAAAAGGTAGTAAAACATAATAAAAAAAAAGGGTTGTACCTTGCCTTCAACATTGTACCACGAAAAATTTAAGCCTTAAAATATATTGTTTTTCGGATCCATCTTGGTGCTTTAAAGGTATTGCTTCCATCGCTTTTCCCATCGTAGAGTAGTAATTCCACATGTTGCTGGGTTGTTTTCTCAGCGCCCTTGAAAAATTATTGACTTGGATTATGGTTTCCTGGTTTCGCAAACGTAAGAAAAGCGAAATGCAGACCGTGATCGATTTTAACATGGTTTCCCATGCTGCTGTCAGACCTACGGATTAAACATACGGGGATAAACAGACACACGAAGTCCCAGAAAATAAAACCAGGCTCGCTGGCAACGAGAGGCAGTCTCACTGGGAGCGAAACCAACTGTTCCAGATTCTGGAATTTTTACACATGGCAGACAACCAGAGGGACTCAAAAATAGACTCTAAAACAGAAAACTTGACATGAATAAGAAAATTATTTATATATAAAATTGACCGTTGGTTCCCCGGCAACGGCGCCAAAAACTTGATGACGTGGTCCATCAGGTTATAATATACTTGACCACCATAAGCCAATACTAGCAAGAGGACTAGGCCCATCGTAGTATAGCTATAGTGAATCAAGGTCGATCCCACAGGGAACCAATTGTGGATCATCTTATATACAAACAACTAATTAAACATGCCAAGGACATATAGGCGGTCTACGACCAACATAAGACAAGAAAAGTAAAGACACGACTCGACACAACGTAATTAACCTCCCCAATTATAGTCTTTATCGTTTGGACCTAGATAATTTATATAATAAACTGAACTTATTAACTTGTCAATCCGTTTGTATCTATCTTAGATTGGCTACGGAGTCATCCACTTAAACTTGACTTAGCACCGGTTAGGTTGCTGAATCAACGTGCTACATTACGTGACATCACTTTTTGGGTATCCATCTCATATAACTTGCACGCTTACGACTCCAAGGATGCCGATATTAACCGTACACCTCGTCTAGGCAACATTCCTATGGTTAGGCGTATTTCTAAACGATCACTCAAGCTCTCGTCCAACTAGCAATTACCAAGTTATAGTCTCATGCTAATCTACGACGTACGTATAATCAGGTGCATGCAATTCCCAAATATAAACCTACCTAGATAATGCTGAACGTCCGTGAAGAGCAATTCATAAGCCTACCTAAGAGTTTTATATTGGTATTTCCTTCTTACACGTTTTAATTAAACTAAGCGAGTAACGTAGCCATAGCCATACCTCTTGAGATAATAAATTCAACTAGGCTAAACCTACCATAAAGACGTGGCGTAAATAATCGATGAAACAGGGCTCGGTCGATCGAGTGTAAGGCCTCGGTCGACCGAATGACACCTTTCGGTCACCCGACGATTTCAACCTGAATACATCTTAGAATATATCTCTCGGCGTTTCATCATACGAATGTAGTTAAACGATGAATTGTAAAGCAATCATATAAATTAACATAGATACGCATTAATTAAACTAGGCGATTCATGAATAAATACTAAGTATATGACGTAGGTTATGGGATCCTCATAGACAAGGCGTCGCCACATCCCTAACGTCATAGCCTAGATCTACATCATCTAGCTATGAATTAACTAACTCAAACGATAAAGCATGATTGGGAGGGATTAATTACTTAAAATAAAAGAAACAGAAAATAAGAGCTTACATATTTGCAGCCCTTAAATTGCTGGAAACACCCTCAATAAACTACATTGAACAATTTATGAATAGAGTGATTTTATTGAATGATATTCTAAGGTATGAATTACAATTCTCGTAGCTGCTTGCTTATATAGAGGTTTTTGCCGACTTATGAAGGATCTAGAAGGTAAATACGAAAAAATCCGAAAAGTGACCGAGATGACACACTCGGTCAACCGAAGCTCCACACTCGGTCGACCGAAGCTATAGGCTCGGTCGACCGAACCTACTTTTGCACACGTTAATCGTTTTTCTCGTCTATCTTGCTCCCCACTGCACGCTTGCGTGTTGATCTGATTAATCTTTCATTTAATGCTCCGATTTTCCTCTTCATTATCTTGAGATTTCACGATTGCGCGATATTTATCTTCCCGATTTATCACGATCTACAAAATCAGCATTTATCGCACAATAAATCGGTCCTTTAATAATAAAACAAATTTAAATACCAAATATCATATTAATAATCACTTAACATTAAATAATAAATATAAACATGTGATTTAATATGAAATATATATTATTAATCTCGATTTAAGGTCAACGTTGATGACATTTACGGGTATAATTTGACCGTCATCAGGTATACCCTATCGCACTCAAATCATCGACCAGCTTCCGACAAACATATTTATTATGATTGCTTATTCATTCTTTTCTTCAAGACATAAGTTACATCTCACTTATCACATTCGAACTTTATGATATTTACAGCACATGGTCTAACTAAGGTGTTACTATACTGACCTTCCTAAGATAAATCACTAAAACAATGAAAGGATATAGTTCAAAAATCTTGCTTCAATATCAAAGGCTTTCGTGAGTGAAAAATGAATACTATCTTCATAACAGTAAAGACATGCTATAATTATCTCACTAAGTCACATACTATCATCGTTAGAAAACTACAACAAGCAAGCATTTAGTTTCAATCATATGCTCGAGATTCACAAAACTTTAAATTTAGTGGAAATTTAACATTCACTCATATTTCAAAGGATATAGCATGAAAACATACCCAATTTACCCCCCCACACTTAAATCACATTATGTCCGCAGAATGTGCAAATAAAAGAGAAAAAAAACTTAGCTGGTTTCAACAGTGGTTGTCGGATGAAAGTTGGCAGAGGTCAGGCCGGAGCATGAACGTACCGCTACAACTTGAATAGGCAACACTGGACATAAAAGCTTGCGAACCTGCTCAAAAGTATCTGCCACACTCGACATACCATATAATCTCGGGGTACACAGGGTATATGAGCAAACATACAAAACACTTAAAACAAGAGTAAAAGGAATAACCATCAACACGCCACTAGAGTACTATTTCTAAAAACAAGAAAACAAAACAACCTAAGAAAAGAAAACAAACAAAGAAAACTAGGTTGCCTCCTAGGAGCGCTCTTTTAATGTCAATAGCTTGACAAAGATTTCAAAAGATCAACCCGGATCGGGCCACTTTGGTTTAACAGCCGCCACCTCAGTATCGGAATCAGAAGTATTGGGGCGGAAATGATTTTCACCACAACAACAAGTCAAGTGCGCAATAAGGTCATTAAACCTTTCTCTCCAAACTACACTGACTCTCTTCTTCTTGTTCTTGTGGATGATAGGCATAGGTGTGCTAACATGCTCAGGAGTCTCAGAAGAAGGTTCCTCATAGGTAGAGGTAGGAATGTCATCATCTGACTCAAAGAAATAAGATGGAATCTCTTCACAAATCAGGACATCTGTACTCTCATCTCTTCTTTGGAAATAAAGAGTCTCAGGCTTTTCCTTCGGTTGCCCAAAATATTTCTTAAGTCGATGGCCATTCACTTTAAAAGCTTGATTACCATACCCGTTCAAAGTAATTACTCCACTTGGATTAACCTCGAGAATCTCAAAGGGACCAGACCATCTAGACTTGAGTTTACCCGGAAACAGGTGAAGTCTAGTATTATAGAGTAAAGCCATCTCACCAACTTTGAATTCTCGGTCCTTGATCTTAGCGTCATGGAGTATCTTTGTTCTTTCCTTGCTAAGCTTAGCATTCTCGTATGCTCTGAGTCTGAATTCGTCGAGCTCGTTCAACTGTAACAACCGTTTCTCCCCACAGAGTTGGCTATCGAAATTTAAGAATTTAATTGCCCAGAAAGCTCTGTGTTCAAGTTCGACAGGTAAATGACAAGCTTTGCCATAGACCATTTGGAAGGGTGACGTGCCCATCGGGGTTTTAAATGCAGTACGATAAGCCCACAATGCGTCATCCAACTTAAGACTCCAATTAGATCTATTATTGTTCACGGTCTTCTCTAAAATTCTTTTCAAGCTCTGGTTGCTTACCTCGACTTGGCCACTGGTTTGGGGATGATATGGTGTACCAACTTTGTGTTTGACACCATATCTTTCAAGGATTTTATCAAGCGGCGCATTGCAAAAATGCGTACCTTCATCACTAATGAGTGCTCTTGGACAGCCGAATCTGGTAAAGATATTCTTTTGCAAGAATTTCTTCACGACTTTATGATCATTAGTTTGGGTAGCTATGTCTTCAACCCACTTGGAAACATAGTCGACACAGACGAGGATATATTTATTACCGCACGAAGATGGAAAGGGTCCCATAAAAGCTATGCCCCAAACGTCGAAAACTTCGCATTCAAGAATGGGCTTAAGTGGCATTTCCACCCTACTACTCTGCCGTCCAGTTCTCTGGCACCTATCACAACCTTTACAAAAGGCTTCTGCATCTTTAAACAGAGTCGGCCAGTAGAATCCAGCTTGAAGGATCTTTGCAACCATCTTCGGTGTTCTATAGTGACCTCCAGTGGGACCGCTGTGGCATTGTTCTAGGATATCCCACTGATCATGCTCAGGAACACACCGTCGAAGCAACCCGTCTTTGCAAACCCTGAACAAATAAGGATCTTCCCATACAAGATATTTAAGGTCGGAAAAGAACTTTTTCTTCTCCTGATACGTCATGTCTTCTAAATGACCACTTGCTAAATAATTGACGTAATCAGCATACCACGGTCTAACCGTTTCAAACTTCATCAATTGCTCAGTAGGAAAATCAATGCCTATTTCATTGTTGTTCTCAGCACCCTCATTTACTAAGCGAGATAAATGATCAGCCACAATATTCTCACTACCTTTCTTATCTTTAATCACAAGGTCAAACTCTGTAAAATCGTAATCCATCAAGTAACCTTGGTTTGGCATCTGCTTTGTCCATAAGGTAGCGCAAGGCTGCATGGTCGGTCCAAACAACAACTTGAGACCCTAGAAGATAACTTCTAAACTTGTCAATGGCAAAAAAACGACTAAGAATTCCTTCACGCTTGTGGTATAATTGCATTGAGCCGGGTTCAAAAAGCGGCTCGCATAATAAATGGGCTGAACCTTTTACCAACTCGTTGACCTAAAATCTGCGCCTCGGGCGTAATTAGAGCATCGCACATCAACTTGAAAGGCTTGGTCCAGTCAGGTGCAACTAAAATAGGGGCACTGATAAGCTTGTCTTTCAGACAATTGAAGGCTTCTTTACACTTCGCATCGAATAAGAAATCAACATCTTCTTTCAAAAGATTTGATAAAGGCTTGGCAATAGTAGAAAAGTCTCGAATAAACCGCCTGTAGAAGCCAACGTGTCCAGAAAACCTCGTACCTCCTTCACTGTCTTAGGGTACGCCATCCTTTCGATGGCTTCTACCTTAGCCTTATCCACTTGAATACCATCACTGGACAACTTGTGTCCTAAAACGATTCCTTCTTCTACTAGAAAATGGCATTTTTCCCAGTTAAGGACCAGATTTTTCTCCACACAACGTTGGAGTACCATATCTAGATTCTTTAATAGTTCATCAAAGCTGTCGCCGTAGACTGAGAAGTCATCCATGAAGACCTCCATGCACTGCTCCACAAGTCCATCAAAAATGGCTAACATGCACCGTTGAAAAGTCGCGGGTGCGTTGCATAAGCCGAATGGCATTCTGCGGAACGCAAAAGTACCAGATGGACAGGTAAATGTGGTCTTTTCCTGGTCATTGGGATCGATGGCTATCTGGAAGTAACCAGAGTATCCATCGAGGAAGCAGTAATACGTGTGACCACTCAGTCTTTCGATAAGCTGGTCAATGAAGGGTAGGGGAAAGTGGTCCTTGGAAGTAACCTCGTTAAGTCTACGATAGTCAATATAGACTCTATAGCCTGTCACGAGTCGTAAGGCAACTTCCTCCCCTTTTTCATTCTTTTCAACTGTGATTCCGCCCTTCTTTGGCACAACTTGAGTAGGGCTAACCCACTCGCTATCAGCTATGGCATAAATGATTCCCATATCAAGCCATTTGATGATTTCCTTTTTGACAACCTCCTGCATGTGCGGATTTAGCCTCCTCTGAGGTTGTCTAACCTTTTTAGCTCCCTCCTCCGTTCGGATTTTATGCATGCATACATCTGGGCTGATTCCTCGGATATCACCCACTTGCCATCCGAACGCGAGGATATTCTTTTTAAGCACTTCTATCACCGTGCTTCTTGCTCGTGGTCGAGTTTCAAGAAATGATCAAAGGCAATTTATCTCCATCCTTAAGAAAGATATACTTAAGGTGTTTCGGAAGCGGTTTGAGCTCTAAATCAATAGGTGGTTGCTCAATACTAGACTTTAACGGGCCACCTTTCTCTTTATGAGCTTGGAGTGGTTGACTAAAGAATAACTCATCTTCCCGAGGCTCAACCCCAGAAAGGTACTGGATTAACTCATCCATAGAAATCCTCCGTTCAACACTTGCTTCCTTCTTCCTATGATCGATCATTTGTCTTAACTCTTCATCTTTAAGCTCTTCTGCCAGCTCTTCCCAATCATCCACTTCCCAATGAGTAGTTTCTCTCCAAAAGTCTACCTCGTCCCAACTACCCATTAGAGCTTCTTCTTCACCAGGGATGAAGTCTTCCTGACTCAGTTCTTTGAAATCATCGTTTGTTGATGGGCATCTCCATGCTTCTAACTCACTAACAGGCTCAGTGTGAGCGAGTGAAGATGACTCGTCAATGACGACGGGCTGTAATGAATTAGAAGATGGTCCGCATCAACTGGATCCTCAATAACTTCAAAACACCTATCTCCGTCGACCGTTGCTTCTTCAAAGCATGCATCTTTTTCGTCCTCATAGATAGCTTCGACAAATGATATTTCATCAATTACGGCTCTTTCGTGATATGTCCTCGTGTGAAGGTAACGGATGTGTCATCGACTCTAAGAGTAATCATCCTTTTGCGTAAGTCGATGAGAGGCGTTAGAAGTGTCTAGAAAGGTTCGGCCTAGAATTAGAGGCATCTCCTTATCGGTGGATAGTCTAGAATAACCCGATCGGTAGGGAAGACTAAATGTTCAACTTGAAGGAGAACATTAGCTACACAACCGGCCGCGATCGGCTAGATTTATCTACCATCCAAGAGAAATAGGCGCCTCCGCATCCTTTTATCTAACCCGAGCTTTTTGCATACGTTTAATGGAATCACATTAATAGAGGCCCCCGAGTCGCATAAGACATTTTCGAATAAATGGCCTTCGATCTCACAGAGATTGAAGGTCCGCCAGGGTCACCTCGCTAACAAATGACTTTCGTGAAACCATCGCGCAATCTTCGCAGTAGCACTTCTTCACCATCCCCTGAAGCTTTCTCTTACTCCCACGTAATTCTTTTAGATACTTAGAGCATTTAGGCATTTCGCTTAATACCTCGGCTAAGGGCATACTAACTTGAGTGTCTCTAAGCATCCTCCTCACTCCATCATACCGCTTGTCATTAGTGAGGGCTTTCTTTTTCTTTTTTGGGATAAGGAAGGGCTTTATCATTCCTCGTGGCCTGATTCTTTATCGCCTCATCCTCCTTATCCTTCCATCTCACGAACTTTTCCTCTTTTTCTTAGTCGTGGATACAACTTTTCTCGACTTTCCTTTCCTTTCCTCATCATCGAATTATTTTCGTCCTCCAAGAATTGTCACTAAGCTCCTCATCGTTGCTTTCTTCGGCATGTGGTTTCGATTTCCCCCCGAACTCATGGCGTCGGGAGGGGCTACTCGCTTCCGACATCTTGCCGGATTCAGCCTTCTTACCACTTCTCAACGTTACTTCATTCAACTCCTCTTCTTGTCCATACTCCCACCGAGGTGTAATGGCAGTGCAAACATTCACATCAGCTTTCGGATTTCTCTCGGTATAACTCGGAAGTTTACCGTGAGGTCCGCTTGCTTGCTGGTCTGCCATCTGACCAACTTGTCTCTCAATAGCTTTAACACTAGTAGACAGAGTCTTCACCATGTCTACCAGATCATCAAATTTGTGTTGAGGGACACATGAGGTGGTATGATTTTGAGTTTGGTTCCATCCACCTTGAGGCCTCTGGGAGTTAGGAGCTGTCCTTTGATAGTTTGAGTTGAAAGAATTCGTATTTGAAGGGCCAGGTGGTGACTTGGCTTGATTGAAGTTTTGTCGTTGAAATCCCGAGTAGCTCTGATTCTGGTTAAAGTTTCGGAAGGGTTGGTTTTGATTATCCATTAGATTTACTTCTTCCGTCATCTCCGTCCCTACCTGCATTCCCGGATAATTTAAATCAGAAGGCTGCGTCTGAAGACTGGCCAGCTGCTTGCTTATCAATTCCATTTGGGCAGCTAACAACTTGGTTTCAGGATTACCATCATCTTCTTTCTTAACGACATTGGTCTTCTTGGGGGTCGACCACATATTTTTCTTGGCGATGGTTTCGGCCACTCTATAGGCAGTCTCATCGCCTCCCCCTAAGAAGGATCCATGAGCTGTGGAGTCAAGATAGTCTCTATTTGGCTGAGAGACGCCTCTATAGAACAGTTCTAGCAACTCATGTCTGTCATATCCGTGATTGGGGCACTTCCTCATCAATGCATTTAATCTCTCCCAAGCTTTGCCAACAGCCTCATCCTCTAGTTGCTCGAAAGTAGCTATTTCCCGTTTCATCTCCATAATCTTTCCTGGTGAAACCCACTTGAGAGCGAAGGCTCTTTTGACATCATTCCATGTATGGAGGGAATGATGTGCTAACGACTTAAACCATCGACTTGTTTCACCCTTCAAAGCAAAAGGAAATAGCTTCAACTTTACGATCTCTGAATCAACACCAGGATAATGGCCTGCTTCACAGATTTGTACGAATGTGGATAAGAAGTCGTGTGGATCTTCCTGAGCAGTACCATGGAAAGAGCTATTCTGAACTAGAGCAACTACTTCGTTCTTTAGATCGAAATTCACTCCTCCCATGTCAGGAGGGCGAATAGTCTATGCCCTCGAGAAAATCTTGATTTAGATATGTGGTGTAGGGGTCCTGGTTCAATTCATTAAATTTGGTTTTGTCTAAATTGTTGAAGTTGTTGATTTATGCCACTTGTTGATTCTTGTTGTTCTTTGCAGAGCTTGCATCTGTTGAAGGATTAAATTTAATCGAGCTTGGGGATCGAGGATTTGGAATTGGTGGATCTTGATCCGCCATTATGTCCAAATCGTGGAAAAGCCTCCTTCTAAAAATAGATCGTTCGTGCTCGGGATCGAAGATTAGAAGTCCTTCTTACTTCTCGCTTGCATAAACCAGAAGAAAGGAAAAGGAAGAAATCAACCTTAGGGTTGTTTAGAACAGGTTTAGAAAAGGTTTGATGGTTTAGAGGGAGAAAAGAAAAGAGAAGAGAAGATAGAAAAGAAGTGATGATTGAACAGACTGAACTGGCGTCCAGTGTTAGTGGACGTTCCTTCAGAGATGAACGCTCGTTCAATTAAATGAATGGTCGTTTTGAGAGAACAGGATTAGAATGGACGGGCGTTCGGGTTATTAAACGCTCGTCCAGACTTCGAAAATCTAACTAAGGTTTAAAACTTAAAAACGAAATAGAAATATTTGAGGAAACTAAAAAGAACGTAAGGAAATAAATAAAGGCTAATCTAAAATTACAAAAAACAAATCTAAAATTATAGAAACTAATATAACTTTCAAAAATTAAGGAAAATAATTGAAGGAAAATAATATCAAATAAAACAAGGTAAAACGGAAACAAAAATAAACGTAATTCTAAAATTTAGACCCACAAATTAAAATTAGAATCGATATAATATTTTATACCTAAAAGAATCCGACAACCGTTACCGATTCCCCGGCAACGGCGCCAAAAACTTGTTCGGTAAAAACGAGTTTTACAATTTATAACCGAAACACCCCAAGTATAAGGATCGTAGTATAGGATGTTATCGGGTCGTCCTAAGGGAATGGAATGTTTATCGAATTCAAGTATAAATCTATATCGATTATGTCACAATTATTAACTAAACTAAAACCTAATCCTAAGAATTAAAACTAAAACAGGAATGAAAACAGCTTAGAAAATAGAAACAGAAAGATGGACGAGCGTTCACTAAAGTGAACGAGCGTCTGAAAGCTTAATCTAATGGACGTTAGCTCGATATTTGGACGACGTCTAACTACTGAACATAAAATGAAAAGTGCAGAAAACAAAGCAGAAATTAGGGTTTATAAAACTAGAACTTAAACTAAACTTAATCTAAACGATTCGATTTAATCAATTAAAGGAAAACACAGCGAGGCAACTAGATTCCACCCATCAACCAACAATCCAAACTAGATGGTGATTAAAATGACATAGTTTTTAGTAGTGTTTTTTCACGAATTCGATCAAATATCTTCAATCAAATTTCTAAGGTTTCGTTTATCTTTCCAAACAAACTAAACAGCAATCAAAACGCAATCACAAGATTGTTTCCAAACTTTTACTCAATCAAACATGCCTAATCTCTTATAACATGAATAATTGCACTACTTTGAACAAAATAGAACTTAAATAATATACTTTCATATAATCATTCAAGCATAAAGATAAATAAGTCGTTTCATAGAATCTTAATTCAACAAAACATAAACAATGTAGAATAGATCCAAAGTAATGAAAACTATGAATTAACTCACTACTCATCTAGTATCGAACTCCTCTAGTTGGTTTTGTTGTTGATAAGCTTCCTCCGTCGACTCACTGCAAGGCTTTTAGCCAACAATCATGTTGGACAAGATTGTTGGATTGGAGAAATTCATCTCTATGGAATTAGGGTTCTCTGGCCTCAGCTTTTATGTAAAAGTATGCGTGAAAGAGTTGTGTAAAAGATTAGGGTTTAAGGCTTCATAATACGGTGCTTTTATAGAGTTTTAAGTCGGCTGGAAGTAAGTCGGCCCGGACGCTCGTTTGAATATCCGGACGCCCGTCCCGAATGCCTGGGCGGAGCATGAACGCTAGTCTGAAGGCAGTCTGAAGACTCTGTATGTAAAATACGATTACGACGCCGCATGGACGCTTGATTCACTTTTGGGCGCCGTCAAGATCGACGCCCATCTCTCGAATAGACAGGACGCAGACGCTCGGCTGGACTGCTTTGAGGTCGGATTTCTTCATCTTTATCCAATTTCTTTGAGCCAATTCCAACTATATCTTGAATAATTCGATTTGAGCATCATTAATCCACTTATAGCACTCGAAATTAAGCCTCCTAAAGGATAAATAAACATTGCAAAAATGTAATAAAGTTCAAATCATAATAAATCAATCAATTCAACACTTAAAATAACCAATTTTGCAAATAACCAAACTAAAATCATCCTTACTAAATAATTGCACTTAAACCCTTAATTCTTATATAAATTATGCAAATGTGGGGAAAATAATAATGAAATACACCCTTAATAATCATATAAATATGGCCTTAACATGAACCTTAATGGTGTAAGCATCCATAGACTCATGTTGTTTCTAATGTTCCGGTGTCATAGCAGCAAGCATGATGCAAGTAGCCTCCATACTGTCAGAATAGTGTTTCACATGCTTATTAATCGACTCCTCATTGATAGAATCTTCATGGTCCTTAGTTAAGGGTTTTCCCAAAACATAGCCAATGTTTTCATGTCTCAAAAAGATTTTGATGTTCTTTCACACCTTCTTGGTGTTTCACAGTCTAAAACCTTCGATAAAATAGAAGTTGAGACTTGAATCAATAACTATGATTCAAATTGTGATTTGAGCTTCTTCTTCTTGATATATATGATCTGCTCAAGCTCTGTTTTTCTTCAAGTGTTTGATCTTGATGTTTCTTTGAATGTTAGAGAACACTTTGAAGATTTCATGATCTTGTAATAAAGTAGTAGCAGGAATTCTTTTGATTCACTTTCCCTCTTATTAAAATCTTTCTTGACTAGATTATTTCTTTGAAATCCGCACTTCTTCTTGAGGTAGAAGTGACCTATTTATAGGGGTTTCTCCAACGGTTAGTTGATTTGAACATTTGAATTTGAATCTTTGTGTCAGTTGGTGGTCCTTCCTGGTCTGATGAATGTAAGTGTCTTTTCTAACATTTCTGAGTGTCCAATAAAATTGCTTGCTTTAGAACGGTCAAATTCTTTCTTCAGCTTTTATAATTTCAGCTTGAAACTGATCTTTAGTAAGCTAGTCAGTTTTCAGCTTTAAGAGCATTAACAGAGTTTTTACTGTTCTTCAAAAACTCAGTACTCTATTCTTCATCTGATTATAATTCATTTAATCAGAGTACACCATTCCATATAACTCATCCAAGATTTCATTGTCCTTATGTATCTTAGATCTTCATACAAGATCTATAAGGTCAGTTCGTGTCATCACAATCTTGCCTGAAATCTAACTTTACAGTCTCGGCTTTAATCTTCATAAACTGAGTTTGAACCCTCAGTTCTTCAAACTTCAGTAGCTGAGTCTGTGTTCCTTAGTTCTTCATCCACTTAGTTTGTTCCCTCAGTTCTTTAGTCTTCTAGATAAGTCAACCGAGTCTGTGTCCCTCAGTGATCTTACCTTCTTCAGTTCTTCAATTGGTGTGCTCTAAGTCAGTTTCTACATCTTCAGTCTACTCAGTTTTCTTAGCCTCATCAAGTTAGTCACTCGTTTTCTCAGTTCTGAACCTTGAACTATTACAGTGCTTGTCTGATTTACTTATACAAATATCAGACTCTATTAAATCCTATACATCAATATTTATACATCTTTTTGCTTTGCACTATAACAGCTAGTTATGACACTACATCAATGGGGTTTAAGATAATAACTGAATAATTGATGAATCATCGTCAGAACATAAATTTTATTTCCAACAATTTCCCCATTTTTATGATGTCAATACCCTTGTTAAAAGCTATGCAAAAAGATAAAGACAAAATAACATTAGACACAAAGAACTGAGAAACGGAGTTTTTATTGATGATACTGAGTTACAATACAAAGTATTAAAATACAACAAACTTTTGAAAAGAAACTAAGTTTCAGCTTCCTTTTCTTTTCCTTCAGCTTTCTTATCATTCAGTTCAGCAATTTCCTTCATAGCAAGATTTGTTTCACTGCTTTCAATTCCATTATCATTTGGCCAGACCTTTCTGGAATCGGTCATATTGTGTTTTCCGAAAAACTTTCTCTGGAACAAAATTGCGAACAAGAACACAGCTTTCTTCAATCTCTCACTTGTAGCTGTCTTCATTAGATCCTTAATAAACTCATATTCAGTTTCTACAATTTTATTTTCAGCTTTTTCTAGAGTACCATCTCTTTCCCATTTGTTCAACTTTTTCCAATAGTGAACAAGAACTTTCTTTAGGATTAAAAAGCTTTCCAATGCTTGTTCTCTTGATTCACCTTCCTTTGTAGGTAGCTCTCTGATAATGCTGTAAAGTTGTGAATCCAAGACAAGTTGTTGGTCTCAGAGAAGGGTAAAACTATAGTCAGAAGGGGGGGTGAATGACTATAGTGGAGTTTCAAAAACTTTTCTTGTATTTAAAAGCTTTTGGGCAGCGGATAATGCCCTTCTTAATATGTTGTTTCAAAGTAGTTTATGCTTCCACAGATATATGATGTAATTTAAGCAACTAAATAAATGTAGTAAGACAAATTTCTTAAAGTAAATTGACACAAGGTTTATAGTGGTTCAGGGTGGTGTAATACCTTAAACCACTCTTCTCCTGTGTTGATTGGAGGAATTTCACTATTGTTTTCACAGATACAATAGCCTGATTGTCCTTGACTGCACAAGCTTCACAATCTTCAAGACTATCACTCCTCGATCGCAATGTGCTTGATGACTCGGGTCTTTTCACCGCTCCTTGGGAACAAATCTTTCAGCAGCTATCACAAACACAACTTCTTCTCAGATGCCTCTGATTAAGTTGCTTGATTGAAGTGAATTGGATTCACAAAACCCTTGTTGATCAGACTTAATGCTTGATGTTGAAATTGTAGTTCTGAATTTTGAGTTGATCACTGGATATTCCTTTTTAAGCACATATGAAGGCCTTTTTGATTTGACAGAGTTTTTGCTTATTGATCGTTCTCTTCTCATTTTTTATTTTTTGTCAATGCCTTCTATTTATAGCCTTCATAATCCTTGATTTGAATTTCTGTCCATTGGCTATATTAATGAGAGGAATAATCCTTGATTTTATTCTTGATTCCCCCTTAATTATATTCTCCTTGATTTCAGTGATCGGATTTTTTCTTCAAACGTTTATCAGAAAAATCCTTTCTTGATTGATCCTCAATTAATTGTGCATGTAATGCTTGATCCTGTGAATCTCATTCATATTTCAAAATCCGATTAAGTAAAGTTTACTTGGCCGTTCCCTAAACGGTTGAATGATCTCTCTGACTTTGCCGCACAGGTCTTCCTTCAATGCTTTGTCATTACTCGGCTGAAAGTCAGTTCACTTTGCCGATTCACTGTTTCCTTCATTCTTTATCAGTTTAGGAGAATCTCTGAACTTCACTGATCTTTGATTAATGTGAGATCAGTGTACACCATATTTAAAACGTTAAGTTTCATCACCTGGAATGTAACTTAGAATTATCCAAGGTCATCACAAACTTCTTTGATTATAAGTCAGACCATAATGTCTTCATGCTTCTCTGCTAGTACTTGGCTGGCTTTACTCTGCCGGATTTTTGTTTCACTTTGCCATCCTACCAACTAGTACAATACTTGTTTGACTCAACTTATACATCATGTCAGACTCTAAATAAATACTTATACAGTGAATTCTAACTTATTTTCAGGCTTGCTATAACAGCTAGTATGGCCATCATCAAAACATAATAAAATGTTCCTAACAATTTCCCCCTTTTTGGTGATACCAAAACCCTCACAAGCCTAAACATAAGTGTACCAAAATTTTCATAATAAGCAATGGAATAAAACTCAACAGTTTTATTCATCCCTTAAAGGGCAGTCAGATATTGCATCACAATTGTTCAAAGGCATTTCAATCAGTAAATGGATCAATATAGAGAGGACTACTTCTTCTTTTCTTCTAACTTGATGCCTTTGTCTTTGATGTCCTTGCCCTTATCCGTTGGGCTTGCCTTCTTTCCACTAGAGCTCTCAGGCTTGCTTCCTTCCCTCTTTTTGGCAGCACCAAAACGTTCTCAAGAATTCTGGTTGCTTCTTCAGATTCCAGAAAAGGGCCATACTTTTTCTCCAGGATTTGATTGTTGGCCGTAGTGACATTTACCAGAGTGTCAAGTTTCTGGACAGAATATTCCATAACCTCATTGAGATGGTGGATTTGATGTGTATGAGCATTCAAGGTATCCACCAATGGTTTGAGATGGTTATCAGCCCTTTTAGCATGAAACTCAAGGTTGGTCTGGACATGGTAGGGAATGAGATGTTGTAGGTTGCAAAGCAAGAAGCCCTATTTCTCCATGAACTCATCTTGAATCTTAATGTGACTGATGAGGGCTTCAATCTTGTGGTTTCAGGAGGTTGCATCACTCTTTAAGGCATCTTTCAAGTTTTGTCTGCTGAGGTATTGCCTTTCCATGTCCACAATGAACGGTTGAATATCAAGATTGAACAGTCTTTCTAGATCAGTTTCCTCTGGAATTTTTTCCTCATCCTTATCATATGCATCTTCATCCTTCTCTTTCTCACTTTCTTTTTCTTACTCATTAGACTCAGGGTCATTGAGGGGTTTTTGGGGGGTGTTGACTTCTTCATCTGCCATAGATGTGACTTTCTCTGCTGCTGTTCCCCCTTGATCAATGCTGGGGGAGTTGACAGGTTTGAAGTTTGAGAGAAGGCTTTGATGTTGCAGTGACCAAATAGGGTTTATGATTTGCAAGAGAGCATAAAGAATTCTGAAAAATCTCCAAGTGTGGTTTATATAGGATTATTTGTGTGGTGTGAACGTGGTTGAATATGGAAGGATTTTGTGATGTAATGGCGTAATTTGGTGTACATAAATCCCGATATTTGAGTGAAGTGGGGGAGTGGATTGAGGCAAGTAAAGATAAATCCCGGGAATGGAGGCGGTTGTAGTTAGAAATATAATATATTTACCTCCATAATTAAAATAATGATCTCCACGTGTGTAATATAATCTTCCATAACTCCTTGATTTTCCACGTGTATTGAGCTGATTTAGTTCACACTTTGGTTTGCTGGTGACTTTAATTCATATTTCGGTGGAGTGACTTGGCTGGTCACTTAACCGGTGTAATGATTTCTTCACTGAGCTGTTGTATATAACTGTTCCTAACAATCAGTGCAGTTGACTTCACTGAGTACCAGTGCCTTACCTGCTACATCTCCTGTAAAGGCAAAGGTTTAATCGATTGGTGAAGTCACTTAGCCGATTACTCGAGCTTAGTCGCTCTTAAGTACTTAGTCAATTTCAATCATTCCCAACTCGCTTCTCAACATGCTAAATCCTTCATGACTGAGTGGTTTTGTGAAGATGTCAGCCAATTGATTTTCAGTGGGTATGTATCTTAGAATAACATCCCATTTTTCAACATGATCTCTGATAAAATGATGTCTCACATCAATATGCTTTGTTCTTGAGTGTAACACTGGATTTTCAGTAATAGATATGGCACTTGTGTTGTCACACATGATTGGAATTGTCTTCTCCTCCATTCCATAATCCCTTAGCTGCTGTATAATCCACAGTACTTGTGCACAACAACTGCCTGCTGCTACATATTCTGCTTCAGCTGTTGATGTAGATATGGAGTTTTGCTTTTTGCTCAACCATGAAACTAGTCTGGTGCCTAGCATTTGGCATGTTCCAGATGTGATTTTCTATCTATTTTGCATCCAACATAGTCAGAGTCTGAATATGATATCAACTTGAATCCTCCATCTTTTGGATACCAAATTCCGACATTGATGGTGTTCTTCAAGTATTTGATTATTCTTTTGGCTGCTAGTAGGTGTGATTCTTTGGGTTCAGCTTGAAATCTCACACACACTCCTACTGCAAAAGCTATATCATGTCTTCTTGCGGTTAAGTAAAGTAGGGATCCAATGATTCCTCTATACATTTTCTGATCAACATCTTTTCCAGCTTCATCTTTTACAAGAATAACTCTTGCACACATTGGTCTATTTGATGTGCCACTTGTATCCATACCATACTTGTGAATCAAGTCTTTTGTGCTTGGCTTGGTTAATAAAAATGCCATCTTTCATTTGCTTCACTTGTAAACCAAGAAAGTAATTTAATTTTCCCATTATGCTCATCTGAAATTTGTTCTTTATTAGATTTGCAAATTTCTCACACAACTTTTCATCTTCTGATCCAAAGATGATGTCATCAACAAAGATTTGTACTAGCAATGTACTTGTTCCTTCCTTTAGCTTGAAAAGAGTCTTATCAATAGTTCATTTGTAAAATCCATTATTGATTATGAATTGTGATAAGGTTTCATACTAGGCTCTGGGTGCCTGTTTGAGTCCATAAAGAGCCTTCTTGAGCTTGTATACTTTATCTTCTTTTCCTTTGAGTTGAAAACCAGGAGGTTGTTCCACATATACTTCTTCTTCTAGAAGTCCATTTAGAAATGCACTCTTGACATCCATTTGGTAGACTTTGAAGTCATTATGTGCTGCAAATGCTAGAAAGAGTCTGATTGCTTCCAATCTTGCTACTGGTGCAAAATGTCTCATCATAATCTATTCCTTCAGCTTGGGAGTAGCCTTTTGCAACTAGTCTTGTTTTATTTCTGACAACTGTTCCTTGTTCATCCATCTTATTTCTGAATACCCATTTTGTTCCAATGATGTTTGCCATGTCTGGACTGTCAACAAGTTCCTAGACTTTATTTCTTTCAAATTCATTTAGTTCTTCTTGCATGGCTGTAATCCAATCAGCATCTTGGATTGCATCATATATTGTTTTGGGCTCTACTTGAGATAGAAAACATGTTAGCATGTGCTCCAGTTGTCTTCTGGTTTTAACTCCTGTGTGAATGTCTCCAATGACTTGATCTTCAGGGTGATCTCTTAGCCAGTTGAGATCAGGTTGAAGTTGTTCTTGACTTGGTGCTTCCACAACTTCACCTTGTGTATCAGTTTCAAGCTCTTGTACTGGTGCCTCTTCTGTTGTATTGACTGGCGGTTCATCTTGATTTCGAAAATTGTGATTTAGATTAGTAGTTGGTATTGTTGTATTCATATAGACTTGTCTTGATCCTGCTTCTTCAAGTTCCCGAAGGTTTTCAACATTTGGGTTTGGTTCATGAAAGACTACATGAATTGATTCTTCAATTACCAAGGTTCTTTTGTTGAGTACTCTGAATGCTTTGCTGGTGTCTGAGTATCCCATAAAGATAGCTTCATCAGCCTTTTCATCAAAAGTATGCATTTGATTCCTATTCAAAACAAAACATTTTGATCCAAACATATGCAAATATGAGATATTAGGTTTTCTTCCATTCCATATTTCATGTGGAGTCTTTCCATGATATTTATTGATGATTGATCTGTTTTGAGTATAGCATGTTGTATTTGCTGCTTCAGCCCAAAATCTCTTTGGTAAGCATGCTTCTGCAATCATTGTTCTAACTGCTTCTTTGAGTGTCCTGATTCTTCTTTCTACTACACCATTCTGTTGTGGAGTCTCTGCTGCTAATAGTTGATACAGTACTCCATTTTCTTCACAATGGGTTCTGATTATTTCATTTAGAAACTCTGTGCCTCTATCTGATCTTCAATTCCTTTTCATTTTGAAGTCTTCTTAGCAGATCTTGTAGCCTGTTGAGTGTCTCTCTTTTCTGATTCATGAATATGGTCCCGGTGAATTTGGAGAAGTCATCCACCACTATTAGAGTGTATTTATTTCCACTTACACTAACTGGTGTGACTGGTCCAAACAAGTCCATATGTAGTAGATGTAAAATTCTTGTTGTTGATTGATAGGGCTTTGACTTGAAGGAGCTTTTGATTTGTTTCCCTTTTTGACATGCATTATAGAGACTTTCCTTCTTGAATGTGATCTCTCGTAAACCTTCAACTAACTTATTCTTTGATAATGTGTTGATGGTCTTGAAATTTAGGTGATTTAATCTTCTATACCAAATCCAGCTCGTTGATTGTTTATTTTTAACAAGCAAACATGTTTCTGCTTTAGCTGTTCTCTAATCTACCACATACATGTTGTCTTCTCTTCTTCATGCAAGAACTACTGTGTTTGTTTGACAGTGAATCACCTTGCATCCCTCTTTGTTGAAGTGGACATTGTAGCATTTGTCACAGAATTGACTGATGCTCAACAGATTGAAATTCAGTCCTTTAACATAGGCCACATTTTGAATCTTCAGGCTATTTTTGAATATTGTGCCTTCCCCCTTAATTTTACCAGCGTTTTCTTTGCCTCCAAAGGTGACTTTGGGTCCTTCAAAAGCTTTAAAGTCAGTGAGCCATCCATTGTTCCTCATCATGTGTGCCGAACATCCACTTTGTCTATGTACCGGACATCCTACAAAACAAATTAATTGTGTTTATGTACCCAACACAGTTTGGGTCCATACCTGTTAGCAGTCATGCCTCTTACTCCTAATGTGTATCCAAAGGATCTTCTTTTTAGATAATTGAAGTCATCAACTTCATATATATAAGGCATGGCAGAATACCTTCTAATGTTTCTACTAGAGGTATTCTGATACTTTTCTCTACTTTTTGGTAAATTTTCATCCTTTTTCACTTTCCAATATGCAGTGGGAAACCTGTGTTCATGTTGCTTCATATGTCTAGGAATATTCCTAGGTTGGCATTTCTTAAACGTATGTTGCATATTATGGAATGGTTTCTTTCTGTATTTTGGAGGTGTAACATTCCAATCATCTTCTGAAGGATAAAGTCTTCACTTGCCTTTCAAATGGCTTTTGCTTTTGGTTGTCTGGATTGATGGTTTGGTCTGTCGTTTCACTGCATTGGGTATTGACTTCACCGGTGCAGGATGAGTAGTTGAAACTATGGTATGTCCTTTTCTGAACTTTGGTCCATTGTTGGTCCTAGATTCAGAATTGGGTTGTCCATTTTTTCTATTCTCATCCTGACTGTTGTAGCCAAGACCGGATCTGGATCCAAACCTTTTTGAGAGTTTTTAAGTTGGTGCACTTAGTGGTGCAGTGGTTGTCTTAACTAGTAGGGGGATTTTCTCAGCTGGTCTGTCAACACCAGATGTATGATCATCTGCTTTTTGTTGATCATTTGAGTAAGTCTCCTTACTAGTTAGTTCAGCTTTTGCTTTATCCAGTTCTTTTTTTAATCTTTTATTTTCCTTGTGCTGGAAATAAAATTTATGTTTTGATGATAATTCATCATATTTACTCAAAGTATTATCTTAACTCCATTGATGAAGTGCTGAAGCCAGCTGTTATAGTGAAAAGCTAAAAGATGTCTAGAACTAAATGTATAGGTTTTACTAGAGTCTGATATTTGTATAAGTTATATCAGACAAGCACTATAACAGTTAGTGTGTCGTAAAACTGAAAAACTGGAAGTCATCTAGAAAACTGGAAATCACTAAGTTGGAAAAAGCGACTCGAGAATACACATAGTAATGCATCAAGAATATAAGTTCACCGAGGACACAGACTCAATTGGCTTATCTATGAAGATCAAGAACCGAGGTCACATCGCTTATTGAAGATTGAAGAACGAGGTTCAAACTCGATTATGAAGATTAAGTCGAGATCAGTAATGTTGGACTTCGAGCAAGATTGTGGTGACTGAATCGACTTTATGGATCTTGTATGAAGACCTAAGAATCATAAGGACAATGAATTCTTAGAAGACAATTCGTTATGATGTACTCTGATTAAGGCAATCATAATCGATGAAAACCTGCAGATCTTGATATTTGAAGAAGAGTATAATCTCGATTAATGCTCCAAGTCGACCAAGAAACGACAAGTAATATTCTCGATATAAAGCGATAAGAAACTCGATTTTATATGTCGATCATTCAACAAACCGATCGTGCAGATGAACGTTATAAAAGAAGCGATTTTATTGGATAAAATACTGACAAAGCAGAACGGTCAGAAAATATAGCCGTTACAAGAGAGACGTTGATACAATTCGAATTGAAGTCAGATGAACGTTGGACCTTACACTATAAATAGAGGACTTCACAACAAGAACAAAAATATAAGAATATAGAAAATTAACGTGTGCTTTAATCACTCAAATTGCTATCATCTTTGCGCTATAACAAGATCATATCTAGAATTCTTCAAGTGTTCAAGCTACACAGATTAAATAAAGAATCAGACACTTTGAAGAACCACAAACCAGAATCAATTTATTGATTCTTAGCCTAACTTTGATTTTACATCAAAGGTTTTAGACTGTGAAGCAAACCAGGAAGGTTTCGCTAAGGACAATTGTGAGAAGCAGTCGGGTAGAATGTGTTTGTGGTGGTAGCTGGTGAAGAGGCAATTCAACCCTCCAAGGATCAGTGCTCAAGAAATTGAAGAGCAGCAATTCTACATGCTCTACAACTGTTTAGATAGTGACGCTAGGGATTAGCCATGGACTATTGTTTAGGACTTTTTGTAATAGTTCACCTCAAGAAGTTCTAGTGGAATTTTCCTCCGCACCATAGGGGAAGAGAGGATTGACAGGATTACATCACCTGGAACCTCTATAATATTTGTCTTATTTACTTTACGCACTTACTTACTTATTTATTTACAGCATTTTGATAATTGATTGTTACACACCTCACAGTTCACAAACTGACATTCATCAGAATTTAGTTTACTACACTCAGTTTTACAGAGAATAACAAGATCAAGAAAAAGGCTAGAACTTAATCCTCTGCCGGTTGACTCAGTTTTAAGCTTAAGTCAGTTTGACTTAAACTCAGCTTAGTCAGCTTAACTCCGCACAAGTTTAACTGAACCTTAATTTGTTTTAAATCCAGTTTTAGGGACAAGTTTATTCACCCCCCCCCCCTTTAAACTTGTGTTAGCCTTTCCAAGGGACCAACAAATGGTATCAGAGCATTGTTTCTTTAACAAGATATCATTTGCTTCATATCTCCTCTAGTTGTTCTCATTTGAAAGCTCAGTTCCACTGATTCTACTATCACTCACAATGGATAACAATCAATATGCAAGACAGATGCTTATGTGCAACATTGACAGATTTGATGAATATAAACGTCGTATGCAGGCTTTTCTAGCAGCTACTCATGATGAAATGATGGATGCACTCACTGATGGACCAATCCAGATCGCTCACATGCAAACTGATGGTGAGAGACAAATTCGAGTTCCAAAGCCCAAAACCGAATGGACCAGTGATGATCGCAAGCAAAACAATCTCAACAATGTTGCTATGGATTTTATCCTTAGAACTCTTAACAGCAACATGTACCTGAAGGTGAAAGAATGCACCACTGCCAAGGAAATGTGGGACAAACTGCAACTTGTCTATGAAGGAACAGACTCAATCAAGGAAAATAAGATTTCGGTTGCAAAATAAAAGTTTAAGAATTTCAAGATGAAGTCTGGATAAACCATTGATCAAATGGAAACAAGATTCAGTGCTATCATGGATGAACTAGATCTACTCAAGATTGAGTACACAAAGAAAGTCATTAACATAAGAATCTTGAAGGCATTACCAATGTGCTGGAAGATGAAGGTCACTGCTATGGAAGAATCTAGAAGACTTGACATAGAGGATTCTTTCAAAATTTTCTCAGATCTGAAAGCTTATGAATTCAGTGAAGATTTTACAAGTACAGCTGCAATAATCAAAGCTCTGGAAGAACCAAAGACCACAGCACTCGCAGCAGCATCAAATGACATTCAAGAAAACTCATCAAGCAATCTTCATGAATTGGATGAAATGGAAGAACAAATGGCTCTAATGATTAACAGAATTCGAAGAATGAAGTGTGGAAACCCAGTCACTCAGAATTTCATCAAGAGGACTCCTGAGAAAAAAAAAGACAATGAATATCTCTATTTCAACTGCAAAAAGCCAGGACATTATAAGGCTGAATGTCAAGAATTGATCAAGAAAACTCCACCAAGAAAAGTTGGTAGAAGAGCACTCCTTTCTTTGAGATGAATCGAGACATGAAAGTTTGCATCTTGAAAGACTATCAGATGACACAGCTTTAATGGCACACATGGAAGATCCAAATGAGGTATGTAAATCTAACTCTAAATATTCCTCAGCTCAAATTTCCATGCAAAATGCATGTTCTTCGACTGCTGACTCCAATCCAAAAAATCCAGAATTAGAAGAAACTATTGACGAATTGATGAATCAGTTAGTAACTATTCAAGCTAGTTATGAATCAATTAAATCAGGAAAATGTATGGAGACAAAACGGGTTTAGGATTTACCACACAACAATCTTCTAAGAATGGAACTAGCAAAGCTACTGAACCAAGTACCAAAACTGGTATCAAGTTTGTAGCTGAGCAACTTCCACAAACAAAGAAAATTGTTGAACCAGTAACGCCAGTATCACATAGGATAAATCAGTTTTCCAAGAAAACAACCAGATTTACCAACAAATGGAAACCAAATGGTAAATCAGGTGTATCTCAAGAAAACCGAACTGGGAAAACAACTACCAGGTCCACAACAACCAATCAAGTCAAGAACCAGAAAAATTACAATCAAGGTAAATCCAAGAATGTCAATCATTCAAAGATTCACACATTCAGGGGGAAAGGAAGATTGTTTCCCACTGATGATGATTGGAATTTTGCTGCATCAATTGATAAGACTAATAATAACAATCATTCCAGACAGAAAACTTACCTCAAGTTTCAGTCCAAGACTCAGCAGAAGGCTAATCTCAGTTCCCAACAAAAGTCTCAGTACCAAGGTCAGTCCAGACCTCAGTACAGAAGGAATGACGGCTATCATTCCAGCCTTAATAATAGAAGACAACATGGAAATAAGTTTCAGTCAAAAGATCTGAGAGATCATATAAATAAGACACAGTCCAAACATATACACTATGGCAGTGTGGCTTACATATATGAAAACAAGTGCAACAATATCCGAAGAATCCCAAAAGGATACATTCCCAGAGTTGTACTGACAACTGACCCTTATGGACCCAAACTGAGTTGGGTACCTAAAAATGTTTAATTTTTATTGCAGGATATATGGTACTTTGACAGTGGTTGCTCTAGGCACATGACAAAGAGTAAAGACTGTCTCAGTAATTTTATTGCAAAACAGGGACCAAAGGTTAATTTTGGAAGTAAAGACAAACCTGGATACACCAGAGGTTATGGCAACTTAATCTGGAATGGACTTAAAATCAAAAATGTATCTTATGTAGAAGGATTACACTACAATCTACTCAGCACTAGCCAATTCTGTGATATGGAATACAAAGTTACTTTCGACAAAGATTTCTGCGTTGTCATCAGTGAATCAACTTATCAAGTTGTCCTAGCCGTAAGAAGAAAAGAAAATATGTATGTAGTAGATTGGACAACGTACGTTCTTTCGAAACTTGTTTGCTTGTACATACAAAATCGTAAATCGATTGGCTATGGCACAAGAAATTGAGTCATCTTAACTTTGATGACATCAACACACTTGTTAAGAAGCAATTAGTCATTGGACTACCGTAAATATCATCTGTAGGACGCTTTATGTGATGCATGTCAACAAGGAAAGCAAACAAAAGCAAGTTTCAAGACCAAATCTCAAAGATTCAACAACCCGACATCCGAATTTCTACACATGGATTTATTTGGACCCATTACACCAATTAGTATAAGTGGAAAGAAGTACACATTGGTGGTAGTAGATGATTTTTCAAGATACACTTGGGTTATTTTCTTAACCAAGAAAAGTGAAACCAAGAAAATACTTACTGAGTTACTCAAGAGACTTTAGAATCAAAACGGAGTATCAGTTGTGGAAATTAGATCAGATAAAGGAACTGAATTTCTTAACAGCGTAATTATTGAATACTTTGAAGAGAATGGTGTCTTACACCAACTGGTTGCCACAGGAACACCTCAACAGAATGGTGTAGCTGAAAGAAGAAACAAAACACTCAAAGAAGCTGGGAGGACAATGATTTGTGAAGCTAAGTTACCTGAAAGATATTGGGCAGAAGCTGTTAACACAGCTTGTTATACACAAAACAGAGCTCTCATGAACAAAAGGCATGAGAAGACTCCTTATGAAATTTGGAATGGAAGAAAACCAAATGTATCCTACTTTCATGCATTTGGAAGCAAATGTTTCATTCACAACAATGGGAAAGATCAACTTCATGTTTTTCAGCCCAAAGCTGATGAAGGAATTTTTCTAGGATATTCAAGTGTCAGCAAAACTTTTAGAGTACAAAACAAAAGGACACTCAAGCATGAAGAATCAATACATGTGGTATTTGACGAACCAAACTTCCCAGGAGAAACAACTGAAGACCGACAAGAACCAGTTTCTCGATTACAGTCATGCCGAAAATTGATCTCGATTGATATTGGAAGACTATAGATTTGAGAATGTTCGAGATCGAGATCGCCTCGCTTTCCAACTACTCAACAAACTACTCCCGAATTACATGTTCTGATCCAAATGAAGAAATTCAAGAACCAGTTCTTGAAGAACCAGTCGAACAAGATATAGATCCTTTGATGCAAACACCCATGTATCAATGGATGAGAGATCACCCTGAAGAACAAGTAATCGGTGATACTCAAACTGGCGTTCGAACGAGACATCAGCTGGATGCAATGATTGCATGTTTTCTATCACAATTTGAACCTAAAGAAATTGAAGAGGCTTTGAAAGATCCAGACTGGATATTAGCTATGCAAGAAGAACTCAATGAATTCGAGAGAAATCAAATTTGGGAATTGGTAGATAGACCAATTCATGTCAATATCATTGGTACCAAATGGGTTTTCAGAAACAAACTTGATGAAGATGAGAATATCATCAGAAATAAAGCTAGACTTGTAGCTAAATGATACTCTCAAGTAGAAGGCAAAGACTTTGATGAAACCTACGCACCAGTTGCAAGATTAGAAGCAATCAGACTATTTCTTGCATTTGCAGCTCACAAAAAGTTCAAAGTTTATCAGATGGATGTCAAAAGCGCATTTCTAAATGGAATTCTTGAAGAAGAAGATTATGTTCAACAACCACCTGGATTTGAAATCAAAGATCAAGTTGACAAAGTCTTCAGACTAAGTAAAGCTCTATATGGACTGAAACAAGCACCAAGAGCTTGGTATGAAACTTGTTGGTCCCTTGGAAAGGCTAACACAAGTTTAGAGGGGGGTGAATAAACTTGTCACCAAAAACTTATCCTGAGCTGGAAAATACCCAGGAACTGAGTTTCTTTGAAACACAAACTGATCTCCAGTTCAGTTTTGTTCATGTCCCTTAACTTGTGCGGAGTTCAGCTAACTCAACTGAGTATAAGTCAATATTGACTTATATTTAGTCTTGTTAACTGGCAGCGGATAAATAATAGCCTTTAGTGCAATAAATGTGTGAATAGAAATCTAGACCTTCTATGTATCAAATCTGTGCTGACTCAGTGTCTAGTGTTTGCTGAGTGATAAAGCAATAAATAAAACAAACACAAATGCATAAAGTAAATTAACACAAGATTTGTTTATGGAAGTTCTGGGTGGTGTAATGATGACGGTCAAATTATACCCGTAAAAGTCATCAACATTGACCTTAATAATATGTATTTTATATTAAATCACATGTTTATATGTATTATTTAATGTTTTGTGATTTATAAAATATAATTTGGTATTTATCTATTTTTTATTGGTATTTATCTGTTTTTATTTATAAATCGGTATTTATGCGTTTTTATTATATTTATCCGTTTTATTTAAATATGATTTGTTTTGGGATAAATATCTATTTTGCAGATTTGGATAATTATGGAGGATAAATACAAATGGAAGAATTAAATCTCAAGATAAATCAAAGGAAATTCAAGATAAATATCGGATTAGCACGAAAAGATCGGATAAGCATGACAAAAGACTCCAAGATGGCGCCAACTTTGAGGATATGCATGAAGGGGGGCGCACTTCATCTTTTCTTGATCGGCCGAGAGTTATCTCTTATTTGTTTTGATATTTTGATGTATATCTCTTAATTAGCTTGAACCCCTATAAATAAAGGCATAAAATACACGCCTTTTACATTCTACACGACCATATACACTTTTCTCAGTTTATAATAAAATCTTCAGTTTTTCTTAGAGCAGTTTTTTACAAGTTCTGCAATTATGTAAGTTCTTGTATTTATTTGTTCTTTGTTCTTTGTAATTAAGCCCCTAATTATTATTTATCGTTTGAGGTTGTTCGTTCTTCACCGAACGATGTAGATCTAAGGATACGATATGAGGCAGTGGGGATTCCTTGTCAATAAGGATCCACACGCCCAGATCTGTTATCCGGAGACCTATAGATGACTTTGGTATGATCAAAAATCGTGTTTTCAGTAGATCTATATAATTTCTTTATGAGTCTCTATTTTATCCGTTACGTATGTAGAACGCTAAGATTTAGGTTTTTGCCGCGTCAATCTAGCCACGTCTTATGGTGTGATTGTCCACCTAGAATTTCTTATCTTAGTAGGTATGGCTACGGCTACGTTGCTCGTCTGTTTTAATTAGCGTATGATTAGGAAATACCAATATAGGGCTCCTAGGTCGTCTCATGAATTGATCTTCCGGGACTTTCAAATGAGATCTAGATGCTCAGATTCGGGAATTTCTAGCACCTAGTTATACGTAAATCGTAGATTAACATGAGACCATCCAGGTGATTGTTAATGGGACAGAGACTGATGCGATCGTCTAGGAAGTACGCCTGAACAAAGGAATGTTGCCTAGGTGAGGAATACGGTTAATATCGGCATCCCTAGTTTTGTAAGCGTGCGAGTCATATGAGATGGAGGCCGAAAAAGCGAAGTCACGTGATGTAGCATAGTGATCTGGATGGCCTACCCGGAGCTAGATCTAGTTTAGGGGATGACTACCATAGCCAATATTTAAGAAATATGGATCGGATTAATAGTTGTCGAGTCTAGCTTAATTATATAGAATCTCTAGATCCAAACGATAACATAATAATTGGGGAGGTTAATTACGTTGTTTATGTGTTGTGTCGAGTCGTGTCCTTTATCTTTCTTGTCTTTCGTTGGTCGTAGACCGCCTTTGTGTCCTTGATATGAATAATTAGTTGCTTCTATATAAATGATCCACAATTGGTTCCCTGTGGGATCAACCTTGATTCGCTATAGCTATACTACGATGGACCTAGTCCTCTTGCTAGTATTAGTTTTGGTGGTGAAGTATTTTAATTTCACTTGATCTACGTCATCAAGTTTTTGGCGTCGTTGCCGGGGAACCAACGGTCAATTTAATATATAAATAAATTTTTATTCATGTCGAGTTTTCTGTTTTAGAGTCCATTTAGACGTTTTTGAGTCCCTCTGGTTGTCTGCTCTGTGAAAAAAAAAATTCCAGATTCTAAAAAACTGGTTTTGCTCCCAGTGAGACTGCTTCTCGCTGCCAGCAAGCCTGGTCAGTTTTCTGGAATTTCGCGTGTCTGTTTATCTCCGTATGTTTAATCCGTATGTCGATAGAAGCATGGGAAACCATGTTAAAATCAGCCTACGGTCCGTTTTGTTTTTCTTCTGTTTGCAAAAACCAGGGAAGCAATAATCTGAGTCAGTAATTTTTCACGGGCGCTGAGAAAATAACCCAGCAACATGTGGAGCTACGAATCTACGATGGGAAAAGTGATGGAGGCAACACCTTTAAAGCACCAAGATGGCTCTGAGGAAATAAATATTAAAAGGTTCGAATTATTCGTGGTACAATGTTGAAGGCAAGGTATCTCCCTTTTTGCTTATGATTTACTATCTTTTGGTCTTATGAGCATAAGTTAGCCTATACATGAACCTGAGTATGAATCTTAGCCCGGAGTGAGTTTAAAAGATTACTTTTATTAGTGTGGAAGGTTCTGCCCCAAATCTATCTCATCTAGAGGGTGTATGGAAACATGTAGTAGTTGAAGGAAGCAGTGAATAAAGAGTTCCTCGTAGTTCTGTCAAAATCTCATTGTCCTATGCATGAGATTGCTTCTACTGGCCAGGGGAGCAACAATTTGTGTAGTTTTAAGAATTTACAATCAAAAGAAGACGTTGAGTTTTGAGAGAGCATAATGAAGCAGCATTATAGAGGATGTGATTAAAATGGGTCCTTAGGACTAAATCTTCTTAGAATTCACTAGTTCCTAAAACGAGAGCCGAGGTAAGAGCTTTGTATAAATGGTATGGATAGATGTCGTTTCCTAGGTCTCACAACCAAGGGAAGGGTATTACTCCACAAAAGTGACGAGCCCACCTCGTATAGTGCTCAAGGGTCAACATCTGGCGATCCAAGAAGGATGACTGACAAGGATACTTTTTGGAAAGTCAAGCTGAGGACTTTAAACTCAGAACTACTTCTTTAAAACCCTTAGGATTTCTTTTTAGGATTTTAGGTTTTGTTTTCTTGGAGTCAAATAAGAGTAACGTGACATATGTTGAGGTTTTTTATTTTGCCGTGTTCCGATGGCCATTGGGCTAAGGATGTGCAAAACGTTTTTACTCAATATTGGCCCCGTGAATTAGAGTTTCTTAGGAGAGTCGAGAAATTGCTAAAGAAAAGGAAATTTAGCAACCAACCTTAAGATGGAAACATTAAAAGAGCTTGAGAATTAGTGAAAAATTAACAGAGAATGATTGGTGCGAACAAGAACAATTTTGGTCAACTTCCAAAACTTTTTAGAATGGCGATCCGAGTGAAAATCCAAAGTTGTGTGCAATTCGTTCTGCAACTACCCTTATCCCTTCCTTTGTACCTTTTCACCCTTCAACCTTTCTATTCTCTCACCAATCTGCCTCACAGTTCACATTTCTAACCATTCTTTCATCTCCACTCTTTCTTTCCATCTATTTCACTCTCCCACCCTACCCAATCCCTTAAACAATACCCACCCAAAACACAATTTTTTACCCACCCTTTATCTTTTCTTACCATCTTTATGTATATCTTTTTCTAAACCCATCATACTCTAAACCTCCATTTGTTTACAAAATACCTTTGTGTTGCAGAATTTGAAATATTGCTCAGTTTTAATGTTTATCTTTTATCATTTTGGTTTTCATGATCCTAGCTGAGGTACGTGTAGCTCTGACCCTAGCTAGTTTTTAATTGTTTTTTTGGTCTGATCAACATACAATTTATCTTTCTACCGGATGTTTTAAATTTCACACTTTTATGCCTATTCTGGCATTTCGAGATGATGAGTTTTGTTCTACATATCGCACCGATCCGACCTTGTTGATGACGGTGATGACCTTTACGTGATACATTGGGTTATTAGTAATTTCGAGGAGAAGCTACATCTCCCTAGGTTGTTGATATCCAATCCAAGCGTGAAGAGTCTGCACCGAGTTTCTGATCCTATCTTCTACCGATAGGTCACATTGAATCTCTTATACCTTACCAAGTTTCTCTGGATTGAATAGTTGATCCAGTGAACCTCATGTTCTCCCACATGGGGTAATGCTTTTTTATCCTAGTCTTCTCCACCCGGTTTTAAGAATATTTAAGCGGTGTAGATTATAGATGAAGATTACCATCTTTAGTTGCTTGTGTATCTTTCTTTCTATTTAGTATTTTTTTTGCATCTGAACGAGTAGTTTTAACTCTTTGGTTTTCCTTGTCCTTGGTTGTATGGAATAAAGTGGCTTAATTTGTTTTTGGATATTTTATATCTATTTACTGCCACATTATTTTACTTTCCATCGACATATTATTAACGGTTTCGTGGAGTTTCTGTTTGGTTTGCTTCAACAGGTTTTCACTTGCTTCTCCACGATGTGCTTGAACTACTCCGATGTTCTGCATCTACTTGAGAGCCGTTTCCAGAGCTAAGTTTTTTTCTTAAAATCTCATTTTTTTTCTTTGTCATTGGGGAAAATGACATGTTTAAGTGGGGGGTAGGAGACTTAGCTATGATATGTTATAATTGAAAATTGAATGAAACGGTGAAAAATTGAAAAAAAATGGAATAAATGCCATATTATTTATCTCGTACCATTAGAATTGTGAGTTCCTAGCTAAGAATTGATAGGAAAGGAACCAAGTTGCATGAGTACGTGATCATTTTATGCTTATGTGAATGTAAATTTAAGGATATTCATGCCGATTGTTGCAAGTAGTTATTTATTATTCGATTACTCAATCTTTGAATCGAGTTTTACCGCGCAAATTATAATAACTGAAGAATTATGTGTACATTGCGTAGATGATTGGTTATGTAGACTTAGTGTCGATATTTATCTGTTGATGTATTCTAATCTTCTAGCCATCAAAAGCGGAGTAATAAGCTTGAGAATAATCTGTGTTTTGACAAAGCGTTAAACACTGGGCTTGTAGTAACATTACCAAAGTAGCCTCGCGCTTGTGGTAATATTCAATGCTATTGACTCATCCGTGAGAGGGGGATTCTTGCAATGCATAATTTACTTTTAATGCATGTTTCTTTCTTGAGAAGTGTTAAGGCTTGAAGTAATGAAAATACAAATAAATTCAATTTTTTAAGAGGCTTCGAGTATATTTCTCGGTCTCCAAGTCCAAAAACCTTCCGGATGATGCTCTTGCTTATTGCACCATGTCTTTACGCATTGCGAGGCATAAGAAGTGGGAATGCTGATGTTGGTAGGTTGAGACTGCGAAGTCAGCATAAACTTTAATCTTGCCACGAATAGAAAAAATCAAACGCACATGCACACATCACTTCGATTCATAGCGAGTAGTGAATAATGGATACCTTATGAGCATGAATGGTATGAGTTGACTCGATTTTCTTGCGTAAGTATGAAGTGACCACATAAAATGTGTCTTGGGGAATGACTTATTGATGTTTTGTTCGGGACGATCAAAGTCTAAGTGGGGGGTAGTTGATGACGGTCAAATTATACCCGTAAAAGTCATCAACGTTGAACTTAAATCGAGATTAATAATATGTATTTTATATTAAATCACATGTTTATATGTATTATTTAATGTTTTGTGATTTATAAAATATAATTTGGTATTTATCCTTTTTTTATTGGTATTTATCTGTTTTTATTTATAAATCGGTATTTATCCGTTTTTATTATATTTATCTGTTTTATTTAAATATGATTTATTTTGGGATAAATATCTATTTTGCAGATTTGGATAATTATGGAGGATAAATACAAATGGAAGAATTAAATCTCAAGATAAATCAAAGGAAATTCAAGATAAATATCGGATTAGCACGAAAAGATCGGATAAGCATGACAAAAGACTCCAAGATGGCGCCAACTTTGAGGATATGCATGAAGGGGGGCGCACTTCATCTTTTCTTGATCGGCCGAGAGTTATCTCTTATTTGTTTTGATATTTTGATGTATATCTCTTAATTAGCTTGAACCCCTATAAATAAAGGCATACTATACACGCCTTTTACACTCTACACGACCATATACACTTTTCTCAGTTTATAATAAAATCTTCAGTTTTTCTTAGAGCAGTTTTTTACAAGTTCTTTAATTATCTAAGTTCTTGTATTTATTTGTTCTTTGTTCTTTGTAATTAAGCCCCCAATTATTATTTATCGTTTGAGGTTGTTCGTTCTTCACCGAACGATGTAGATCTAAGGATACGATATGAGGCAGTGGAGATTC